>CM033641.1:308161535-308177355 GCA_019512145.1 Engystomops pustulosus
GTGGTGGCTATATGAAAACAGAATTTGATAATTTATGTCTATTCTGAAAAAGGAGATTTTGTGCTCTGTATCAGGAAGCTCTTAAATCTACAATGATGTATTAAGAAATTATCCAGCACAGACTGTGGATGTAGTCGGTAGCCCGGACTGTGAGGGTTAAGCCTCTATAGTATTAGGAGCCTCATTTTCTGCACATGATATTGTTTGTACATTATTTGCTGTCGGAGGGAATCCTGTTTTGTATAATCAGCCCCTTGGATTTATTTGGTAATTACCTGCACTTTTCTGTCTTTATTCGCCGCCTCACCCGCCGCCGTCACATCAATAAACCAGACGCTACTTTGGGGGAAATGTGTGCCGGCGTTTATTACCCTAACCTGCATTGTGGGTGCAATAACGGAACGGTAAGTGCACTAATAATGAGGCAATTGTCGATTTGTAAGTGTAAATAAAGCTATAACTGTCGGCGCACTCTCAGGCTATTATCCCCTCCGTCCTGACAAAGCGTGCTAGGAGGATGGCGGCCGCGGTTATGGCTAATAATAGGCGCATTACACACTAAACGCCCCTAATAGTAATGTATATAAACACAGGCTGCACATTACTCCAATCATCCCCGCTAGCAGAATATTCAGCATCGTGTTACCAAGGAGGACGAGGACCTGCTGAGGTCCCTAAAACCGATGCCTTGCAGTGTGTGCTCAGTACTCGGCATCATTAAGTGTCTCAAGAGCTGAAATCATAAGCTACTTGTCCGTAGCTTGTAGCAGCAGCTCAGCTCTATGTAAGGTAGATACCGCTATAATGCAGCTTAGATACAGCAGCTCAGCTCTATGTAAGGTAGATACCGCTATAATGCAGCTTAGATACAGCAGCTCAGCTCTATGGATGGTAGATACCGCTATAATGGCAGCTTAGATACAACAGCTCGGCTCTATGTGTGGTAGATACCGCTATAATGCAGCTTAGATACAGCAGCTCAGCTCTATGTATGGTAGGTACCGCTATAATGCAGCTTAGATACAGCAGCTCAGCTCTATGTAAGGTAGATACCGCTATAATGCAGCTTAGATACAGCAGCTCAGCTCTATGTATGGTAGATACCGCTATAATGGCAGCTTAGATACAGCAGCTCAGCTCTATGTATGGTAGGTACTGCTATAATGCAGCTTAGATACAGCAGCTCGGCTCTATGTATGGTAGGTACCGCTATAATGCAGCTTAGATACAGAAGCTCAGCTCTATGTAAGGTAGATACGGCTATAATGGCAGCTTAGATACAACAGCTCGGCTATATGTAAGGTAGATACCGCTATAATGGCAACTTAGATACAGCAGCTCGGCTCTATGTATGGTAGATACCTTATAATGGCACCTTAGATCCACAGCTCAGCTCTATGTGTGGTAGATACCTTTAAAATGGCAACTTAGATACAGCAGCACAGCTCTATGTATGGTAGATACCGCTATAATGCAGCTTAGATACAGCAGCTCAGCTCCATGTAAGGTAGATATCTCTACAATAGCAGCTTAGATACAATGGCTCTATGTAAGGTAGATACCTTTATAATGGCAGCTTTTATACAGCAGCTCAGCTCTATGTATGATGGATGCCTATATAATGGAAGCTTAGATACAACAGCTCTGCTCTATACACGGTAGATACCTCTATAATGGCAACTTAGCGGCTGAATCTCTATGAATGGTAGATACCTCATACACAATAAGAAGTTATTCCCCTCCAGTTCCACCCGCTGGCAACTTCACTGACAGCAGTGCTGGGAATTTAGTAAATTCTCCTGTATCGCTCCTCTTTTTCCTGCATACAGACAGGTTTTAGGAGAATAGATTTGCCACCACAGCCCCAGTTTTTGTCACAGCCTCCCTTACTGGACTAAAGAATGACCTCCTGCTTCTGCTGCCTGTAAATCATCTCTTGAAATTGGAGGAGGACATAAATGGAATTTAGGTATCATAAATCTCAGTGCAGAGAGCATGAGAGGATTTATGATACTTAGACTGCCAAGTGTCAAATCAGATCAAAGTGCTGTGATAGGAGCCCGTGGGACCTCCTAGTATATGAGCCCAGTTATACTACAAATATTGTAGCTGTGCCACAGTTTAAAAGTAACTTTTTAATTTTAAAATGTATCGTTGTAGGTTGTGTGCGGTATTGCAGCTCAGCTTCAACACAGGAAATTTTCTCTGTGCAGGCCTATAAAAATAAGTAAAAAAAAGTTAATAATGAAATATAAAAACCCACAAAACAACTTTATTAAAATTAAATATATTATGTATTATTAAACACATGCAGAGTCATACAGATATTAGTTCATGGACAGGAGACGAGAGCGCAGCTTTATGGACAGGATTACTGCTCATACATATGTCATGCACTACTACTCCCATCATGCTCTATCCCTGTGTCAAAGCAGCAGGAGGGTGACAGAACCCCCAACATTTACCATACATAATACTGGTGACGGATTATGTGCTTGATACCCGTGAGCCTATGATTTCCCTAATATAGAAGCATCAGACTAGGTTTGTACGAGTGTGGATGTATATTATTATATATACCATGCTTTGGGCTCAAGCTCATGAAAAACATTATGTGTAAATTATATTATTATTATCTTCATATTTGTCTCCCTCTAGTGGTAAGAGCTGGTATGTGTGTGCAGAACTCTACCATATATGTGGCCTAGTGGGATTTGTCAACTGTTTTTGGTTGTGACCCAATGTAAGGCTCTGTTCACACCAAGATTCAGGATTCAGAGAAAAAAAAAAGAGGCTGCTGAAGCTGTTAGGAAGTTTCTATCTCACCACGAGTGCTTTATTCCCATCAGTACAGGTCAGTACTTCTCTATAATGTTCTATATGATCCTGCAGATGCTTCTGAGTGAGAGGGAAAAACACAGGTGCAAACAAGGGCTGCTGGAGATAAAAGCAAGTTTCTATTTCACCCCAACTGCTTTATTAAAATAATTACAGGTAAGTCCTTCTCTATAATTCCCCATATGATGCTGCAGATGCTTCTGAGTGAGAGGGAGAAAACAAAGGCACAGTCTTAGACTGCTGGAGATAATAGCTAGTTTCTAGCTCACCCCCAGTGCTTTATTCACTTCAATACAGGTCAGTACTTCTTAATAATGTCCTATATGATCCTGCAGATGCTTCTGAGCAAGAGGGGAAAACTCAGGAAGAGGCTGCTGGAGATAATAGGAAGTTTCTATCTCACCCAAAGTGCTTTATTCACTTCAATACAGGTCAGTACTTCTTCATAATGTCCTATATGATCCTGCAGATGCTTCTGCCCCAAAAGGGAAGTCTTGTGCTGCTGGAGATAATAGTAAGTTAATAATAATAATCTTTATTTATATAGCGCCATCAAATTTCGTAGCGCTTTACAAATCAGTTTCTATTTCGCCCCAAGTGCTTTATTCACTTCAATACAGGTCACTATTCTCTATAGAGCAAATGGTATTCTGCTGATGCTTCTTGAGCTAACACAGGCACAGACAGAGGCTGCTGGAGATACTAGCAAGTTTCTATCTCACCCCAAGTGTTTCATTTACATTAAAGGTGATTTATTGGGCAGATATAGGTAGATTTTTGTGTCACAAAAGTCTTGAAATAGTCGCGATTCTTGTTGCACGGCCAGCAACTGCAACTATTTCCATCCTTAGGCGGGATGGGGCTCTCTTCCGGCTGCAGAGTAGGGCAGGAACTAGCTAGCTTGCAACAGGAACTGGCGGACCACTGTGTCTCAGTGGTTAGCACTTCAGCCCTGCTGCGCCGGGGTCCTGCAAGTTGCATCCCGGTCAACATCTGCAAAGAGTTTGTATGTTCTCTCCATGTTTGCTTGGGTTTCTTCTGCATCCTCCTGTTTCCTCCCACACTCCAAAAATATGCAGGTAGGTTGATTAGATTGTGAGCCCCATGGGGACAGGGACTGATGTGACAAGTTCTGTGCAGTGCAGCGCTTACAGTTTATGAGGATGAGGGGGTGACACAGGAGCTTACAGTCTATGAGGATGAGGGGGTGACACAGGAGCTTACAGTCTATGAGGATGAGGGGGTGACACAGGAGCTTACAGTCTATGAGGATGAGGGGGCACAAGAGCTTACAGTCTATGAGGAAGAGGGGATGACACAAGAGCTTACAGTCTATGAGGATGAGGGGGTGACACAAGAGCTTACAGTCTATGAGGATGACAGGGGTGACACAAGAGCTTACAGTCTATGAGGATGAGGGAGTGACACAAGAGTTTACAGTCTATGAGGATGAGGGGGTGAAACAGGAGCTTACAGACTATGAGGATGAGGGGGGACACAAGAGCTTACAGACTATGAGGATGAGGGGGTGACACAATAGCTTACAGTCTATGAGGATGAGGGGGCACAAGAGCTTACAGTCTATGAGGATGAGGGGGGGGGGGACACAAGAGCCTACAGTCTATGAGGATGAGGAGGTGACACAAGAGCTTGCAGTCTTTGAGGATGAGGGGGTGACACAAGAGCTTACAGTCTATGAGGATGAGGGGTGACACAAGAGCTTACAGTCTATGAGGATGAGGGGGGGACACAAGAGCTTACAGTATATGAGGATGAGGAGGTGACACAAGAGCTTACAGTCTATGAGGATGAGGGGGTGACACAAGAGCTTACAGTCTATGAGGATGAGGAGGTGACACAATAGCTTACAGTCTATGAGGATGAGGGGGTGACACAAGAGCTTACAGTCTATGAGGATGAGGGAGTGACACAAGAGCTTACAGTCTAAGAGGATGAGGAGGTGACACAAAATAGCTTACAGTCTATGAGGATGAGGGGGTGACACAGGAGCTTACAGTCTATGAGGATGAGGGAGTGACACAAGAGCTTACAGACTGATTAGAAGAATTATTAAAACTTTATATTGTGGAAATCAGGGCATATAGTGTTATAATAAAAGAAGTCCTGAGAAGAATAGTTCTTCGGGATTGGTTAGTAGGACACGTCAGTAAAACTGTGAAACTGGTGGTAGATCCCCTTTAAGATGCAGCAGTTTTATCAGTCAATTAAGACTGCATTTAAAGGGGTTTTGCCAAACTAAAGCACTTCCAGACACAGCACCTCAAATGTCCATGGGTCGTGACCAGTATTACAGCTCAGCTGCACTGAATTAATGAATAGCAGGTAAGAAATACATGAAAGAAGAGAATAAGAAGAAATAAACTGCATTTCTCATCCAGAGCTGATACTGTGCGCCACCATGTGGTCATAAATGGAGCTGCCGCCTGTGTAGTTTGCATGTGTGTTATGTGCATCTATAAAAACAAAGATACCTGCGCCGGCACCCCTCCTATATGGGAAGTTTGATTCCTTCCGTTGATGAGGTTCTGGTCCCGTAAGTCTTGTGCAGAGCAATACTCTTTCCGCAAATTATATTTCACGTATGCGTAGCGTTTTCAAACCAAATAATAATAATCCACGGGTTGCAAAGCAGCGCGCAAGCCCCGGCCGGTGGCTTCGCTGGATCTGACTAACAGACCCTAGGTACGGTTTGTCTGGTGAGACAAAAAGTATTTTCCACCGACGCGTTGTCGAGAGCTCCGGCTCTCTTCCTCAGGGTTGAATTCCTGATCTCACTGATGCGGTCCTTCTTATAGGTACGGTACCGTTGTCAGAAAAAACTGATCACATTCTCGTGGTTGTTTTGGACAATTAATTCCATTCTGTTAAGTTTTAAAGTGCACCTTTCTGTGGCCATATCATAAATCCTATCACTATACCTAAAAAAATACCTTTCTCTAACCATTTTTATTATTATAAAAAACTTTTATAAATGTATTTATTGTTAAAAATCATTGTTTCCACCATTGCTTTAATTGATTATCTGCCCAAGAATATATATCATAATATAATATAAAATATATATATATATATATGTAGAAAGTAAAAATATATATTTATATAACAAATCGTATCGGCATATTGACATAAAATTGAGTATTCGATTGAGCAGTGGGTACCAGTGTAAATCTTCCATTTAAAACTTCCATTCAAAATGCGAATAGTTCGATCTCGCTATTCAAACCATTAGGGATTAGCGTATCTAGCTCGAATATCCATCGACTCTCTGCTTTTGACATACATTTAATATAATTGCCCCCTCTCCAATTCTTTTTCACTTGTTCAATGCCAAACATTACACTTCATTCGATTTTTCCATTGTGTTTTTCTTTATAATGGCGTGATAGTGGGTGGCCATCAAATTGTTTTTTTTATATTTCGCAAATGTTCTTTTATCCTTATGTTAAGTTTTCTTTTTGTCCTTCCGATATAACTTTTTCCACAAGGACACTGTATGCAATTTATAACTCCTTTTGTATTGCAGCTGATATGATGTTTAATTGAGAAGGGGTTACTCTTATTTCCGAACGAATATATTATGGATCTTGCCTTTGTACTCTTCCATACTGTACAATGTCTGCACGGATAAAAACCTGGTTGTTTCAGAAAGTTATTATTATATGTTCCAGAATTAGTTGTTTGTAGGTTCTTCTTATTTTGGATGGTCGGTGCTATCATATTTCCCAAATTCTGTGCTTTTCTGAACACCAATTTTGTTTTTTTTGGAATATATTCCCCATTGGTTTTATCCTGCTTAAGGATGCTCCAATGTTTCTGAATAATTTGTTGGAAATTAAAATGATCTTTTGAGAATTGTGTGATTATTGGAATGTTCACTATATCATCTTTTACATCTTTTTCATTTTCTTTTGGGGAGCTTCCTTTAGTATCTCGCCCAGTGGCTGACAATGTGTCTCTAGGAATGTTATCTATTTCAGTTCTTACTGACCTGATAGAGTCTAGCTCATATCCTTTTTGAATAAATTTATTTTCTAGATGTTCAGCTTCTCTCAAGAAGTCATCCAATTCAGTGCAATTTCTCCGGTGGCGTAGGAATTGACTCTTGGGAATGTTGTCTAGCCACAGGGCCGGCGTCAGCACCCGGCATACCTGGGCAAGTGCCGGGGCCCACTGGTGCTGGCAGGGCCCACTGGAGGCGGGGAGGTGTGTCCCAGGGATATAATAATGATACAGAGAGCGGTTACTCTCTGCGTCATCAGTGTCTGCATTGCAGTCGCGCACCGCACTCCCATACGGGCCACGGCCGTGTCTCCCACTGTGTGATTTACTGAGCATTCAGTGCCTCCAGCTACCAGCGCTGTTCGGGTCAGCCTCAGCGTTATCAGATGTTCAGCTATTCAGACGGAAACAGGCAGGAATCAGTCTACTCCTGTGTGATGTATGGTGACCCTGTGACCTCGCTGAGGAGGCTTCCAAGGAGGACAGCATGGTAGGAGTCAAGTCCTCTATGTGCAGTTAACCCATACAATCTCGACTGGGTCAGTTATGTTTCTTATGCCCACTTTCTGCCCTCTGCCATTTTACCTGGATGCCACCTGTTCCACCACTCCCTTCCTCTTGACCTCCCATCTTTTTCCCATATACAACCACCTAACTATATTTGCCAGGTCACCTTGCTTCCCAACTATGTCCCTGCTGCCATTCTATCAATGCTTCCTTTAAAACATTAACCCTGACGGTGCGTTCACACAAGGCCCACATTTATTAAAGTGTTTGCACCAGTTTTCTGTCTGACTTTGCACTGAAAAGAGCATGGAAACTGCTCACACATGCATTTATAAAGTGTCTGCGCCAGTATCGTGTTGCGGCTGCTGTGTCCGCCGCACCACAAAATCCTTTACATAACAGGGTGTTCTGGTGCAGAGTTGGACCCTGCTCCATATTTATTACTGCGATTCAACCAAATTATTTCACACCCTCTATGTTAAAGGTGCATAAAAAAAGTTGTTTACAATTCCCGAGCAGTGCAGGGGGCGTTAGATTCATGAAGAACGTGCCCCAGTTTTGATGAATCTGCCGCACTGCTGAGGAAAGTGCACATAGTACAGGCTCTACTACTTATGATACATGTGGCCCACAGTGTTTTGGGCATGTGTTTGGACGTATGGGTAAGAACGCATGTGTTTCTAATGTTACCATGTCTTTGGATGCTTTGAAAGCGTATTCTTTCATTGTTAGAAATGTATGCAAATGCGAAAGTGTTAACACAGCGGTTTATGCGTCCAGCAATGAAGAAAAAGGCTTTCAAAGCAGCCAAACACATGGTAAAATGTAAAACACATGACCCGGCAATGACTGAGATCAAGGGCTGGGAAAAAACCATACACTTCTAGCCTAACCACCCATCTACCTAATAAAAACACAGAGACAGTTATCTGTTGGAAAGATGAATGGTCACAGCTTTATTAATAATTGTTGAATACAATCTGAAAAATAGAAAAATACAATTATTCAATGAACATAACCTGTATAACATCAGAAATTAATGATGGCTGAGCTCTTGGCAACACCACTAAAATCGCATGCCTTCCCGGCTAACGAAAACATTCAGAATAAGTTCTAGTCTCCTAAACCAAAAATGCACGCTCAGCGCACGAGAACCACACCCCCAGCTCCACTTGCCGCCAACCTCCTAGCTCAGTGGCGAACGAAGGTGTGGCCCTAGACCAACCATTGGAGACTAGAACACCACCTTCCTCCCGGTAAAGCCCTCCCGGGGGAAAACATTTATTGTTCTCAAACCACCAACCTTATTATAGTGGTTAAATTGCATAACCACCGAAATTTAAATGTACTAACTGGGTATTGCCAAGAACCCGCCACCTCACAATTGACATCCTAACTACTCCTAACATAACCCACCTAACAAAATAGCTTTTTTAAACTACGTGTATCCCAACTCCCAAAGAAAACGCATAAGCGTCCCTATACAAACAAAACTAAGGGAGGGTGGGCGGGACAAAAATTTTTCTGGCCAGAATGAGGCTTGCCCTACTTGCCAGCCCTTATAAGCCCTACTAACTCCTCCCCCCATTCTAGTCCCCCTATCACCTCACGCTGCATTTCCACCCTCCAATAAGTTCAAACCCAAGTTTATAGCCCCTTCCCAGTCCAGCTAGTCATGCCCGCTCTCCGCCCATCTGCATCAGGCTCCGCGCTCACATAGTGGGGTTAGGAGAGAGGGCAAAAGTGGGGCTGTAGGGCACTTCATCAGCCACAAAATTTGGGTGCTATAGCAAAAGGGCCCACTGAGGCTCTGTTGCCCAGGGGCCTCCTTAAACCTGGAGCCGGCCCTGTCTAGCCATATGGGCAAATGACAGCTCTTTCTAAGGATCAAGCTGTTGCTGTCAGTTGGTTTATTGTATGTTTTAGTTTTAATTTTTCCTTTGTCGACATAAACTGAAAATGTATTTCTTCCTGGCTATGGGTTGAAGTGAACTCCAAAAAGAAGGGGTTTACATTTACCTCCCTTACGAATCTTTTTAGGGATTCTTCCCCTCCAGCCCAAATAAAGATGACATCATCGATAAACCTACGCCATAGGATCAAGTCCGCACCGAGCCCGCCAGTAGGATAGATGTTTTCTTCCTCCCATCGCCCTACATATAAATTGGCGTAGCTCGGCGCTAACTTGGTCCCCATAGCTGTTCCCCATTTCTGTTTATGAAATTCGTCCTCGTAGAGAAAATAATTATGATGCAGTATAAATAATATAGAATCGATTATAAAATTGATTTGGGACTCAGGTAAATCGTTTGTAAGAAATGTTTGACAGCCTCACAACCTTTGTGATGTTCAATCACAGTATATGGTGATGTGATGTCTAATGGTCCCAAAATATAGTGGGGTTGCCAGACATGTCCTTTAATTGTTCTAAAATATGTTTGGTATCTTGTAGGTATGCTGGTAGCATACATATGCACTTTTGGAGTTGGTGATCCACATATTGAGATAAGTTTGAGGTCAGGCAATCGATGCCCGATACAATAGGGTGTCCGGGTGGATGAATTTTGGGTAAGTAATATAATACCGCTAAACGCGGGTTTTGATTGTTGATGAAGTCGCATTCCTGTTTCGTTAAAATACCTTTTTTGGAAAGGATATCCAGCTCTTTTTTATATTGATTCGTTGGATCAGATTTAAATTTTTCATAAGTACGGCTATCCCCTAATATATGTTGTAATTCTTTGTTGTAATCATCTTGATTTAACATAACTATACTCCCCCCTTTTTCAGCTGGACGTATCACTATTTGTTCATTTTTTTGCAAGGATTTGATGACTTCGATTTCTTTCCTAGTTAAATTATTACCGTAATTAGACAGTTTTTTTTTTGTTGTGGTTACCTTCTTTATATCACGGACCACTAGGTGTTGGAAAGTATTCATGGCCTCTGAATATTCGTTTCATGGGTGAAAAGTGGATTTGTTTTTAAGAGAAGTGTGAGTGTATTGATTAGTGTTGGTCTGATTCGTTATATATATATATATTTTTTTTTTGAGAAAGTATTTTTTTAAGGCTAGATTACGCATGTATTTCTTAACACCAATGAAGGCATTAAATTTATCAAATTTGCTGGTGGGCGCAAATTTTAACCCTTTATTCAATAGAGTATTTTCATATGGTGTCAGAGTTTATTTACTCAAATTCCATGCTACCATTTGGTATGTCCAGTGTCTCAAATCTGTTCTGAGTTGGAATGGGGGACAAGATGTGGCTATGTTCACAATTAAGGAAATTGTGATGGTCAGAGTTGTGTTCCTCCCCTGTATTTAGTTCAGGAATGTTAGATATTTCATTTTGCGTAGTGGGATATGTACTGATGTTATTTGTATTTCTATTCTCCGCAGATGTATAATCCAAGGTGTGATAGCTCACCTGTGAAACATCTAGTTGTGTTTCATTAATAGGTATTTCTAGGGGCTTTAAATTAGTGTTACTGTGGGGTACCCAGTCCCTGGAAAATGTGTGTCTCTTTTTTTCCATAATTTCTTCCTCTTTCTGTCTCATTCGTTTTTTTTTTATATTAAGAGGACAATATCCGGGTGTTCTTTGTGTGGTTTGATCTGTTCAAATAGAGCTAATATAACGGGGGCATACCAAGGGCCCCCACACACACCTCCTAACCTTTCCAGATTTTATAGGACAGCCACAAATTGTGGGGTCTGTTCTGCCATCCTGAGCTGCTGGAGGCATGTCCCTGCTTCACCATTAGGCATTTTCCAGTGCTGTGTGTGCCTGAAGCTGGCGGGCAAAAATAGTATGTCCCTGGGTTATCATCTGTGATTTTTGGTGGTAGATTTCCTTTAAGAAAAGAGGATATTTTAAGTGGGGGTTCTCAGTACGGGGGTATACATAGTACATTATGGTGATAATATAAGTGGGGACCTGGGAGCCAAAATACAAGGGCATTACATTGTGGGGGCTATAGATAAGGGGCATTATATCATGTGATGGCTACTATAGGGTACATTGTACAGTGCAGGAACCACAAGGGGGCCACAAAACAGATTTGGGTGTTATACAGTATATAAAGATTTGTTATATTCTGAATAATTACATATACACTCTGGTTTAAGGAAATATAGAAAATATTCGTGACATTGCCCAATCCCTCACCGCACCCCTTCCCCTATTATAGAGAGGTATCAGTGTCACATAGCCCCCCAGTCTCTGACGTAACCCGTTTCTCTCTGCCATCACTTTATTGAGTTACATTTATTAAAGTTATAACTTTCTGCTAATTTTCTCCTCGGTATAACACAATTTTTACTCTCAATTTGCTTTTTATGCTTCATTAATATAAAATTTCATAGAGATGATCAGCAGAGGGAGAAGAATTGAGAAGTGACAATGGGGATTCCTTTCTAGTCATTATCATAAGGCAAATAAAACCTCTATCAATCAGAAGCTTACACATCAATCATAGCCCCCCGCTCCTCATACAGAGCCCCACCAAATGTACTGGTGTCCTACATACACAGATACAGGCAGCCCCCGGGTTACATACAAGATAGGTTCTGTAGGTTTGTTCTTAAGTTGAATTTGTATGTAAGTCGGAACTGTATATTTTATCATTGTAACCCCAGACAAATATATTTTGGTCTCTGTGACAATTGGATTTTAAAAATCTTGGGTTGTCATAAGAATCAGGATTAACACTAAAGCTTCATTACAGACACCTGTGATAACTGTTATAGCTGATTATTGTATCTTAGGGCTAAAGTACTGTAAATTATGAAAATCCAGAGGTCGGTTTGTAACTAGGAGTCATCTGTAAGTCGGGTGTTCTTAAGTAGGGGACCGCCTGTACTTGCTCGTGTTCTTAGCTTCGCCCTAAAGGCAGTATGAATTATCACAGTATTGGCCTTAATATGAGCATATACACTGGAGTTTAAAATTAGGGAACAATGTTTGACCATCTGTTTTTTTGTAAGGGGTCACCAGGTCACTAGAACAGATTTTTACAAAATTATCAAAGTATCAACATAAAACCTTTATTTTGCAGAAAATGTGATGATAATTACAGAACAGCAATGACTGTAGAGATTATAATGACATTTTCTGAAGGTCCCACCAGTCACCAGGAAGAGCACAGGACCTCAGCCCCGGGCACAGGACCTCAGCCCTGGCCACAGGACATCACTGGTCTCTCACATGGATCTGCTCGGATCTTCTCCGCTCTTCTTCCAGTCTCTTCCTCAGTTTTGTGACTGTTCTGGGTTTCTTGGCCAGAACTTTGTCTCCAAAGATTTTCCAGAGGTTTTCTATTGGGTTTAGGTTAGAACTTTGGGCATTTAATTGTTTCAATATTTTAAGTTTCAAGGAAATGATTTACCTGTTTTGCTGAATGACAGGGGGTATGTCCCTACATGAAAATTGCTGTCAGATTGAGTTAAGAACGCAATGAAGGAACCACATGTTGTTAAAGACGATTCTGAGCCACACTTGTATTCACTCTGCCATGTAGCTTTATGAAAGGTCCAACTCCTACTACAGAAAACATTCCCCAAACCATGACACTTCCTCCACTACCTTTCACTGAGTTCTTTACACACATTGGGGGTCATTTACTAAGGGCCCGAATCGCGTTTTTCCATCGCGTTACCCGAATATTTGTGCTGATTTTCCCCGAATTGCCCCGGGATTTTGCTGCACGCGATCGGATTGTGGCCCATCGGCGCTGGCATGCACGGCGGAAATCGTGGGGCGTGGGCGTAAGAAAACCCGACGGATTCAAAAAATATGTCGCTTGCACTTACCTGCATCCACGCTTGTTTGGTGAGCTTCAGTGAACTCCGATGGAATTCAGCGCAGCAGGCTAATAGGGTCTTTGACCTTCATCTGGGGAACCTACTGGCGGAGGATTTTAGATATTTTACAACAACAAGTCAGTGAAAACTGGAAAGTTAGGCTGCGGGTGTGACCACATGTGGCGCTAGCGTTGCGTTTACAAAAGCAACACAACACATGGGGCTAGGCCTTGGCCCAAACCCGTATGGGTTTCCATGAAAACACATAAGAACGGTAACCAGCACCCAGTGTCTTCCATTGTTTAAATGCAGGACACCCATTGCTGGTTACCAATCGCGTGGGATTTCATTGCGACTCATATGTAATCAGACTGACGCTTCCGATTGTAAACGCAACGCAGGTGCCACATGTGACCACACCATGCCCTTACATAGGGTCAGATAATTAAGATAATTGTCAGATTATTAAGCATTCTGTTCTTTAGAATATATACAATTTATGAAATAAGGGTATAATACTGGAATATTACTCATGTTGGGATACATTCACACACGATGCCTTCATATTTAGGAAATTATGTGTTCTCCAGTGTACATTTGTATACATTGAGCTCCCCCTGGTGGGCACTAGCGGCAGCTGATATCAGAATGATTATTAGGAGAATGGGGTCAGTGCCCGTCCTATACTCACTAGAGGCATTGAATCGATCACGTGTCCTGTCTCTGTTATATGTACAGTTAGTATTGGCTTTGCCTTTACACATTTCCATGATATTTTATGCTTTTTTGATTACGATCAGAACACTAGACCACCAGGGAGTACAGCTCAGGCTACCAGGGATTGCATGTTTTATAAAGTCACCAGCAATTAAGAACTGCACCAACAGAACTGCAAGAATTACAGATCAAAACCACCAGATTATAGATTAGAGAAATATGGATTTCAGGCATGAAGACCAACCCGGGATTACAGCTCAGATTACTAGGCCGGGAGGGACTACAGACTAGACGACTAGACTTACCTTCCATCATTCCCCCGATCCGCACCAACCTTCCCTTCCCTGGATATTGTATGTGTACCAAGATGGGACGTCGTGGTGCTGTGACATCACACGCCAGGGCGCTGCCATCTTGTTGAACCTCCGATCGTGTATGGCAGAGAAGTGAACTTATTGTTTCCTCACTCTTCCATAGACTGTATTAGGGGCAGGTCTATTGGTTGTGACCGGGGAGACCGGACCCAAATATACTGTGGGCGCCCCTTTAAGGGCAAAGTGGTAGGGGCCCTTCTTTGTGTGGTTTGATCTGTTCAAATAGAGCTAATATAACGGGGGTATACCAAGGGCCCCCACACACACCTCCTAACCTTTCCAGATTTTATAGGACAGCCACAAATTGTGGGGTCTGTTCTGCCATCCTGAGCTGCTGGAGGCATGTCCCTGATTCACCATTAGGCATTTTCTAGTGCTGTGTGTGCCTGAAGCTGGCGGGCAAAAATAGTATCACTACATCACATCCAGCTGCATCCTGCAGGCCAGAGCCCAAAATCTGGGAAGGTTGGGAGGTGTATGTGGTATGGTAGCCAGGTACTGTTATTTCTTTTTTATTATTATTATTTTACAATGAAAAGGAAGAGGGGGGGGGGCACTTTATAGGCCCCCCAAGCCTCTTGGGTCCTGTTGCAACCGAACCCTCTGCAGCACCTCAAGTTATGCCCTTGGCCCCTAAAGTGGGACATTATAAGAGGGAGCTCCAAAAAGGGGCATTATGAGGTGCGTTGTAATGGAAGAGGGAAAGTATGGGAACTTTATGGAAACCTTCCATCAAAATCCATCCTGATTAACCAGGGACATTACTCATAGATCCAGGCACCGTGACTGTGATAATCTTCTTATATATGATATGCATGGTCTCCTTTCTAAAATCAACTTTTATAATTATGTTAATAAACCAGAAGAGCTCAGGGGTTTGTTACCAGAGCCCCTCTGTGTTGTAGCTCCACAGGCTGTTACAATGAGCAGAGAAGGTCTCCGCTCCCCCATTGCACTTCTTGCTACTGCTAGATTACACAGGCAGAGGGAGGATGGGAGCGCAGGGAGTTGGGTCACACATGTTCGGCTCATTTTAACAGCATGTGAATTTGCAGCACGGAAGGGCTCTGGTGACAACCCTCCGCCGTGCATAGTTTGTAGCATAATTTTAAAAGTTGATTATAGAAGGAAGGAGGCCATGGATAACAAATATAAGAAGATTACCGCAGTCACAGTGTCTGGATCTATGAGTAATGTCCCAGGGTTATCATCTGTGATTTTGATGGTAGATTTCCTTTAATAAAAGAGGATATTGTAAGTGGGGGTTCTCAGTACGGGGGTACACATAGCTGGTGGGCCACATTATGGGGATAATATAAGTGGGGACTTTGGAGCCAAAATACTAGGGCATTACATTGTGGGGGATATAGATAAGGGGCATTATATCATGTGATGGCTACTATAGGGTACATTGTACAGTGCAGGAACCACAAGGGGGCCACAAAACAGATTTGGGTGTTATATAGAATATAAAGATTTGTTATATTCTGAATACAGGCGGTCCCCTACTTAAGGACACCTGACTTACAGACAACTCCTAGTTACAGACGGACCCCTC
>CM033641.1:308180889-308387422 GCA_019512145.1 Engystomops pustulosus
ACACTCGCGCAGCGCACACCACACTCACACACTACACTCGCGCAGCGCACACTACACTCACACACTACACTCACGCAGCGCACACTACACTCACACAGAACACTGCACACACTCACCCGGCCTTAAGTCCCGTCGGGATCACGTAAATGCAGGCAGCTGCGGGCAGGTAGGGAGATGCAGCAGGACAGGGAGCAGCAGCCCCGCTGTCCACAGGTCTCCCGGGGGCCTGCGCTCTTGCTCCGGAGCGTTGGTGACACAGATCACTGTGTCACGTGTCCTGCTGAGCGGCCCGGCGCGCGCTGTGATCGCGCTACAGACATTTACCTGTTTTGCAGCGCGCGCCGGGCCGCTCAGCCTGCGCGCTACAGGGAATAATTGCCAAGCGTAACTTTACGCATGGCAATTATTTCGGGGGGTAATGGCGCCTCATCACGCGTCTATGACGCGTGGTGAGGCGTTAATGCGACCTCTGTAAATATTTATTTATTTATTTATTTTTTTTTTCTGTGACTACCTATCTACTGGGAGTATGTTCTGTGGCTACCCATCTGTCAGTATGTGCTGGGGCTACCTATGTACTGGGAGGCATGTGCTGGGGCTACCTATGTACTGGGAGGCATGTGCTGTGGCTTTCTATTTACTTGGGAGTATGTGCTGGGACTACCTATTTACTGGGATACAGTCCAGGAAACAGGGGTACCGCACTCCTTGTGGGATATGGATGGTGCTTACGTCGGGCACTCAGCCCAAATAGACAGTAGAGAGAAACGTAGCACACATCCTGTGATGAATTTTAAATTATCATTTATTTCATATCATATATTTCATAAGTACAGCTCCACCGGGTTTATGAAAATCAGGTACTTTTTTTTTAACAACGGATCATAAAGTTTCCTTGGCGACGTTTCGGTGTGAATCGACCTTTGTCAAGCACGATCTGAAATGTGGACAGTAGCTGTGTTCCAGTTCGGGTGGAGAGAGAAGCCTTCTGTCCAGTTGTCCAGATATTGGAAGGCCAATAGTTGTTTAATCCCGCATATATCAAACCCCACCTTAAAGATGGAAAGAAGTCTGTGGGCCCCTCCTCTTACCATGCTATCTCACTGGTCAATGTGGATCTAAAAATATTTTCCAGGCCACTCAGTCCCTTAACTCCCCTATTCCGAAATCCGGATTTCCCGGCCGCTTTCTCTAGATCCATTTTTCTAGGCCATTTGGCTCACGGGGATCTTTGCATGCATGACCTTCTGGGGGTCTGTTGCCCTCATTCTGGGACATCTCACGTATCATGGTTGGAACTTTTCTCAGGATATTTCCTTGGACACCTGGACCCCGAGGCAGCGTTTAATGCTGATGCAGATGCTCCCTGAAGGGAGACTTGCTCCATGTCTGGTGCTCATGCAGCAAACCTCTCCCCTTCTGGAACCAAGTATTTGAAATTTCAAAGACCTATTTGAACGCCCAGATGCTGGTGAATCGGAAAGAGCCTTGCTGCCCATACTTCCCGGCTAGATTGGGAAACAAAAGCGTAGCAAGCTTACATTCTGCTTAATGGCAGCATGCTCAGTAATCCCTTGAAAGTGGTGCTCCTCCGTGACTCCTATTTCTGACTGGGCCCACCAAATGCTCCAGATCTTCCACATGGAAGAAATAGGGGCGGATATAAATGGCACATCAGTGAAGTTCTTCAAACTTTGGCAACCCTGGTACTTGGGGATTCCTCGACCTTCAAAAATATACTGGAGCCCAAGTAAGCGCTTGCTGCAGGGGAGGGAGGGCACCTGCCTTTGCCCTACTTCCTGTCCGCGAAGAGGACAACCCGGAGCGATGAATTTCCTACCTTGATGCCCTCAAACGCTGGAGAGGTTGCCAGCGATTCTGCCAGTGGTTCTAGCGCAAGATTGAACAGCAAGGGCGAGAGATCGGGCAGCCCTGGCGTGTACCCTTCAGTAAAGCGAACGGTTTAGAAATAAACCCAGGGTGTTCACTCTCAACCACGCCCCCCGATACAGTACTAACAAGTATTCTCTGAATGGACCCGTAAACCCCATGTTATCAAGCGCCTGCCCTAGCCACTCCCAACATACATTGTCAAATGCTCTTTCTGCATCAATAGTGACCAGGGCAGGCGTCTTACTGCCCACATGGCAGTGGGAAGTGACATCTAAGGCCAACAGTACTCTACGTAAATTTGTTACTGCTGAGCGTCCAGTTGTAAAGCCCACTTGCAGCGGTGATATAAGTGTGGGCATAATGGGCGTCAGCTGATTCGCGATTAACATTCGTGGACAACATTTTTAAATCCAAGTAAATCAAAGAAATTGGGTGATAAGATGCAGGGTCTTCCTGGTATTTCCCTTCTTTGGGTATCAATTTTACATATGCAGTATTCATGTGAGTGGATAGTGGGATCCCCTGTGTGAATTTTGTGAATAGAGGTGCCAAGACTGGCGCTTACTGGGTGCGCATTGCCTTATAAAATTCCCCCGAATAGCCATCCAGCCCTAGTGCTTTGCCATTTGGAATATTTTTGATGACATTTTGTATCTCGTCCGCCGTGATGGGGGCGTTTAATGTCTGTAGCTGATCTGTTGTCAGTTTGGGGAGTGTTACTTTGTCGTTTTCCCCAACTCCTCGCTGGTTATGGGGCCCGAATACAATGATTCGTAAAATTTCCCCAGCAATGCGTTAATCCCAGCTGGGTCAGTCCTTACTTCCCCATTTCTGTCTCTCATTCTGAGAGTATGGATCGGTGCCCTTTTTTTCCTTTTGCCAGATTAGCTAAAGACTTGCCTGACTTGTCCCCGTACCTATGTAATTCCACGTCCAACTGTGAACGAACAAATCCTTCCTTCCTTTCCGCCCAACCTAAATATTCTCTTTGTGCTCGCATCCACCGCTCTTTGTTATCTGATGTTGGTTGAGATAAGAATTCAGTGTACATCCTTCGAACCTCCCCGCTCGCCTGTTGGTATTGTCTGTGTGTTGCTTTTTTAAGGCCATGATAGTATGTGTCTCATTACTACTTTTCCTGTCTCCCAGAACAGTGGTGGGTCCGTAGCATGTTTGCTGTTACTCCCCAAATATTCCTGCCACCAACCCTGCATTAGATTCAAAAAATTCTCGTCCTTCGTTAGGAAGGAAGGGAATCTCCATAAGATGTCGGTACCCTTGGGGCTCACGTCTGCCAAGTCCATCTGTAATGGGGAGTGGTCCGATATGTGGAAACTATTTTTATGTTCAATCAATTTTATTAAAGTTTTTCAAAGATCTTTGCAAATAGACAAGCCATTATCATGCCATATCTTATTTCACCTCCGCAAGTAGGATTTACACTTGGTCACTCGGATTGGATCTACACTTTAGCCCTGGATGTGACTCCTTAACCCCTTAACGCTGAAGCCACTTTTCACCTTCCTGACACGGCCCATTTTTTCAAATCTGACATGTGTTTATCTAAGTGGTTATAACTTTGGAACGGTTTAACATATCCAGTTGATTTTGTTTTTTTTGTGACACATTGTACTTCATGCTGGTCGAGAAATTTAATCAATATATTTAGTATTTATTTATGAAATAAATGGAAATTTGCCCAAAATTTTGAAAAAAACAATGTTTTCAAAATTCAAAATTTTCTACTTTTTGGAAAGTTGGTCATATCACTAAAATAACTTGATAACTAACATTTTCCATATGTCTGCTTTAACTTGGCATCATTTTTCAAACATCTTTTCCTTTTTTTAGGATGTTAGGAGGCTTATAACTTTAGGTGCAATTTTTCAGATTTTCACGAAATTCATCAAAACCTACTTTTGGAGGGTCAGTTTAGTTAGAAGTGACTTTATAAGGCCTACATGACAGAAAACCCCCACAAATGACACCATTTTAGAAACTACACCCCTCAAAATATTCAAAACAACCTTTGGGAATTTTGTTAACCCTATGAGCGTTTCATGAGGGTGAAAGATAAATGAAAGTAAAATTACAGAAATGTAATTTTATCTTACTATAGATTCATTGAACACTAAAATTTGCACCTTCACAATGGGTTAAAAAGGAAAATGCATTTTACAATGTTGAGGGCAATTCCTCCTGAGTATGCCAATACCCATTTTGTCACTGTACCCTGCTGTACGGGCACAGGGGGGCACTTGGAATGGAAAGAGCGTTGTTTCGTTTTTGCAGGGCAAATATGGCTGAAAAAGTTTTCATGTGTCAGGATGCATTTGGAGAGCCATAATGGTACCAAAACAGAGGAAAGCCCCAACAAGAGACACCATTCTGGAAAGTACACCCCTTGGAGAGTTTAGCAAGGTGTAATTTGTGTATTTGCCCCAACGGGTGTTTGATTCAATTAGGCCCCAAAAGGAAAAAGGTGAAAATTTTCTCAAAAAAGTCACTTTTACCCCAAATTTTTGTAAGCCACAAGGGATAAAAGATGAAACAACCCCATAAATGTGTAAAACTATTTCTCCTAAGCACAGAACTGCACCACTTTTGCATATAAAGTGTTGTATGGGTACACAGTAGGGCTCAGAAGGGAAAGAGGGGCTTTGGCCTTTTAGAAGCCAGATTTGACAATCATCCTTTACATGTGTCAGGATGCATTTGGAGAGCCCTAGTGGTACCAAAACAGAGGGGAACCCCAACAAGTGTCACCATTTTGGAAAGTTCTTTCTGATTATGAGACGTTTGGTCACTCCAGAGTTGACTTTCAGTAAAAATTGTAAACTTTGAGTCACTGTATGACGAGGCAGATCTTTACCCTGTTCAGTGCTGAACTGAAGAGTAATTCCAGCTGCAGTGATGAAATGATTCCCCATGGAGATTCTCCGCATTATCCTGTCCTCTCTTGTATTTTTCTTTTGAGGGTGACCCGCCTTCTTGGGAGACTTGAATGAGTTTGTGACATTGTAAAGATGCAATATTCTAGAAATGACAGACCTGAAATAACCAACTTCTCTTGCTATGGCTAATAGGGTCACCTTCATCTGGGGAACCTACTGACGGAGGATTTTAGATATTTTGCAACAACAAGTCAGTGAAAACTGGAAAGTTAGGCTGCGGGTGTGACCACATGTGGCGCTTGCGTTGCGTTTACAAAAGCAACACAACGCATGGGGCTGGGCCTTGGCCCAAACACGTATGGATTTCCATGAAAACACATAAGCAATTGTCTATGGCAGAGAACTGAATTTATTGTTCCCGCGCTCTGCCATAGACTGTATTAGGGGCAGGTCTATTGGTTGTGACCGGGGAGACCGGACCCAAATATACTGTGGGCGCCCCTTTAAGGGCAAAGTGGTAGGGGCCCCGGGGTGTGCGCCCCGGGCTCCCCCCCTTTAATCCGGCCCTGTTTTTATCAGATCTGACTGCGTTAACAAAAGCAACACAACGCATGGGGCTGGGCCTTGGCCCAAACGCGTATGGGTTTCCATGAAAACACATAAGAACGGTAACCAGCACCCAGTGTCTTCCATTGTTTAAATGCAGGACACCCAGTGCTGGTTACCAATCGTTTGGGATTTCATTGCGACTAATATGTAATCAGACTGAGGCCCACCCCTGGACGCTTCCGATTGTAAACACAACGCAGATGCCACATGTGACCACACCATGCCGTTACATAGGGTCAGATAATTAAGATAATTGTCAGATTATTAAGCATTGTGTTCTTTAGAATATATACAATTTATGAAATAAGGGTATAATACTGGAATATTACTCATGTTGGGATACATTCACACACAATGGGGCAAATTTACTTACCCGGTCCATTCGCGTTCCAGCGGCGGCTTCTCCGCTCTGGATTCGGGTCCGGCCGGGATTTAATAAGGTAGTTCTTCCGCCGTCCACCAGGTGGCGCTGCTGCGCTGAAAGTAAACTCATCGCGCCGGAATGCACCGAGCTGGACCAGGTGAAGGTAAGCGGTCCTTATGCGACACATTTTCGGTTTTTAAATGCGGCGGTTTTTCCGAATACGTCGGGTTTTCGTTCGGCCACGCCCCCCGATTTCCGTCGCGCGCATGCCAGCGCCGATGCGCCACAATCCGATCGCGTGCGCCAAAATCCCGGGGCAATTTAAGTACAAGCGGCGCAAAACGGAAATATTCGGGTAACACGTCGGGAAAACGCGAATCGGGCCCTTAATAAATGACCCCCAATGCCTTCATATTTAGGAAATTGTGTGTTCTCTAATTTTGATCTCCAGTGTACATTTGTATACATTGAGCTCCCCCTGGTGGGCACTAGCGGCAGCTGTTATCAGAACGACTATTAGGAGAATGGGGTCAGTGCCCGTCCTATACTTACTAGAGGCATTTAATCAGTCTGTGTCCTGTCCCTGTTATATGTACAGTTAGTATTGGTAGCTTTGCCTTTACACATTTCCATGATATTTTATGCTTTTTTGATTACGTTCAGAACACTAGACCACCAGGGAGTACAGCTCAGGCTACCAGGGATTGCATGTTTTATAAAGTCACCAGCAATTAAGAATTGCACCAACAGAACTGCAAGAATTACAGATCAAAACCACAAGATTATAGAAATATGGATTTCAGGCATGAAGACCAACCCAGGATTACAGCTCAAATTACTAGGCCAGGAGGGACTACAGACTAGACGACTAGACTCACCTTCCATAATTCCCCCGATCCGCACCAACCTTCTAATGGTTATGACTGGGTAGACTGGACCCAAATATACTGTGGGCGCCCCGTGAAGGGCAAAGTGGTGGGGGCCCTGGGGCACGTGCCCCGGGCACCCCCCTTTAATCCGGCCCTGTTTTTATCAGATCTGCCCGCCATTGGCTGAGAGATCCACTGACTTTCTTACATGTGCAGCCACCACATGGTGACGCGGATGATGATGGATGTAGTGTGAGTAGTATCCGTAACTTGTAGTGATGCTCGGATGGTGAGAGCGGCTGGGGACATCGCAGCTTTCTGCCTCACTGTCCACTGCTGATAAATAAATGATCGGAAAGGGTCTGACGCTGCGGTTCCTATGGAGATGGAGCGAGGGACTGAGGATTGCCAAAAACACAACCTAGCGCTCTCCTGAAATACTGAAATGGTAGATCCGCACCTTATGTTTACCAGGATAAGAGAGAGAAGAAGACCTGTCAAATTGCTGAAATATATAATAATCTGTATTTATATATCGCCATCATATTCCATAGCTCTACAAATCATAGGGAACATACACACATATAATATTACATTACACAGAACAAACAGTCATATGGAACAATAGGAGTGAGGGCCCTGATCACAAGAGCTTACAGTCAATGAGGATGAGGGGTGACACAAGAGCTTACAGTCTATGAGGATGAGGGGGTGACACAAGAGCTTACAGTCTATGAGGATGAGGGGTGACACAAGAGCTAACAGTCTATGAGGATGAGGGAGTGACACAAGAGCTTACAGTCTATGAGGATGAGGGGTTGACACAAGAGCTTACAGTCTATGAGGATGAGGGGGTGACACAAGAGCTTACAGTCTATGAGGATGAGGGTGTGACACAACAGCTTACAGTCTATGAGGATGAGGGGGTGACACAAGAGCTTACAGTCTATGAGGATGAGGAGGTGACACAAGAGCTTACAGTCTATGAGGATGAGGGGAGGACACAAGAGCTTACAGTCTATGAGGATGAGGGGTGACACAAGAGCTTACCGTCTATGAGGATGAGGGGAGGACACAAGAGCTTACAGTCTATGAGGGTGAAGGGGGTGACACAAGAGCTTACAGTCTAAGAGGATGAGGGGGTGACACAAGAGCTTACAGTCTATGAGGATGAGGGTGTGACACAACAGCTTACAGTCTATGAGGATGAGGGGGTGACACAAGAGCTTACAGTCTATGAGGATGAGGGGGTGACCCAAGAGCTTACAGTCTATGAGGAAGAGATGGTGACATAAGAGCTTACAGTCTATGAGGATGAGGGGGCCCACATTTATTAACGTGTTGCACCAGTTTTCTGTCGGACTCTTTGCACTGAAAAGAGCATGGAAAACTGCCTTCAACATGAATTTTAAAGTGTCTGCGCCTAGTATCGTGTTGCGGCGCGGGTGTCCGCCGCACCACAAAATCTTTCAAACAGGTGTTCTGCGTGCAGATTTGGACCCTGCTCATATTTATTACTGCGATCAACCACATTATTCACACCCTTTATGTAAATTTTGGTGCATAAAAAAAGTTGTTGACATTCTCGAGCAGTGAGGGGGCGTTAGATATGAAAGAACGTGCCCAGTTTTGATGAATCTGCCGCCGCACTGCTGAGGGGGATAGTGCATATAGTACAGGTTCTCTACTTATGTACATGGGCCCACAGTGTTTGGGCATGGATGGACGTATGGGTAAGAACGCATGTTGTTGTTTCTATGTTACAGGTTTTGGAGCTTTGAAGGCGATTCTTTCATTTTAGAAATGTATGGCAAATGCGAAAGTGTTAAACCGCGGTTTATGTTGGTCCACGCAATTGAAGAAAAAGGGCTTTCAAAAGCAGCCAAACAAATGGTAAAATGTAAAACACATTGACCCGGCCATGATGTTGAGAATTCAAGGGCCTGGGAAAAACTATACACTTCTAGCTTAACCACCCGCATTACTAATAAAAACACAGAGATCAGGTTTTTTTCTGTTGGAAAGATGATATGGTCACAGCTTTATTAATAATTGTTGAATACAATCTGAAAATAGAAAAAACAATTATTCATATGCAAATAAACCGTATAACATCAAAAGAAAATTAATGATGGATGAGCTCATTGGCAACACCACTCAAATCGCATGCATTCCGGCTTAACGAAACACATCAGAAGAAGTTTTTAGTTCCTAAACCAAAAATTGCCGATCAGCGCTTTGAGAACCACACCCCCTAGTTCCACTTTGCCTCGCCAACCTCCAGCTCTTAGTGGCGACGAAGGTGTGGCCCTAGACAACCATGGAGAGATAGAACACCACCTTCCCCGGTAGTAAGGCCCTCTCGCGGGGGAAAACATTATTTGTTCTCAAACCTCAATCATTATATAGTGGTTAATTGCATAACCACCGAAATTTAGATTGTACTAACTGGGTATTGTCCAAGAACGCCGCCACCTCACAATTGACTCTAACTACTCCAACATTAATCCCACTTTAACAAAGTAGCTTTTTTAAAACTACGTGTATCCCAATCCCAAAGAAAACGCATAAGCGTCCTGAAGCAAACAAAAACTTAAGGGAGGGTGGGCGGGACAAAAAATTTTTCTGGCCTAGAATGAGGCTTGCCCTACTGCCAGCCCTTATAAGCCTACTAATTCCTCCCCCATTCTAGTCACCCATCACCTACGCTTGCCATTTCCACCCGCCAATAAGTTTCAAACCCAAGTTTATACCCCCACTTCCCAGTCCAGATGTCATGCCCGCTTGCCCATCTGATCAGGCTCGCGCTCAATAGTTGGGGTTAGGAGGAGAGGGAAAAGTGGGGCTTGGAGGGCACTTCATCAGCACTGAAATGGGTGCTATAGCAAAGGGCCAATGAGGCTCGCTGCCCAGGGGCCTCCTAACCGGGAGCCGGCCCTTGTCTTCTAGCATATGGGCAAATGACAGCCCTCTTTCTAAGGATCAAGCTGTGGTGTAGTTGGTAGTTTATTGTATGTTTAGTTTAATTTTCCCTTTTGTCGACATAACTGAAAATGTATTTCTTCCTGGCTATGGGTTAAGTGGAAACTCCCAAAAGAAGGGGTTTACATTTACCTCCCTTTGTACGAATCTTTTTAGGTTCTTCCCCTCAGCCCCAAATAAAGATGGACATCATCGATAACCCTACGCCATAGGATCAGTCCGCACCGACCCGCCAGTAGGATACGTTTTCTTCTCCATGCCATTACCATATAAATTGGCGTTAGCTCGACGCTAAATTGTCCCATTAGCTGTTTCCCTCATTTCTGTGTAGAAATTCGTCTTAGTAGAGAAAATTATTCTGATGCAATATAAATAATATTAGAATCGAGTTTTGTGAAATTGATTGGGACCCGTATCGTTTGTTTTTTTTGTAAGAAATGTTTGACAGCCTCACAATCTTTGTGGAGTTTCAATCACAGTATATGGTGTATGTGAGGTCTAATGGTCCCAAATATAGTGGGGTTGCCCAGACATGTCCTTAATTGTTCTAAAATATGTTGGTATCTGTGTTGTATGATGTAGCAACATAGCACTTTTGGGAGTTGTGATCACATATGAGATAGGTTTGAGTCAGGCAACATGCCCGATACATAGGGTGTAGGGTGATTGAATTTTGGGTAAGAATAATATAAGACGCTAAAACGCGTTTTTGTTTAAGGAAGTGCTCCTGTTTCGTTAAAATACCTTTTGGGAAAGGATAAAGGTTATCAAGCTCTTTTGTATATTGATTCGTTGGATCCGATTTAAGTTTTCATAAGTACGGCTATCCCCTTATATATGTTGTCAGTCTTTGTTGTAATTCATCTTGATTTAGCATAACTATACTCCCCCTTTTTCAGCTGGCCGGATCACTATTTGTTCATTTTTTGCAAGGATTTGATGAATTCGATTTTTTCTAGTTAAATTTATTACCGTAATTAGACAGTTTTTTTTTTGTCGTGGTTACCTTCTTTATATCACGGACCACCGGTGTGGAAAGTATCATCGGCTCTGAATACTCGCTCAGCGTGAAAAAGTGGATTGTTGTTAAGAGAAGAGTGGAGTGTATTGATTAGGGTTGGTCTGATCGTTATATTTGTTTTTTTTTGTTTTTTTGAGAAAGTAGTTTTTTAAGGCTTGAGTAGATGTATCTTTAACACAGTGAAAAGGCCATAAATGTATCAAATTGCTGGTGGGCGCAAAAATTTCACCCTGTATCAATAGAGTATTTTCATATGGTTCTTCAGGTTTATTTACTCAAATTCCAGGCTACATTTGGTTGCCAGGTGTCTCAACTCTGTCGAGTTGGACATGGGTGCTGACAAGATTGGCATGTGCACAATTAAGGAATATTGGGATGGTCAGAGTTGTGTTCCTCCCCTGTATTTAGTTCAGGAATGTTCGAATTTCATTTTGCGTTCGTGGGATATGTATGATGTTATTTGTATTTCTATTCTCCGCAGAGGATGAGTTATCCAAGGTGTGATAGCTCACCTGTGAACATAGTTGTGTGTATTAATAGGTATTTTAGGGGCTTTAAATTAGTGTACTGTGGGGGTAACTCAGTCCCGGAAATGTGTGCTCTTTGTTTCCATAATTGTTGTCTTTTCTGGTCTTATTCGTTTTTTTTTTATATTAAGAGGACAATATCGGGTGTGTTCGTGTGTGGTTTGATTGTTCAATAGAGCTAATAACGGGGGGTATACCAAGGGCCTCACAAGAAAACCTCCTAACCTTTCCGCATTTTATAGGACGCCACAAATTGTGGGGTATGTTCTGCCAATCATGAGCTGCTGGAGGGCCCATGTCCCTGATTCACCATTAGGCATTCTAGTGCTGTGGTGTTTGTGCCTGAAGCTGCGGGCAACAAATAGTATCACTACATCCATTCCAGTATGAAATCCGGGCAGGGCCAGAGTTACCAAAATCTGGGACGGTTGGGAGGTGTATGTGGTATGGTAGCAGGTACTGATTTCTTTTTTATTATTATTATTTTCAATTGAAAAAGGAAAGGGGGGGGGTCCACTTTATAGGCCCCCCACGCCTATTGGGTCCTTGTATGCAACCGAACCTTGCAGACCTCAGTGTATGCCCTTGGCCCCTCTAAAGTGGGGACATTATAAGAGGGAGCTCCAAAAAAGGGGCATTATGAGGTGCGTTGTTCTTGAAGAGGGAAAGGTATGGGAACTTTGTGGAAACTTCATCAAAATCCATTCCTGGGAAACCAGGGATCAGACTATAGATCCGGCCGTGTCTGTGATCTAGTCTTTATAGATATGCAGGGTCTCTTTCTAAATCAACTTTGATATTATGTTAAATAAACCAGAAGAGGCTCAGGGGTTTTGTTACCAGAGGCCACTCTGTGTTGTTGTAGATCACAGGCTGTTTACAATGAGCAGAGAAGGTCTCCGCTCCCCCATTGCACTCTTGCCTTTGCCTAGATTACTACAGGCAGAGGGAGGATGGGTGGGCGCAGGGGAGTTGGGTCACACATGTTCGGCTATTTTAACCGGCATGTGGAATTGCACACGGAAGGGCTCTGGTGACAACTCGCCGATGGGCATTAGTTGTGTAGATAATTTTAAAAGTTGAGTATAGAAGCGAAGGAGGCCCAATGGATAACAAATAAAGAAGATACCGCAGTCACAGTGTCTGGATCTATGGAGTAATGTCCCCAGGGTTATCATCGGATTTTGATGGTAGATGTCCTTTATAAAGAGGACTATTGTAAGTGGGGGTTCTCAGACGGGGTACACATAGCGGGTTGGGCCACATTATGGGGAGTTAATATAAGTGGGGACTTTGGAGCCAAATACTATGCAGTCCATTGTGGGGGATATAGATAGGGGCCATATGATCATGTGATGGACTATAGGTACAGTGTACAGTTGCAGGAACCACAAGGGGGCCCACAAAACGATTGGTGTTATAGAGCATATAAAGATTTGTTATATTTGAATAGGCGGTCCCCTACTTAAGGACACCTGGACTTCAGACAACTCTCGTTACAGAGGAACCCTCCGCCCCCTGTGGTACCTCTGGTGACATCTTCTCTGGTGCCTTTTACTTAGTCCAGACGGCAAGGAGCAGCGTAAGGTGTCTGGAATGAAGCTTTATTGATAATTCTTGCGTCCAATTAACCAAAAAATTTGGAAACTCCTAATTGTTCACGGGGTAAAGACAAAAAAAATGTCTAGAACTTCCATTATAAAATATACAGTTTCGACTTAAATCCACTCAAATTAAGAACAACCTCCAGACCTATCTGTATGTAACCCGGGGATGCCTGAATTCATAACACTTGGTTAAGACGGAAGATATAGAACATATACGTGACACGCCGTGCCCGATCCTCACCGCACCCCTTCCTATATCGGAGGATCAGTGTCACACAGCCCCTGGTGCCCCTCTCTTAGGCCTGTATCGGTGTGCACACATCCCCAGTCTCTGACGGGACACGTTCTCTCTGCCCTCACTTTATTGCTGTGACATTATTAATGCGTTATAACTTTCCTGCTAATTTTCTCTCGGTATACACAATTTTTACTCTCGATGTGCTTTTTATGCTCCTTAAATAATATTCAAGAGATGATCCGCAGAGGGAGAGGGCAATTGAGAAGTTGAAGTGAAATGGGGATTCCTTTTAGTCATTATCAGAAGGCAAATAAGACCTCTATCCATCAGAAGTTAACACATCAATCAAGACCCCAGCTCTTCATACAGAGCCCCACCAAATGACTTGGTGTCCTACATACACAGATTAAGGCGGCACCGGGTTAGTACAAGATAGGTGTCTGTAGGTGTGTTCTAAGTTGAATTTGTTTTGTAAGTCGGCACTGTATTTTATAATTGTAATTCCCAGACAATTGGTTTTTTGGTCTCGGTTGAAATTGATTTAAAAAGTTGGGTTGTCATAAGAAGCAGGATAATAATAAACGCTTCGTACAGGACGCACTGTGATAACTGTGCAATCTGATTATGGTATCTTAGGCTAACGTACTGTTAATTATGAAAATCCAGAGGTGCGGTTGTAACTAGGGGTGTCTTAAGTGGGTGTTTAAGTAGGGGGACCGCCTGTACTTGCATGTGTATTAGCTAGCCCTAAAGCAGTATGAATTGCACAGTATTGGGTTAATATGAGCAGATTAAACATGGAGTGAAATTAGGGAACAATGTTTTACTTATCGTTGTTTGATAGGGGTCACCAGGTCACTAGAACAGATTTTTACAAATTATCAAAGTATCAACATGACAACCTTTTATTTTCAAGAAAATGTGATGATGATAATTAGAACAGGAATGATGTGAGATTATAATGAATTTTTTTTTTTTTGAAGGTCCACTAGCACCAGAAGAGCACAGGACCTCAGTCCGATGGCACAGGACCTCTGCTCCGCACAGGACCTCAGCCCCAGGCACCAGGACAGCCCTGGTCTCTCACATGGACTGCTCGGATTCTTCTTTTTCACCCTGTCATTCCTCAGTTCTGTGACGTTCGTGGCTTCTTGAGCCATAACTTGCAGCAAGGATTTTCGAGGTTTTTATATTGGGTTTAGTAGAACTTTGGGGATTTAATTGTCAATGTTTCAGTTTCAAGGAAAATGATTCTACTGTTTGTGTGTGACAGGGGGCATGTCCCTACATGAAAAATTGGTGTCGATGAGAAAAGAACACAAGGAACCACATGTGTCAAAGAAGATTTTGACCCACTTCTCTTCACTCTGCCATGTAGCTTATGAAAGTCCAACTCCTACTACAGAAAACATCCCCCAAACCATGACACTTCTCCACAACCTTTTTCACTGACTTTTTAGAACATTGGGGGTCATTTACTAAAGAGCCTGAATCGCGTTTTTCCGTGCGTTACACGAATATTTTCCGATTTGTGTGATTTTCCCTGAATTGCCCCGATTTTGGTGCACGCGATTGGATGTGGCGCATATCGCGCAGGCATGAACGGCGGAACGGAAATCGAGGGGCGTTGGCCGTAAGAAAACCGACGGATAAAAAAAAAAAGTGTCGCCTTTTTGCACCCAGCTGTTATGTTTGGTGGAAGCTCAGTGAACTCAGAAGGAATCAGCGCCGCAGAGAACCTAGTGGACTGGCTAACTATCTGATTGAATCGCCGGAAGACCGAATCTGCAACACCATTGGATCGCGACAGGACCGGGTAATTAAATCGGCCCTTGGTTCACCTTTTCCCCGGTGACGAAGATATGTTTCCCATAAATCAAATCATACTAAATTGCTTTCATCTACTAAAATGAATGAACGCTATTTCTCCTCTGTCAACCAGAGGTCGGCTTAACATTTTTCAGAAGGGTAAAATACTTACTCCTGCCATTTTTGAGGAGTATTTTTACCCGAGGAGGGGTTTGAAGATTCTGGTAATAACAGCGCATACGACTATTTACACTCACACAGCACACACGATACGACAACGCGCCACTCAGCATCACGGACACGACTACTCACACTGCGCATCACGACGACATTCCTACAGAGCACACGACACGACTCTCACACAGTACCACGAACGCACGACCTCGACATGTAGCGCACACGAACGGATACGACATTCACACAGCACCAATGACTTGACTATTCACCACAGCCACCACACACGAAACGTCAAACTGCACACACGACATGATCACTCTCTATAGCATAACGACGACTCACATCAGCATATATGACACGACACTACATCACGACAGCACACACCCGACACGAAATCACACAGCACATACGATACGACATACTAATTATCGAAGCACAACGACACGATACTATACTCAACGGCACACATGGCACATGACACTCACACAGCGCACGCGACAGACATCCACACTTGTACACATTACACGGATAGCTATACACTACATGACACTACATACACCATACATATCACTTATACGAGCAGCATCACTACTTTACATTACACAGCACGCACAACCACGACACTCACGTAGCACAACTAATACGATATCACGCAGGCACACACTACATACACTCACACAGCACACACATTACACTCACACAGCATATCACCTACACTACAGCTACACACTGGGGCACAACACAACACGACCCTCAACAGCGCACCACCACTGCACTACACTCACACAGCACACACTACAATCACTAAACAGCGCACATTACAAACTACACTAACACAGACCCACATTCCATACACTCACACTAGCACACACTTAACACTACACTCAAACAGCACACACTACACACTCATTCACACAGCAAACACTACATCACTACACCACACAGCCACACACTATACACTACACTCACCACGCACACACTACAATCGCACAGAGCACGGCAAACACTAACCCGGCCTTAAGTTCCGTCGGGATCTAGTTAAATGCAGGCAGCGGCGGGAGGTAGGGAGATGCAGCAGGACCAGGGTAGCAGCAGCCCCGATGTCACAGGTCTACGGGGCTTGCGCTCTTGTCCGGAGCGATGGTGACAACAGATCACTGTGTCACGTGTCCCGCTGAGAGGCCGGGCGCGCGCTTGTGATCGCGATACAGACATTTACCTGTTTTGAGCGCGCGCAGGGGCCAATCAAGCATGCGAGTCAGGGAATAATTGCCAAGCGTAAATTTACGAATGGCAATTATTTGGGGGGGTTTTGGCAGCATCATCACGCGTCTGTCTATGACGCGTGGTGAGCGTTAATGCGTACGACCTTCTTGGTAAACACAACATACTCTCAGCAAAAGGGGAGTTGGCTGGGTTCTTTTCTGATTATGAGACGTTGGGTCACTCCAGAGTGGTGTTCAGTAAAAATTGTAAAACTTGAGTCACTGTTATGACGAGGCAGATTACCCGTTCAGTGCTGAAAATGAAGCGTAATTCAGGGGGCGGCAGGGATGAAATGATTCCCCATGGAGATCTCCGCATAATCATTCCTCTTTGTATGTTTCTTTTGAGGGTGACCCGCCTTTGGGAGACTGAAGGGTTTGTGACATTGTCAGATGCACTTTCTATGAAATGACAGACCTGAAATAAACAAATTTCTCTGCTCCATGGCTATAGGCGTCACCTTCATCTGGGGAACCTACTTGACGGAGGAATTTTTTTTAGATATTTTTGCAACGTACATCAGTGACAACGGAAAGTTAGGCTGCGGGTGTGACCACATAGCGCTTCTGCGTTGCGTTTACAAAGAACACAACGCCATGGGGCGGGCCTTGGCCCCAAAACGTTTAGGATTTCCATGAAAACACATTAAGCAATTGTCTAGGCAGAGAACTGAAAAATTATGTTCCCGCGGCGCTCGGCCATTACATGGTCTTAGGGGAGGTCTATGGTTGTGACCGGGGGAGAAACCGAAAAACCGGACCCAAAATTACTGTGGCGCTCTTTAAAGGGCAAAGTGGTAGGGGCCGGGGGTGTGCGCCCCGGGACTCCCACCCCCTTTCAATCAGGCCTTGTTTTTATCAGTTATCTGACTGCTTAACAAAAGCACCACAACGCAGGGTGGACTTGGCCCAAAACGCGTATGGGTTTCCATGAAAACACTATAAGAACGGTTTTGAACCAGCACCCAGTGTCTCCATTGTTTAAATGCAGAAACCCAGTGTGGTTACCATAGTTTGGGAGGATTTCATTGCCGACTAATATTTGTTTAATCGGACGAGGACCACCCCTGGACGCTTCCGCTGTAACACAACGCAGATGCCACATGTGACCAAACCATTGCCGTTAATAGGGTCAGAAATTAAGATAAGGTCAGATTAGTAAGAGTTGTTTTTAGTAATAGACAATTTATGAAATAAGGGGATATACTGGAGATTACTAATGTCTGGAGATACATTCAAACACAAGGGGCAAATTACTTACCCGGTCCATTCGCGTGCCAGCGGCGGTTCTCCGCTCTGGATTCGGGTCCGCTGGGGGGATTTACTAATTTTTGGTAGTTCTTACGCCGTCACAGGAGGGCGTGCTGTTGCGATGAAAGTCAACTCAGCGCGCGGAATGCCACCGAGCTGGACCGGGTAAGGTAAGAGGTCTTATGGACACATTTTCGGTTTTTTTAAATGCGGGCGGTTTTTACGAATTACGTCGGGTTTCGTTTAGGCCCACGCCCCCGATTTCCGTCGCGCGTATGCCGCGCCGATGCGCCCAAATCGATCGCTGGCGCCAACAGCCGGGAAATTATAGTACAAGCGGCGGCTAAACGGAAATATTCGGTAAAATCGTCGGGAAAACGCGACTCGGGCACTTAATAATGACCCCCAATGCCTTCATATTTAGGAAATTGTTGGTTCTCTAATGTTGATTGCTCAGTGTAATTTGTATAAAGTGTGCTCCCCCTGGTGGGGCACCTAGCGCAGCTGTATAAGAACGCCTATAGGAAGAAGGGGTCAGTGCCCGTCCTAGACTTTACTAGAGGCATTTTAATCAGTCTTGTGTTCCGTCCTTGTTAATGTTACAGTTCGTTATTGGTAGCTTTGGCTCTTACACATTTCCAGCTATTTATGTTTTTTGATTACGTTCAGAAACACTTGACACACCAGGCGAGTTACAGCCAGGACTACCAGGGATTGCAGTTTTATAAAGAGTCACTCAGCAATTAAGAATGCACCAACAGAACTGCAAGAATTACAGATCAAAAACCACAGATTATAGAAAAGAAATATGGGATTTCAGGCATTTGAAGACAACCAGGATTACAGCATCAAGTTACCAGGACAGGAGGGGACTACGACTAGACGACTAGACTCATTCCATAATTCCCCCGATCCGCACCAACCTTCTAACTGGTTATGATTGGGTAGACTGGACCCAAATATACTTTGGGCGCCCGTTGGAAGGGCAAAGTGGTGGGGGCCCTGGGGCACGGCGCCCGGGTCCCCTTTTAATCCGGGCCCTGTTTTATCGATTGACCGCCATTGGCTGAGAGCTCTCACTGAATTTTTAATGTGATATATACAGTATGTGGCAGATTGGAGCCAACACAGGTGGACCGCTGGATGTTGATGATGGACTGTCGTGTGAGTAGTATCCGTAATTGTAGTGATGCGCAGATGGGAGAGCGGCTGGGGGGACATCGCGCTTTCTGCCGCAACTGTCCACTGCTGCTAATATCATATGATGGAAGGGGTCTGACGTGCGGTTCTCTATGGAGATTGGAGCGAGGGACTGAGGATTGCCAAAAAACACCAACTAGGCTCTCACCTGAAATCTGCAATGGTAGATCCGCACCTTGATGTTCCAGGGATAAGAGAGATAAGAAAAGAAGAAGACCTGTCAAATGCTGATATGGAAATAATAATAATCGTATTTATTATATCGCCTATATTCCCTAGCTTCTACACATATAGGGAAATACACAATATAATATCTACACAGAACAAACAGGCATATGGAACAATAGGAGTTGAGGGCGATCCAAGAGATTTACAGTCAATGGGGTTGAGGGGTGACACAAGAGCTACAGTCTCTGGGATTGGTAGGGGGGGTGACACAAGAGTTACAGTCTCTGAGGATGAGGGGGTGAACAAGAGCTAAAAAAACAGTCTATGAGGATGAGGGAGTGACACAGAGCTTACCGTCTAGGAGGAGATGAGCGGGTTGAACAAGGCTTACAGTCTATGAGGATGAGGGGGTAACAAGACTCTTACCATCTAGAGGGGGTGTGAATGTGAACACAACGGCCTTACAGTTCTATGAGGATGAGGGGTGGTGACACAAGAGCTCAGTCTATGAGGATGTCGGGGGTAAGGTAACACTCAGAGTTTACAGTTATGAGGATGGGATGAGGGGGAGGACACAAGAGCTTCACAGTCTATGAGGTGAGGGGGGCACAAGAGCTTACAGTCTATGAGGAGAGGGGGTGAGGTGGGACACAAGAAGCTACAGCTGATGAGGATGAGGAGGTGACACAAGGCTTACGAGTCTATGAGGATGAGGGGAGGACAGAAGTCTTAAGTTATGAGGATGAGGGGGTGACAGGTGGACACAAGAGCTTACAGTCTATGAGGATGAGGGGAGGACCCAAGGCTTACAGTTATTGAGGATGGGGGGTGACACAGAGGCTTACCAGCTATGAGGAGATGGCGGGTGACACAAGAGCTTACAGTCTTATGAGGATTGAGGAGGATGACACAAGAGATTACTACAGTTATGAGGATGAGGATGGTGACACAAGAGCTTACAGTCATGAAGATGAGGGGTGACACAAGAGCTTACAGTATATGCGGTGAGGGGAGGACACAAGAGATTACGTCTATGAGGATGAGGGGGTCGACACTTAAGAGATACAGTCTATGAGGACGAGGAGATGGAACAAGAGCTTACAGTCTATGAGGATGAGGATGGTGAACAAGAGCTTACGTCAATGAAGATGAGGGGTGTAACACCAGAGCTTCCATTTATGAGATGCGGGGGTCACACAAGGCTTACGTCTATGAGGATGCGGGGTGACACAAAAGCTTACAATCTATGAGATGAGGGGGTGCACAGAGTTACCGTCTATGAGATGAGGGGGGCGACACAAGAGTTACAGTCTATGAGGATGATGGGGGGACACAAGAGCTTACAGTCTATGAGGATGAGGGGGTGACCCAAGGCTTCAGGTCTATGAGGATGAGGGGGGGGGGGGCGGTGGGGTGACACAAGAGCTACAGTCTATGAGGATGCGGGGCGGGTGACACAAGAGCTACAGTCTATGAGGATTGAGGGGGGTGACACAAGAGCTTACAGTCTAGCGAGGATGAGGGGGTAACGCAGAGGTAACAGTCTATGGGATGAGGGGAGGACACAAGCTTACAGTCTATGAGGAGGAGGGGGTGACACAAGAGCGTACAGTCTAGAGGATGACGGGGTTGGACCACAGCGCTTACAGGTTATGAGGATGAGGAGGTGACACAGAGCTTACAGTCTATGAGGATGAGGGTGCTTCTGTGACACAACGCGTACAGTCTATGAGGGATGAGGGGGGGGACACAAGGTTACAGTCTATGAGGATGAGGGGGTAACACAAGAGCTTACAGTCTGAGGATGAGGGGAGGACACAACGAGCTTACAGTTATGAGGATGAGCGGTGGTTGGTGACAAAGAGCTTAAGTCTAGAGGATGACGGGGGGGGACACAAGAGGATTACAGTCTTGAGGAGAGGAGGTGACCACAAGAGCTTACAGTCAATGAAGATGAGGGGGACACAAGAGCTTACAGTCTATGAGGAGATTGGGGTGAACAAAGAGGCTTTTCAGTCGATGAGGTGAGGGGTGAACAAGAGCTACAGGCTATGAGGATGAGGGAGAAGTGACACAGGAGCTTCTACAGTCTATGAGGTTGAGGGGGTGGTGACACACACGAGCTTACAGTCTATGAGGATGACGGGGGCGGTGTGACACAAGACTTACGTCTATGTAGATGAGGGGTTGTGACACAACAGCTTAAAGTCGATGAGGATGAGGGCGGGGTGACACAAAGCTTCAGTTCTATGAGGATGAGTGGGGTAGGTAACAACACAGAGCTTACATCTATGAGGATGATGGTTGTGAACAAACAGCTTCAGTCTCATGAGGATGAGGGTGGTTTGTGGGGGGTGGAGGGTGGTGACACAAGACTACAGTATATGAGGATGAGGAAGGTGACACAAGAGCTTACAGTCTATGAGGATGAGGGGTGACAACAAGAGCTTACGTCTTGAGGATGAGGGTTGAGGAGGACACAAGAGCCTTACAGTCTATGAGGCTGAGGATCTGTGAACAAGAGTTAAGTCTGGAGGAGGAGGGGGTGACACAAGCGGCGTACAGTCTGAGGATGGGAGGAAAAGAGCTACAGTCTATGAGGATGAGCGGAGGCGTGATCACAAGAGCTTATCCATCTTTGAGGATGACGGGGGTGACACAAGAGCTTCAGTATATGAGGATGACGCGGGTGGTGACACAGAGCTACAGTCTATGAGGAGGAGGGGGGGAAACAAGAGCTTACAGTCATTGAGGATGAGGGGGTGACACAAGAGCTTACGTCTATGAGGATGAGGGGGTGACACAAGAGTTACAGTAATGAGGATGAGGGGAGGGGACCACAAGAGCTTAACATCTATGAGGATGAGTAGGGAGGACACCAAGAGCGTACAGTCTATGAGGATGAGGGGGGGTGACACCCCCCCCAGGGTGTGACAATAGAGCTAAGATATGAGGAATGGGGGGGTGACACAAGAGCTTACAGTCTATGGGATGAAGCGTTGGTGGAACAAGGCTTACGTATGAGGATGAGGGGCGTGAACAAGAGCGTACAGTCTATGAGGATGAGGGGGTGACGACAGAGCTAACAGTCTATGAGGTGGGGGAGGACACCAGCAGCTTACAGTTATGAGGCATGAGGGGGGGGGGTGACACAGAGCTTACAGTCTTATGGGATGGGGGGTGGACACAAAGAGCTTACAGTCTATGAGGAGAGGGGGGGTGACACAAGAGCTCTTACAGTCTATGACGGCTGAGGGGGGGGTGACACAAGAGCTTACAGTCTAGAGGCTGGGGGGCGTGTTGACACAAGAGCTTTCAGTCTATGAGGATGATGGGGGGGTGACACACGAGCTACAGTCTATGAGTATGGGGGGGGACACAAGAGCACGTCTATGAAGGATGAGGGGAGGACACAAGACTTACAGTCTCAGGCGGGATGGGGGGGTGTGAACACAGAGCTTACGGTTATGAGGATGAGGGGGGCCCAGAGCTTACAGTTATGAGGATGAGGGGAGGACACAAGAGTTACAGTTATGGGATGGGGGGTGTGACACAAGAGCTTACCAGTCTAATGAGGATGAGGGGGACACAAGGCTTTCAGTCTATGAGGAAGGATGAGGTGGCGTGACACAGAGCTTACAGTTATGAGGATGAGGGGAGGATACAAGAGATTACATTTATGAGGATGAGGGCGGTGACAAAAGAGCTTACAGTTCTATTGAGGAGAGGGGTGACACAAGAGCTTACAGTTATGAGGATGAGGGGGCTGGTGACACAAGAGCTTACAGTCTATGAGGATGAGGGGAGGACACAATGAGCTTACAGTCTAGAGGTTATGACGGTGGTTGCCACAGGGCTTACAGTCTTTGATGGATGAGGGGGGGGTGGTGACACAAGAACTTACAGCCTAGCGGATGAGGGGGGACACACGAGCTTACAGTCTATGAGGACGGGGGGTGAACAGAGCTCCCGCTATATGAGGATGAGGGGAGGACACAAGAGCTTACCGTCTATGGGGGAAGGGTGGTGAAACCAAGAGCTTACAGTATAAGAGGATGGAGGGGGTTGCAAAGAGCTTAAAGTCATGAGGGGTGGAAGGGGGGAAATAAGAGCTACAGTCTATGAGGATGGAGGGGGTGAAACACGAGTTACAGTCTATGAGGATGAGGCGGTGACACAAGAGCTTACAGTCTATGAGGATGATGGGGGGTGACCTACAAGAGCTTTACAGTCTATGAGGAAAGAGATGGGTGACATAAGACGCTACAGTCTATGAGGATGAGGGGAGGACACACAGCTTACAGTCTATGAGGATGAGGGTGACACAAGAGCTTACAGTCTTATTGAGGGATGATGGGGGGGGGGAACAAGGACTACAGCCTCGCTGGAGAGGGGGTGGAGGTGACACAAGAGCTTCCAGGTTATGAGGATGCGGGGGTGGACCACGAAGGAGCCTTACGTCGATGAGCGGATGTGGGAGAAGGACACAAGAGCTTACCATCTGCACATCGAGGGTGACATGAAGGCGGGTGACCCAGGTGACCAAGCGCTTACGTATGAGGAATGACCCGGGGGCTGACATCAAGACGCCTTACACGCCTACATGGGGTTGACGGGAAACCCGCGGTGGACAAAGAGTTACAGTTATGAGGCATGAGGGCGGTGACAAAAGGTGAAGTGGCTGACACAAGAGCTTAAGTCTAACTAGAGGATTGGGGGGGGACAACCAGCGGCTTACAGTCTATGAGGTATGAGGGGTGGTCAGGGACCCTAGACGCTTACCCCGTCTATGAGGCAAAGAAGATACGGTGACATAAGAAGCTTACAGTCCTATGAGGATGAGAGGGGAGAGAACCGAGCTTACAGTCTTATGAGGCTGATGGCGTGAACAAGAGAATTTCACAGTGTGAGGAAAGGGGGTTCTGACACAAGAGCTTCAAAGTTATGAGAGAGGGGCCTGACACAAGAGTTCATCCCAGCTATGACGGAAGAGATGGGTGATACAAAGAGCTTACAGTCTTTTGACGGGAGGGTCGGGGTGACCCAGCTTCTGCTCTCCCCGGTTGACACAAGAGTTACGTCATGAGGATGAGGGACGGTGACAGAAGCACGAGAGCTACGTCTATGAGGCATATACCGGGCCCCGGTGACACAGACGTTACAGTCTATCGAGGATGACGGGGGGCACCGGCAAGCGGCGGCTGGTGGGGTGGACAAGAGGTGACGTCTATGAGGATGAGGGTGGGGGGGTGCACACAGAGAGCTGTACATGTCTTGATGCGGGGCTGAGGGGGGGTGTCGGGGACCAAGAGCTTACATGTTATGGAGGAAGAGGGAGTGGTGACATAAGGAGCGTTACAGTATGGGGATGGAGGGGGGTGAACAAGAGTGTAGCAGTCTGATGAGGATGGGAGGGGGGGACACAGAGCTTACAGTCTATGAGGGGATGATGGGGGGTGGTGCATGTGATGTGTGAAACAGAGCTTACACTCTCTATGAGAGTGAGGGGTGGACAAAGAGCTTAAGTCTATGAGGATGAGGGGGTGGTGTGACACAAGAGGCTTACAGTCTGATGAGGAGTGAGGGTGAGACCAAAGCGTAGGAGCCGTCTGATGAGGGAGTGATGAGGGGGGAGGACACAAGAGCTTAACAGTCTACTCGAAGGGTGAAAGGGGGGTGTGACCCAAGAGCAGACAGTCTAATGAGGATCGGAGCTGGGCGGCGTGACACAGAGCTTAACAGTCTATGAGGGTGCAAAGGGGGGGACACAAGAGAGCTACAGTCTATAGAGTCTGAGGGAGCGGGACACAGAGCTTACAGTCTATGACGGCCATGAGGGCGCGTGACACAAGAGTTACAGTGTCTACGAGTATGAGGGGGTGACCCAAGCGCTGTAAAAGTCTATGAGGAGAGATACGTGGACTAAGAGCGACAGTCTTTAATGCGGATGAGCGGGACCCTACAGTGAAAAGAGCTATACGTCTTATGGGAGGCAACCCACACACACAAGAGGGCCCGGTGACCAGAACGAGATCCTATAGTCTATGAAGCTGGATAAGGGGGGGGGTGACACAGAGGGGGCTTACAGTCGGATGAGGATGAAGCGGGGTGGACAAAGAGTTACATGTTATGAGAAGACTTTTGAGGGGTTTTCGGACCACAAGAGCTTACAGCTTTGAGGATGAGGGGGTGACCAAGAGCTTACAGATCTATGAGGATGAGGGGTTGACAGAAGAGTTACAGTCTATGAGATAAGGGGTGGGTGGACACACAGAGCTTACAGTCTATGAGGCTGAGGGGTGACACAAGAGCTTACAGTCTATGAGGATGAGGGGGTGACACCAAGCGCTACATTCTATGGAGGATGAGGGGGTGACCAAGGATTTACGTCTATGAGGAGGAAAGAGATGGTGACATAAGAGACTTACAGTCATGAGGATGAGGGGTGTGGGGAACACAGAGCTTACAGTCTATGAGGAGGAGGGGGTGACACAAGCGATTTACGTCGTGAGGATAAGGGGTGGACCACAAGAGCTTCCGTGCTATGAGGATGAGGGGGTGGACCCAAGAGCTTACAGTCTATGGGATGAGGGGTCACCCAAGCGCTTACCCTCTATGAGAATGAGGGGGACAAAAGAGCTTACAGTCTATGAGGATGAGGGAGGTGACACAAGAGCTTACAGTCTATGGAGGATGAGGGGGGTGGACGGGCATTCTGCCACTGCTCAGAGAGAAGAGGAAGCCGTGGGATCGGTGGGTGAGATGAGTATGGAGTTTATTTTCCGTCATAAGGGGGCGAAGTGCCTGACCTTCACGAAGGAGGCTGCTGGTGCGGCATTTCTATAATAAGAGCTTCTGGATATTGGATCAATAAGGGGGTGTGGACACTAATATATCGTTGTATTAGGAAGTATTAACTGGTTTGTCGCTATGTGTGTTATCAAGTGTAATCAAGGGGTGGCAGTGAGATTTTAGGTTTATAAGGACCCAAGCATAAAGTTGCACCACAGGGCTTCCAATAAAGTCTTGTTATGCCACTGCTCTGCTGGTCTGTTACAATTATTTGTTATAATTTACACTTTATTTAATAAGGGGCTCCAGTGGCACATGGCCACACTTTCTTCGAATTTTCCGAAGTTTTCGGGGATTGACAGGGGATTGTATCGCACGCGATCGGGTTGTGGTGCAGCTGCGCTGCTTTCATTCGACAGAAATCAGGGGGCGTGGCCATCGGATGATCCGACTGATTCGGACTGAGCGCGGGATTTTCAAATTGTGTCGCAAGCCCAAGCACTTACATGCACCAGGAAGAAGATGGTGAACTCCGGCGGACCTCAGCGGGGAAGCAACACATTCAGGGTATCTGGCGCACGATCTTAGTGAATAGCGGCACAGTGCATGATTGTCGGACAATGCACTTTAGGTCAACTCCTCCGGACGGGTAAGTAAATGTGCCCTAATGTATCAAGAGTTACTGCCTCTGACTCACTGATTTATCTTGGAATGGCAATTAAAGTATAACTTAAAAAAAAGTCTATTTAAAAGCTGTGGAAAATTTCACTTGTACAGAGATTGGGATTTTTTATATAGATAATTATATGAAGCACTTATTAACAGTTCACATGTAATCCTAATGTTTCACCACCAGATGGCAGTGCTGTAGAAAAGATAAAAAAGTACATTATAAAACCCAACTGCTCCACATCCAGAGATCCCTATTACTATTCATAGTAAACTATAGAGTGCAGGAGGAATGAACCTTTATATCGGATATATAGGGGAAGATTTATTTTTTGGGGCTTGTATAGTTTACCTTAGCAGGTGTTTAATCTGGCTCTTTTAGTTGGGTTTTTCTTTTTTGCTAATTTTTGCAACAAATTTTTTTTTTGCACAACCCCTACAACCCTAGCACCCTATGCCTGCAATGCAATGGAGTGATTTCATGCCACAAATGATAGATAGATATGAATGATTGATAGAGGTGATAGGTAGGTAGAAGAGATAGATATGAGATAGATAGGCAGAAGAGATATATAGATAGATATGACACAAATGATAGAAAGATAGATACACACATATGAGATGATAGATAAGAAGGAGAGATAGATATAAAGAAGATTGATAGATGGATAGATGTGAGATAGATATATAGAAGATAGATAGCCAAGAGCACTAAATACACAAAGATATATGCTGCAGGGAGCAGCAAACACTGGCCTCCCCTAATACATGACATGATAAAACTATGCTCATCAGCTGCTGCCACTAGGGGGAGCTCACTGGGTGTTGTATAGTCTGCCTGCTAGGGGTTGGATGCATGGTATAACTATGACACGTCAGGTATTCTGTCTGCCTACACCAGCTCAGTGAATGATACAAAGAGGTTGGAGACATTAGCAGTATAACTTATTAACATTTAGGTTAAGGGTTGCTGAATTGAATTCCACCAATGTTCCAGATACTAGCGAACATACTGCTGTATGAGAGGGAGCATCGAAAAACTAGGACACCAATGCTACCTCTATAGCCATGCCCATGGCTCCTTCCATTATCTCTTGTGTTTCTTCTATGCCCCTGCAGGTGTCACTCTCTCCATTGTGTTCTTGTGTTTTGTGTTCTTCTCCATTGTGTTCTTGTGTTACTATCTCTACTATCCTGCAGCAGTCACTCTCTCCTTTGCTTCTTATGCTTCTTCTATCATCCCGTGGGAGTCACTCTCTCCATTCCTTCTTGTACTTCCTCTATGACCCTGAAGGTGTCACTTTCTCTATTGCTTCTTGTGTTTTCTCTACCATCCTGCAGGTGTGACACTCTCCATTCCTTCTTGTGTTTTCTCTACTATCCTGCAGGAGTCACTCTCTCCATTCCTTCTTGTGTTTCCTCCTCTATCCTGCAGGAGTCACTCTCTCTATTCCTTCTTGTGTTCTCTCTACTATCCTGCAGGAGTCACTCTCTCCATTCCTTCTTGTATTTTCTTTACTATCCTGCAGGAGTCACTCTCTCCATTCCTTCTTGTGTTTCTTCTATTCACCTGCAGGTGTCACTCTCTCCATTCCTTCTTGTGTTTCCTCCTCTATCCTGCAGGAGTCACTCTCTCCATTCCTTCTTCTGTTTCCTGCACTATCCTGCAGGAGTCACTCTCTCCATTGCTTCTTGTGTTTCCTCTACTATCCTGCAGGAGTCACTCTCTCCATTCCTTCTTGTGTTTCCTCCACTATCCTGCAGGTGTCACTCTCTACATTGCTTCTTGTGTTTCCTCCACTATCCTGCAGGTGTCACTCTCTACATTGCTTCTTGTGTTTTCTCTACTATCCTGCAGGAGTCACTCTCTCCATTCCTTCTTGTGTTTTCTCTACAGCCCTGCAGGTGTCACTCTCTCCATTGCTTCTTGTGTTTCCTCTACTATTGTGTTTTATTTGTGAAATAAAGCTTACGAGTCTATGGGATTTACTTTGCGCGTGGCCCCGTGAGCAGTAAGATTACCGCCACATTGGAGTATGTTAAGGCAATCGTGACGTTGTACTTTTGTAGTGTCTCCGATCGAACCCACCAGCTCTGCACATCTTCCGCAGCTGATCCTAGGACTCACGGAGTATGCTCTGCAGCATGTAGTAAGGATTTATATGTGCTGGTCCCTCTGCTGTAAGTGCCAATCCCTAGCGTACCAGGGCATGTAGCTGTGTGCGTTTGAGTGAACCACCTTACACCCACGCCACGGCCTATCTCCATCTCCTGCCAGCTGTGATCCTATGACAGAAATGCCTGTAGCTGGTGGAGTGTAAGGCTCTAATGTGCTGGTGTTTTCTCTTGTGTAATGTGCATCTCCATACCCATTGGTTAAGGGCATGTAGTTGAGGACACCAGCTCGTGACGCTTATCATCTTTCCGCACTGCTGCTCCTAGGGACAGGACTAGATGCCTGCAGCATGGTGTAAGGATCTATGTGCTGTGTGAATGTGCCACATCACATGGTAGGGCATGTATGTGTGAGGCTACACGCTCTGGTACTTACTATCTTTCCGGCAAGTCTGATCTATGACAGGAGATGCCGCAGCATGTGTAAGGATCGAGGTGGCTGAGGTTGTGTAATATGTAATGTGCCCATCCGATGGTGTTTAGGGCATGTGAGTTTGAGGACACAGTCAGCTCTGACATCTCCGCAGTGATCTATGACAGGAGAAAAGATGCCTGCAGGCATGGTGTTTTTTGTTGTATAGAAAGACTTCCCTGTACTTTTACTTCTTTGGCTTGGGAAGAAAATCCCACTGATGACAAGTGCACAAGCCACGCCCGTCCTGTACTCTGCCACCAATGAGCTGCGGCAGAATGTGTCGAGCCCTCTCAGCCTTCCTGTCCGCCCAGTCATGTGAGGATCACTAGTATACTATGCTGGCTGCTTGCAGGACACATGGCTATCGGAGGCCGTCTGGTCGTGACTCACCTCAGGGCGCGGAGAAAGGAGGAAAAATCTCCTAAAACTTTACTGTGTGTTACTTGGCCCTGGTCTGCGGTAGCAGAGTATGGTGATGTAAGAGCTCATGGATGGGGAGGGGAGAATGTGCATCCTGATAGTAGTAACAATCCCAACATATGTGGTGACCCGGAGCTGGTATGAACATAGGGACTCGATCACGCCCCACAAAACAGTTACTCAATCCGGCACCTGTGTAGTCAGAGGACCCCTACTTCCCTTATGTTCGCCTTGATATAACTCACGTATGGCGGTACGACCTACAGATGTATAAAGCGATGTATTCGGGCTGGCCTCTGAGGAGTTCTGACAGTGAACCTTAACGCAGCTGGATAACACAATAGATCAAGTTAGTCCTCTCTCGTCTAAGCATATGTTCCGTTTCACATTTGTCCTGTATCCGTATGTACTTGAGCGATCCATGTCTATCCTATGCTAGCTATCTATATATCTATCTATTATCATCTGATCTATCTATCTAATATACATCCATCTAGCAGAGCTGAGTTGTAATGTGACAATCCAATTGTAATGTCATGTTTTGTTCCCTGGATTAAACACCGGAATTGTGACTAACATCCCAAACATTCCCCTTGGCCAATGTGTATAACAGAAAAGGAAGGGTTAAATAAACTCACCACTGCTACATCTCTGTATACCAGTAATAGGTCACCATCACTTTGCTATTGACAGTAATCCTATTATAAATATACATGACTGTATAAACAGAATATAACTGTCTCTATGAGCTTGGCTTTGGCTCTGGGTGTCGAGGCAGAGTGTAGTTCCAGCATCGTTCTAATTGGTCGTGGCAGTTGTGTACCTGTTCTTATGGCAGATGGGGTGGCAGTATGTCATCTTCCTATAGTGTGACCTTAAATTTTCGTGTTTATCGAATTGTGTCATGTGATATTGGACTAGGTGCAATGTGATCACAGTGCTGGAGGTTGATACATATGTATTCCAATAAATGTGGTAAAAATTAGAAGGTATCAGCTGCGGGTGTTTCTCCTGTGAAGAGTTGGTTTGCCAAGATTTTGTCTGAGATTCAGTCAACATTGGTCCCTGTGTTGGCCAAGCTCCTTCGGTGTGCACAGTGATGCACACACGGTTTGGGCTGTTGGAGGGCATGATAGTGTTGGCCTTGTGTGGCTGTTTTTTGGGCAAGTGATGGGGCATACGTCTTAGGCTACAGGAGAGCATAGATACGGTCCCTGTAGTGCGCTGAATTATGGGCCCCAGTGCATGGGCACACTTTGGGTGAAGAAGGGCATTAATGTGTCCCTTTGTTAGGGTTCGGCATCTCTGGGCACACAGGATGGGCACAGTTTTGGATTCTGTGGAGGGCATGGATAAGCTGTGTGGCGCTCTTTTGGGCACAGTGATCGGGCCTGTGTTGGGCGTAGGAGGGCATGTGATCTAGGCCTGTGTGGCTCTCATTGACCAAAGTGATGGGCAAAAATCTTGGCAGTAGGAGGAATGAAAGGTTTCACCCTGTGTGGCGGGTTTATCTTCTGGATCCGGTGATTTGGCTCACGTTAATGGGCTGTTGAGGGAATAGACTATAAGGTCCCTAGCTATGGATGTCTCTCTGGCACAGTGAATGGCCACACTTTCTTCGAATTTTCCGAAGTTTTCGGGGATTGACAGGGGATTGTATCGCACGCGATCGGGTTGTGGTGCAGCTGCGCTGCTTTCATTCGACAGAAATCAGGGGGCGTGGCCATCGGATGATCCGACTGATTCGGACTGAGCGCGGGATTTTCAAATTGTGTCGCAAGCCCAAGCACTTACATGCACCAGGAAGAAGATGGTGAACTCCGGCGGACCTCAGCGGGGAAGCAACACATTCAGGGTATCTGGCGCACGATCTTAGTGAATAGCGGCACAGTGCATGATTGTCGGACAATGCACTTTAGGTCAACTCCTCCGGACGGGTAAGTAAATGTGCCCTAATGTATCAAGAGTTACTGCCTCTGACTCACTGATTTATCTTGGAATGGCAATTAAAGTATAACTTAAAAAAAAGTCTATTTAAAAGCTGTGGAAAATTTCACTTGTACAGAGATTGGGATTTTTTATATAGATAATTATATGAAGCACTTATTAACAGTTCACATGTAATCCTAATGTTTCACCACCAGATGGCAGTGCTGTAGAAAAGATAAAAAAGTACATTATAAAACCCAACTGCTCCACATCCAGAGATCCCTATTACTATTCATAGTAAACTATAGAGTGCAGGAGGAATGAACCTTTATATCGGATATATAGGGGAAGATTTATTTTTTGGGGCTTGTATAGTTTACCTTAGCAGGTGTTTAATCTGGCTCTTTTAGTTGGGTTTTTCTTTTTTGCTAATTTTTGCAACAAATTTTTTTTTTGCACAACCCCTACAACCCTAGCACCCTATGCCTGCAATGCAATGGAGTGATTTCATGCCACAAATGATAGATAGATATGAATGATTGATAGAGGTGATAGGTAGGTAGAAGAGATAGATATGAGATAGATAGGCAGAAGAGATATATAGATAGATATGACACAAATGATAGAAAGATAGATACACACATATGAGATGATAGATAAGAAGGAGAGATAGATATAAAGAAGATTGATAGATGGATAGATGTGAGATAGATATATAGAAGATAGATAGCCAAGAGCACTAAATACACAAAGATATATGCTGCAGGGAGCAGCAAACACTGGCCTCCCCTAATACATGACATGATAAAACTATGCTCATCAGCTGCTGCCACTAGGGGGAGCTCACTGGGTGTTGTATAGTCTGCCTGCTAGGGGTTGGATGCATGGTATAACTATGACACGTCAGGTATTCTGTCTGCCTACACCAGCTCAGTGAATGATACAAAGAGGTTGGAGACATTAGCAGTATAACTTATTAACATTTAGGTTAAGGGTTGCTGAATTGAATTCCACCAATGTTCCAGATACTAGCGAACATACTGCTGTATGAGAGGGAGCATCGAAAAACTAGGACACCAATGCTACCTCTATAGCCATGCCCATGGCTCCTTCCATTATCTCTTGTGTTTCTTCTATGCCCCTGCAGGTGTCACTCTCTCCATTGTGTTCTTGTGTTTTGTGTTCTTCTCCATTGTGTTCTTGTGTTACTATCTCTACTATCCTGCAGCAGTCACTCTCTCCTTTGCTTCTTATGCTTCTTCTATCATCCCGTGGGAGTCACTCTCTCCATTCCTTCTTGTACTTCCTCTATGACCCTGAAGGTGTCACTTTCTCTATTGCTTCTTGTGTTTTCTCTACCATCCTGCAGGTGTGACACTCTCCATTCCTTCTTGTGTTTTCTCTACTATCCTGCAGGAGTCACTCTCTCCATTCCTTCTTGTGTTTCCTCCTCTATCCTGCAGGAGTCACTCTCTCTATTCCTTCTTGTGTTCTCTCTACTATCCTGCAGGAGTCACTCTCTCCATTCCTTCTTGTATTTTCTTTACTATCCTGCAGGAGTCACTCTCTCCATTCCTTCTTGTGTTTCTTCTATTCACCTGCAGGTGTCACTCTCTCCATTCCTTCTTGTGTTTCCTCCTCTATCCTGCAGGAGTCACTCTCTCCATTCCTTCTTCTGTTTCCTGCACTATCCTGCAGGAGTCACTCTCTCCATTGCTTCTTGTGTTTCCTCTACTATCCTGCAGGAGTCACTCTCTCCATTCCTTCTTGTGTTTCCTCCACTATCCTGCAGGTGTCACTCTCTACATTGCTTCTTGTGTTTCCTCCACTATCCTGCAGGTGTCACTCTCTACATTGCTTCTTGTGTTTTCTCTACTATCCTGCAGGAGTCACTCTCTCCATTCCTTCTTGTGTTTTCTCTACAGCCCTGCAGGTGTCACTCTCTCCATTGCTTCTTGTGTTTCCTCTACTATGACCAGCCCGTTCCCTTTAGGGATTACGGTAGTGGTACCCAAGTCCAGAAGAGTAAAAGGATAACGATCCCACCTCGGTTCAAATGCAAGTAATAGTGGTGAATGGAGAGAGTGAAGTAAAAAATTTTTGGTGGAGACGTGGAGGGACGGTCGTCACTCGGATGGGGGTGGTGATATACGATAATATCTAATATAAAAGAAAAAGAAAAGCATATTAGAGAGGACATAAGGGTATCTCCCGGGGGTTGTTTACATTTTTGAATATCGAAAAAATAAGACATGCAGTATACAATTCAAATGAGACCATATATGAACTGCTAATAACTCAGATGATACTTGTAAGGTTGTATTCTATGTTCAGACCATGAGGTTGTAAGGTATTAAGTCGGTGGATCCACATAAGTTCACGTTTTCGCAATAGCAAACTTCTGTCACCGCCTCTTCTCAGAGGGGGGACATGGTCAATGAGGGTGAAGCGTAATTGAGAGTCAAGATGTCCAGCCTCACAGAAGTGTCGGCTGACAGGTAAATCACGTTTGCCTTTTCTGATGGTGTATTTGTGATGTGTGATTCTCACCTTGAATTCATTGGTAGTTTCCCCAATGTATTTCAGGCTACATGGGCAACTGAGCAAGTATATTACAAATTCGCTATTACATGTCAGGTAATGACGTATTTTATAGGTGCGTCCAGAGTGAGAGAAAGTTTCTCCTTTTATCATTAAAGAGCAATTTATGCAAGATCTACAGGGGAAGCTACCTGTACGGACGTTACCTAGTAGCCCCCTTTGGACTGAGGTTCTCAATGGTCCAACGTCAGACTTGACAATGCGGTCACCAATGTTTCTGGCACGGCGATAGGACAGTAATGGGGGATTTCTGTACTCAGGGACGCCGGATGGTTCTCTGGACAGAATGCCCCAATGTTTTTTTACAATTGATGCAACCTGGTTACTTTTATCTGAAAACGTTGTGATGAATGGGATTCTGGTTGGGCCCTGCGTCTTATTTTTAGGAGATAGAAGATCATCCCTGTCCCGACTGTCAGCTAAACTCATGTTTTTGTAAAGGATCTTTTTAGGGTAACCCCTCTGTATGAATTTTTTAGTCATTTTTTTGGCATTGTTAATGTATTTTTCACCCGTGCTGGAAATCCTCTTGACTCTGAGGAATTGACTCAGAGGCAGGGAATTCAGCATCGGACGTGGATGTGCGCTGTCATAACGGAGTAAGGTGTTTCTGTCCGTAGGTTTTGTATAGAGGTCAGTGGAAAGTGTGTGGCCTTCACGTGTAACCGAGACATCTAGAAATTGGATATTTGTATCGGAATGTACAACGGTAAATTTTATATCTTCGTCAATGGAGTTTAAAAACAAATGAAAGGCAGAGAGATCTTCTGGCGTACCTGTCCATAGGAGGAAGACATCGTCTATGTATCTCCACCACCTCAGAACACGCTGGAAGTGGTGGGACACATAGACGAAGTCCTCCTCCAACGACATCATCATAATATTTGCATATGATGGGGCCATGTTCGCACCCATCGCTACACGTCGTAGTTGAGTATAAAACTCATTACCAAAAAGGAAATAATTATGGTGTAAGATAAGATGGAGTAATTCTAGTATAAGTGAAATGGTCTTGGGTGAATGGGTAGTTTTAGAAAGACACCTCTCAACTGCCCGCAGTCCTCTGGTGTGATCAATAGATGCGTAGAGGGAAACTACATCAAAAGAGGCTAATAACAGACTGTCATGACCTGAAATATCCACTGTTTGTAGTTTGTGTAAAAAGTCAGCGGTATCACGTATATATGATTTGCTGTGTGTCACAAAACCCCTCAGTATCTCATCCAGAAAAATGGCAATATGTGAGAAAATCGAATCGCTACCGGATACAATCGGTCGTCCGGGGGGATTGGAAAGTGATTTGTGTATCTTGGGAAGTACGTATATGACTGGAGTGATGGGGTGTGATACAGTCAAGTATTTGCGCATATTCTCAGTAATGATACCATCCGTCAATGCTGTATCGAGACAGAGTTTAATCTTACGTGCAATTTCAAATTTTGGGTCACCAGAAATCCGTTTATAGACTTTAACATCGTCAATTTGGCGGCGGATCTCCGCCAGGTAGGTTGAGGTGTCCATGATGACGACAGCCCCGCCCTTATCGGCTGGCTTGATGGTAATGTCGCCATCATGGACCAACCCCTCCAAGGCGGAGATCTCCGCCGTGGTCATATTCGCGTGTCTCAGGGGTCTATTCTCTCTGAGAGCCTGGATATCATTTTGAACAGCCTGAAAAAAAGTATTGAGAGCAGGTACATCAAGTTGGGGAGAAAAGTTGCTTTTGTTAGAAAGTCCAAATTGTTTGGGATCCAAAGCATGATATTCTGGTCTAACACATAAAGGATTATTATGAAACCAATACTTTAGCTTAATGTTGCGAAAGAATCTACATAAATCGACATCAACCTGGAACCAGTCTGTATCTGCACATGGGGAAAAAGATAAGCCTTTTTGTAAAACAGATAGTTCACATTCATTAATGATGCGAGAAGAGATATTTACCACTGTGGTCTCGGGGTTTTGGATACCGTCCTTGGTGGGAGAGTTCGGCTCTTCATTCCCTTCGGTTTTTCTGCGCCGGTGCCAGTGCTGTCCCCCCCTCCGGGTTCTCTTTCGTTGCCGGGATCTCGGTCTAAAAAAGACCCAGTGGAGGTTGTATTGATGGAATCCATGTTGGTTGATGCAATGTTTATAGTAGAATTATGTCTTCTATTTTTGACAGATTCCTTCTTAGGGGGTGTTCCTGTATGTGATTGCCAGCTGTATATTTTCCCGGTTTTGTAATCTTCCTCGTCCCGTGCCCACTTTGACCTCTTTGTCTGTTCTTGCTCCAGCTTAAGTTTTGTCATCCTGTCGGTGTTGATATCAAGAAAATTCTTCAATTGGGTAGAATTTAATGTTGTAGATAGCGAAGCCTCCATGGTTGTAATGTTACTCTCGAGTTTTTTAATTTCTTGCTGTAAAAATTCGATGTTTAGGAGTATTAAGTCCATCGAGTATTTATTGGAAATATGCATGAATTTACTGCAAAAAAATGGGTCCTGTGAAAAGAGATTGGGCCGGATGTTGGATCTCATCCCTCTGGGAATTCTCTTGTGTTTGAGATATTCCCCTAACGTTACCATATGTAACTGAAGTGATATGATCCGTTTGGAGATAAACTCGTATTTACGTTTCAATTCATCAGTAGATGGAGTGTTCAGAAAGGTCGTATCTCCTTGTATATCCTGCAATATCCGCTCTCTCTCATCATCAGTGTAAACAAAGGTTTGGAAACGATCACCCGGTGTGGAATCCATGTGGAAAGATGAAAAGTGAGGAAAAATTCCGTGCAAAGCTTCAGTGCCACAAATGTAGAAAACGGAAAGTCTGAAAGCAGCACAGAACAATCAGGGTGCAGCAGCCGTAGGTCCCTGGGCTGGGGTCCGTCTTGGTAACTGAAGGAAATAGGCAGCACTCCAAGGTAAGTAGAAAAGGGTAGATCTTTATTCCAAGTGCGACGTTTCGGCGTGTAAACACGCCTTTTTCAAGCATAAGGTGCTAAGTGCATGTCCAAGTATTTAAGGACCAAGCAAGTCAATGATTGGTCAAGATACAAAGTGACCGTGAATGAATTACAAAATGTGAAACATTACCTATACATAGTGCTATATTCAAAATTGTAAGGTACATAAGTTAAAAGGACAATCATGTCATTATTTGTGCCAACAACAATATAAACATACATAGTAGATGGGACGTGAAATAAACTCCTCCCACCAGTATCGCGGCCACGCCCACGTCTCCTCGTATTCATTCATGAAAATTCAGTAGCTCATCTCCATCCACCTGTGATTAGGCGCCGTTTCAGTCGCAACCCGGAAGTGACATGCACGACCTCAGGCGCAGACCGGAAGTGACGTCGCCATGGGAGCGCGCATGCGCTCTGACAATGGAAGATGACGGCGGCCATTTTTGGTCAGGGCAGACCTATTCCAAGAGGTATCGGGATGTGGAAAAAATGTGAAAATGTGCATATAGCCTAATGAACATTGTAGGAACAGTAGCGGTACCTGTGGTGAGTACTTATAGTGATCTCACTCTATGGTCTACCACCCGTCCGGGGCGGAGCTGATCAGAGTGACCAGCCCGTTCCCTTTAGGGATTACGGTAGTGGTACCCAAGTCCTTTTCTCTACTATCCTGCAGGAGTCACTCTCTCCATTCCTTCTTGTGCTTCCTCCACTCCTGCAGGTGTCACTCTCTCCATTGCTTCTTGTGTTTCCTCTACTCTCCTGCAGGTGTCACTCTCTCCATTCCTTCATGTCTTTCCTCTACTATCCTGCAGGAGTCACTCTCCTTCTTGTGTTTCCTCCACTCTCCTGCAGGTGTCACTCTCTCCATTGCTTCTTGTGTTTCCTCCACTCTCCTGCAGGTGTCACAATCTTTATTGCTTCTTGTGATTTCTCTACCAACCTGCAGGAGTCACTCTCTCCATTCCTTCTTGTGTCCCTCTCACCATTGCTTCTTGTGCTATCATCCTGCAGGTGTCAGTGTCTCCACTCCTCCCTATGGGGTACTGCACAGTTTCCCAGGCTCTCCCCCAGGACAACCAGAAGACAGGGGGAGCCATGAGAACTGTAGATTGTCCCCCCTTATAGTTACTGCCCATTGTCTGACTTCACACCCCATTGACTTTCTCTCTTTCTAGATAGAATTATAGTCAAAGGCTACAAACCCTGTACATAGCTAGTCCTGCTCTCAGCCGAGAAGTGGAGACAATTGTATCCAGTCCAAACAATGCTCTGTGAGCTAAACACATCAGCAGCATCTGCACAAATCTCTCTTCTGGTTTGTTACAATGCATCAATCTGCAGTTCTGGCTGTTTAGCTCACAGAGCATTGTCTAGATCGGATATAATTGTCTCCATTCACCGGCAGTGAGCTAGTGCTGCTCTCAGCTGAGGGTTTGTTACAATTGTATCCAGTCTGGACATTGGAAACAGTGTAGAAGTTAGTTGATCTGAGTGAGCACCTTGGTTTGTCTCCTGTAGGAGATGGGGGGATCTATGAGGTGTCAGGATCATGCAGACCCTCGCCCTCAGCAGGATCTTCTCACATTTCCGTGTTGTGGGGCCCCGTGGTCCCCCCTGTTGTTTTATCTGTCTCGGACGGTTTCATATCTACTGAAGCAGTGTAATGAGTTCATCTGTGCCCATTCAGCGCCCGCCACTCATGCCATTCACTATTCATCCCGGGTTTTATTCCATCCGGAACTGGCATAAAATGGCCATTAGCTACGTATGTGTGAGAGGCTGATTATGGGGGGCCGCCCATGCCCCCAGCCGCCATGGTGACATGTCTGTATGTAGGAGAATGCCCTTCAGGAGATGACTGCCCGATTCATACATCTGAGCCCCCCTGCAGCTTTGTCTGCACCAGACTGACATCTTTCTCAAATTTCAAAGCTCAGCCGTGGTGAGAACTCTTCTCATCGAGCCGCTGTTGTGTGCTGTTGTTCTCTTGTGTCAGCCACTTTTGCTCCCGGCTGTTTAAACCAGGAAGAAAGTAACCTGCTGCAGCCATTTATACATCTGTGAAGCCTTATTGTGGTCACAGGGTTATCCAAATTGTACGATTTTGGGCAATGCTCGGGTGCCCCCTGTAGAAGTGGTGTAACTAGGAGAGGCAGGGCCCCATAGCAGACATTTAACAGTTCTTCATACACACACATTACACACACATTACATTACATTATATGCTGTACAATATGTATATAATGGTGTACATCCTCCTTTGTTTAGCGTGTAAGGTCATGTGGCAAGGGCCCCCCTGACACTGCGGGCCCCATAGTGGCTACTATGGCTGCTACCACTGTAGTTACGCTCCTGCCCCGGATTATCACTTATTAAGAGCCCATCCATAATAATACTTAGGTTTTACCATATAGCAGTGGTGGCGAACCTATGGCACGGGTGCCAGAGGTGGCACTCGGAGCCATTTCTGTGGGCACCCAGGCCTTAACCCCAGCACAGAGTTTGTCAGACAGGACTCAGGGCTTCCTCCTGCGGGCCAATACAGCCCGGGAGGCGCCACGCTCAGCGCCAGTTTAAAGCGACATCCTTGGCTGCCAGGGCTACAGGAGGAACAAGAAAGTGTGGACAGACATTATTGTTGGAGCGCCTGCTCTGGGAACCTTGATCGTTCCTCTTCAGGGGATCCTGAATCCAAGTTCTCCATCATCTTTCTATTGTATTGGTGAACTCAGGACACCAATACGATTGAAACCTGTGATACAGCAGGGATCAATAAGTTACCGCTTACATTGTCATATTGGCACTTTGCAACATATAAGTGGCTTTTGGTTGTACTTTGGGCACTCTGTCTCCAAAATGTTCGCCATCACAGCCATAGAGTTTGCAGTCCAAGCTACAGGCTGAGGATTCTTTAAGTGTACTCAGGGTTTGTCCTCACACTGCTGTGCTCTGTGTTCTCTTCAGACAATGTTATATATTGTCTCTGGAGAGTTGTGTGTACATACCTTTGTGCATGTTGTTAGTAGCAGCAGGACTGTGATATATAGATTTATATTCCAGGACTGTAGCTTCTCCGATTGCAATGGGGGGTTGTCCTTACACTGCTGTGCTCTTTGTTGTCTGCAGAGCATAAGGTATTGTCCCAGGAGAGATGTTTAATCATACCTATGTTGTTAGTAGCAACAGGACTGTGAAATATGGATTTATATTCCAGGATTGCTGCTTTTCCAATTGCAATGGGGCATATCCTCACACTGCTGTGATCTGTTCTCTCTGTAGATAGTGTTAGCTATTGTCCCTGGAGAGATGTGTAATCATACCTTTGTGTATGTTGTCAGTAGCAGCAGGACTGTGAAATATGGATATATATTCCATGATTGTAGCTTATATTAGTGCAATGGGGTTGTGTCCTTACACTTCTTTGCTCTGTGCTCTCTATAGACAGTGTTAAGGTATTGTCCCCAGAGAGATGTGCGATAATTCCTTTGTGTATGTTGTTAGTAGCATCAGGACTGTGATATATGGATTTATATTCCAGGATAACAGCTTCTCCAATTGCAGTGAATGGGGCAAATTTACTTACCCGGTCCTGTCGCGATCCCCATTCCGGACGGTCACACGAAGATGAAGTCGCGATTCATGTAGGAGTACCACCCGAGTTCACCTTTTTCTTCCCGGTGCTTGTAAGTGCATTGTCTTGCGACACAATTTGAAATGTTAAATCCCACGCATAGTCTGAATTCGTTGGGTTGTCCGACGCCGCACTATCCCCCCTCCGAGGCGTGCAAGCCGGCACCGATGCACCAAAATCCGATCGCCTGCGCCAAAATTCCCTGTTAAATGCAGAGCAACTCGGAAATCGTCGGGAAACCCAACGAAAATGCGCTACCCTAAGTAAATGTGTGTCTTCACACTGCTGTGCTCAAACTGCTTCACAGCCTCTCCCCTCTGCTCTGAGTAACAGCTTTAGCAGGTTTTTGATTGTATACCAGTCAATTAAAGCAGACAGGAGAAGCAATGGATTATCTTATTGCAGTTAGCACAGTACAAAGCAGGGCAGGGACATAGCTCTACTACACTACCACACAAAAAAGCTATAGTCCTGCATTATCAATCTATATTTCACAATCCTGCAGCTACAAAAATATACAAAAGGGTATTATTACATGGATCTCAGGGGACATTTACAATGACTGCAGAGAGCACAGAGCAGAACAGTGTGAGGTTACAACCCCTAGTGTACAGTGAAGCTACAACCCTTGAATATAAATCCATATATCACAGTCCTGCTGCTACTAACGACATACACAAAGGTCTGATAACACCCCTCTCTAGGTCACACCTGATGTGAGGTTCCTATTAGGATTATATGTGAGGAGTAACAACCATTGGCTTGAGAAAGCGCTACAGTGCGCGAAACGGCCCCGTTGCCGGAACCTGTCTGTTTACCCCCCTGCATGCTTCACCACCAATAAAGGACGCTCTTCATGTTTTTGGAACCGGTGAGTGCCGTCATCTTTTTCTATGTTTATATATAGTAACAACCATTGTAGTTGTTAACCTTTAAAATCTTCTGTCATTGGACATTTTAAGCCCCTCCCACAAACCCTACAGACCGCCTTCTTTGACGCTTATTTGCATAAGCCCGTTATAGACCTGTCGCATGTTTGGGTCACACGGTCGAGTGTTTGTAAGGTCATACTCGAAACGCATGAGTTAAAGATGGATTTTGGGGGGGTGTAGTGAGAGCGCAGGTTGCGTCCTCTGCCTCGCGCCAGTTTGTTGGCGCTGGATGTTTGTGTAGGTTTGAGGACTATGAATATTCATCCGGGGGTCTCGCATATTTCCCCCCTGTCTCCAGATCTCATCTTCTTCTCCTGAAAGCCCCCGTGGAAGTTCTCATAGTGGGCCAACAGTAAATTTGGAGTCTCTGTCTCTCTCCCCGTTGGGGTGACGGAGAAGTTGGATTAAAGTAGGAAATTCAAAGCCAAAGCGGGCACTTCCTGTCTTTTAGATCTTCTAACATGTAAATTGAGCAGCACAAAGAGGATTAACGACGGCCATTGTGCCCATGAACTCCAGGACTTTATCTAGAGCCAGGGGTCCCGTGTGCCCGGAATATCAATGGCGCCTTCTGCGCTGGGAGCCGCTCTGATCTGCATACTAAAACTGGGACCCTATTCTTCTCCAGGGTTGCACCAACGAAAAAACCTGGGAACTGTCTCATTTATTGCCGATTGTCCTATAAATTGTTTGTACAGATGCTGAATCGCTTGGGAATCTGGACTCCACTGTCTTCCACAAAAAACCCAGATCATTTGGGTTCTTTTCTCAGGAAAATTTCTTAAAGGGGGTGTACAGGATAAGGATAAAACAGTGCCACTCTTATCCAAAGGTTTTGTCCGGTATTGCAGTTTTTACTTGGATGCAGACTGGAGTGGTGCTGTCTCCAGACCAAAACAGACAGCACAGTACTACTACTCCTATCCTGTATATATGGATACAGTACTGTACTACTACTCCTATCCTGTATATATGGGTACATCACAGTACTACTTTTTCTCTACTATCCTGCAGGAGTCACTCTCTCCATTCCTTCTTGTGCTTCCTCCACTCCTGCAGGTGTCACTCTCTCCATTGCTTCTTGTGTTTCCTCTACTCTCCTGCAGGTGTCACTCTCTCCATTCCTTCATGTCTTTCCTCTACTATCCTGCAGGAGTCACTCTCCTTCTTGTGTTTCCTCCACTCTCCTGCAGGTGTCACTCTCTCCATTGCTTCTTGTGTTTCCTCCACTCTCCTGCAGGTGTCACAATCTTTATTGCTTCTTGTGATTTCTCTACCAACCTGCAGGAGTCACTCTCTCCATTCCTTCTTGTGTCCCTCTCACCATTGCTTCTTGTGCTATCATCCTGCAGGTGTCAGTGTCTCCACTCCTCCCTATGGGGTACTGCACAGTTTCCCAGGCTCTCCCCCAGGACAACCAGAAGACAGGGGGAGCCATGAGAACTGTAGATTGTCCCCCCTTATAGTTACTGCCCATTGTCTGACTTCACACCCCATTGACTTTCTCTCTTTCTAGATAGAATTATAGTCAAAGGCTACAAACCCTGTACATAGCTAGTCCTGCTCTCAGCCGAGAAGTGGAGACAATTGTATCCAGTCCAAACAATGCTCTGTGAGCTAAACACATCAGCAGCATCTGCACAAATCTCTCTTCTGGTTTGTTACAATGCATCAATCTGCAGTTCTGGCTGTTTAGCTCACAGAGCATTGTCTAGATCGGATATAATTGTCTCCATTCACCGGCAGTGAGCTAGTGCTGCTCTCAGCTGAGGGTTTGTTACAATTGTATCCAGTCTGGACATTGGAAACAGTGTAGAAGTTAGTTGATCTGAGTGAGCACCTTGGTTTGTCTCCTGTAGGAGATGGGGGGATCTATGAGGTGTCAGGATCATGCAGACCCTCGCCCTCAGCAGGATCTTCTCACATTTCCGTGTTGTGGGGCCCCGTGGTCCCCCCTGTTGTTTTATCTGTCTCGGACGGTTTCATATCTACTGAAGCAGTGTAATGAGTTCATCTGTGCCCATTCAGCGCCCGCCACTCATGCCATTCACTATTCATCCCGGGTTTTATTCCATCCGGAACTGGCATAAAATGGCCATTAGCTACGTATGTGTGAGAGGCTGATTATGGGGGGCCGCCCATGCCCCCAGCCGCCATGGTGACATGTCTGTATGTAGGAGAATGCCCTTCAGGAGATGACTGCACGATTCATACATCTGAGCCCCCCTGCGGCTTTGTCTGCACCAGACTGACATCTTTCTCAAATTTCAAAGCTCAGCCGTGGTGAGAACTCTTCTCATCGAGCCGCTGTTGTGTGCTGTTGTTCTCTTGTGTCAGCCACTTTTGCTCCCGGCAGGAAGAAAGTAACCTGCTGCAGCCATTAATACATCTGCGAAGCCTTATTGGGGCCACAGGGTCATCCAAATTGTACGATTTTGGGCAATGCTACCACTGTAGTTACGCCCCCTGCCCCGGATTATCACTTATTAAGAGCACATCCATAATAATACTTAGGTTTTACCATAGAGCAGTGGTGGCGAACCTATGGCACGGGTGCCAGAGGTGGCACTCGGAGCCCTTTCTGTGGACACCCAGGCCATCACCCCAGCACAGAGTTTGCCAGACAGGACTCAGGGCTTTCTCCTGTGGTCCAATAAGCCCAGGATGTGCCATGCTCAGCGCTATTTTAAAGCAACATACTTGCTTTAAAATGGAGGAGGAACAAGAAAGAGTGGACAGAGATTATTGTTGGAGCTCCTGCTCTGGGAACCTTGATCGTTCCTCTTCAGGGGATCCTGAATCCAAGTTCTCCATCATCTTTCTATTGTATTGGTGAACTCAGGACACCAATACGATTGAAACCTGTGATACAGCAGGGATCAATAAGTTACCGCTTACATTGTCATATTGGCACTTTGCAACATATAAGTGGCTTTTGGTTGTACTTTGGGCACTCTGTCTCCAAAATGTTCGCCATCACAGCCATAGAGTTTGCAGTCCAAGCTACAGGCTGAGGATTCTTTAAGTGTACTCAGGGTTTGTCCTCACACTGCTGTGCTCTGTGTTCTCTTCAGACAATGTTATATATTGTCTCTGGAGAGTTGTGTGTTCATACCTTTGTGTATGTTGTTAGTAGCAGCAGGACTGTGATATATAGATTTATATTGCAGGATTGTAGCTTCTCAGATTGCAATGGGGGGTTGTCCTGCAGAGCATAAGGTATTGTCCCAGGAGAGATGTTTAATCATACCTATGTTGTTAGTAGCAACAGGACTGTGAAATATGGATTTAAATTCCAGGATTGCTGCTTTTCCAATTACAATGGGGCATATCCTCACACTGCTGTGATCTGTTCTCTCTGTAGATAGTGTTAGCTATTGTCCCTGGAGAGATGTGTAATCATACCTTTGTGTATGTCGTCAGTAGCAGAAGGACTGTGAAATATGGATATATATTCCATGATTGTAGCTTATCTTAGTGCAAAGGGGTTGTGTCCTTACACTTCTTTGCTCTGTGCTCTCTATAGACAGTGTTAAGGTATTGTCCCCAGAGAGATGTGCGATAATTCCTTTGTGTATGTTGTTAGTAGCATCAGGACTGTGATATATGGATTTATATTCCAGGATAACAGCTTCTCCAATTGCAGTGAATGGGGCAAATTTACTTACCCGGTCCTGTCGCGATCCCCATTCCGGACGGTCACACGAAGATGAAGTCGCGATTCATGTAGGAGTACCACCCGAGTTCACCTTTTTCTTCCCGGTGCTTGTAAGTGCATTGTCTTGCGACACAATTTGAAATGTTAAATCCCACGCATAGTCTGAATTCGTTGGGTTGTCCGACGCCGCACTATCCCCCCTCCGAGGCGTGCAAGCCGGCACCGATGCACCAAAATCCGATCGCCTGCGCCAAAATTCCCTGTTAAATGCAGAGCAACTCGGAAATCGTCGGGAAACCCAACGAAAATGCGCTACCCTAAGTAAATGTGTGTCTTCACACTGCTGTGCTCAAACTGCTTCACAGCCTCTCCCCTCTGCTCTGAGTAACAGCTTTAGCAGGTTTTTGATTGTATACCAGTCAATTAAAGCAGACAGGAGAAGCAATGGATTATCTTATTGCAGTTAGCACAGTACAAAGCAGGGCAGGGACATAGCTCTACTACACTACCACACAAAAAAGCTATAGTCCTGCATTATCAATCTATATTTCACAATCCTGCAGCTACAACAATATACAAAAGGTTATTATTACATGGATCTCAGGGGACATATACAACAATGGCTGCAGAGAGCACAGAGCAGAACAGTGTGAGGTTACAACCCCCAGTGTACAGTGAAGCTACAACCCTTGAATATAAATCCATATATCACAGTCCTGCTGCTACTAACGACATACACAAAGGTCTGATAACACCCCTCTCTAGGTCACACCTAATGTGAGGTTCCTATTAGGATTATATGTGAGGAGTAACAACCATTGTAGTTGTCAAGCTTTAAAATCTTCTGTCATTGGACATTTTAAGCCCCTCCCACAAACCCTACAGACCTCCTTCTTTGACGCTTATTTGCATAAGCCCCTTATAGACGTGTCGCATGTTTGGGTCACACGGTCGAGTGTTCGTAAGGTCATACTCGAAACGCGTTAAAGATGGATTTTGGGGGGGGTGTATTGAGAGCACAGGTTGCGTCCTCCGCCTCGCGCCAGTTTGTTGGCGCTGGATGTTTGTGTAGGTTTGAGGACTATGAATATTCATCCGGGGGTCTCGCATATTTCCCCCCTGTCTCCAGATCTCATCTTCTTCTCCTGAAAGCCCCCGTGGAAGTTCTCATAGCGGGCCAACAGTAAATTTGGAGTCTCTGTCTCTCGCTCCGTTGGGGTGACGGAGAAGTTGGATTAAAGTAGGAAATTCAAAGCCAAAGCGGGCACTTCCTGTCTTTTAGATCTTCTAACATGTAAATTGAGCAGCACAAAGAGGATTAACGACGGCCATTGTGCCCATGAACTCCAGGACTTTATCTAGAGCCAGGGGTCCCGTGTGCCCGGAATATCAATGGCGCCTTCTGCGCTCCGAGCCGCTCTGATCTGCATACTAACACTGGGACCCTATTCTTCTCCGGGGTTGCACCAACGAAAAACCTGGGAACTGTCTCATTTATTGCCGATTGTCCTATAAATTGTTTGTACAGATGCTGAATCGCTTGGGAATCTGGACTCCACTGTCTTCCACAAAAAACCCAGATCATTTGGGTTCTTTTCTCAGGAAAATTTCTTAAAGGGGGTGTACAGGATAAGGATAAAACAGTGCCACTCTTATCCAAAGGTTTTGTCCGGTATTGCAGTTTTTACTTGGATGCAGACTGGAGTGGTGCTGTCTCCAGACCAAAACAGACAGCACAGTACTACTACTCCTATCCTGTATATATGGATACAGTACTGTACTACTACTCCTATCCTGTATATATGGGTACATCACAGTACTACTACTCCTATCCTGTATATATGGTACATCAAGTACTACTACCCCTATCCTGTATATATGAACAGTACTACTACTCCTCTATCCTGTATATATGGGTACATCACAGTACTACTACTCCTATCCTGTATATATGGCACAGCACATACCACTCCTATCCTGTATATATGGGTACACATCACAGTACTACTACCTAATCTATCCGATATATGGGCACAGCACAGTACTACTACTCCTATCCTGCAATATGAGCACACACAGTACTACTTACCCCTATCCTGTATATATGGATACGCACAGTACTACTACCCTATCCTGTATAATGGGTACATCACAGTACTACTACCTCTTATCCTGTATATTGGGTACTCACAGCACTACTACTCCTATGGCTGATATATGGAACAGACAGTAACTCTACTCCTTTTCTTCATATAGGATCACGGCACAGTACTACTACTCCTATCCTATATATATGGGCACAGCACAGTACTACTACTCCTATCCTATATATATGGGATCAGCACAGTACTACTACTCCTATCCTGTATATATGGGCACAGCATAGTACTACCACTCCTATCCTGTATATATGGACACAGCACAGTACTACTACTCCTATCCTGTATATATGGGCACAGCACAGTACTCTTGGCCCCATACATACAGGAATAGGAGACAAGTAGTACTGTGCTGTTGCCCCATATATACGGATAGGAGTAGTAGTTCTGGTGCTGTGCCCATATACAGGATAGGAGGTAGTGTTCGTCGGTGCCCAAGTTACAGATAGGATGTCAGTTACTGTGTTCATATATACAGGATAGGAGTATAGTACTGTGCTGTCCCTAATACAGGATAGGAGTGTAGTACTGTGCTGTGTCCATATAACAGGATAAGAGTAGCAGTATGTGCTGTCCCCATATATACAGGATAGGAGTAGTAGTACTGTGCTGTGCCTATATATACAGGATATGAGTAGTAGTACTGTGCTGTGCCCATATATACAGGATAGGAGGAGTGGTACTGTGCTGTGTTCATATATGCAGAAAAGGAGTAGTAGTACTGTTCTGTTTCCATATATTCAGCATAGGAGTAGTAGTGCTGTGATGTACCCATATACTGTATACAGGATAGGAGTAGTAGTACTGTGATGTACCCATATATACAGGATAGGAGTAGTAGTACTGTGCTGTATCCATATATACAGGATAGGAGTAGTAGTACTGTGCTGTGCTCATATATGCAGGATAGGAGTAGTAGTACTGTGCTGTGCCCATATATCATGATTAGGGTTATATACTGTGATGTACCCATATATACAGGATGGAGTGGTATAGCTGTGCTGTGCCCATATATCAGGATAGGAGTAGTAGTACTGTGATGTACCCATATATACAGGATAGGAGTAGTATACTGTGCTCATATATACAGGATAGAGGTAGTAGTACTGTGATGTACCCATATATACAGGACAGGAGTAGTAGTACTGTGATGTACCCATATACATGACGATAGTAGTGCTGTGATGTACCCATATATACAGGATAGGCAGTAGTAGTACAGTACTGTATCCAATATACAGGATAGGAGTAGTAGTATTGTGCTGTGTCATATATATAGGATAGGAGTAGTAGTCTACTGGCGTGCCCATATATATAGGATAGGAGTACGTAGTACGTGCTGTCTGTTTTGGTCTGGAGACAGCACACTCTGTCTGCATCCAAGTAGAAACTGCAATACTGGACAAAACCTTTGGATAAGAGTGGCACTGTTTTATCCTTATTCTGTACAACCCTTTAAGAAATTTTCCTGGAAAAGAACCCAAATGATCTGGGTTTTTTGTGGAAGACAGTGGGTCCAGATTCCCAAGCGATTCAGCATCTGTACAAACAATTTATAGGACAATCGGCAATAAATGAGACGTTTTCCAGGTTTTTCGTTGGTGCAACCCAGAGAAGAATAGGGTCCCAGTGTTTAGTTGCAGACAGAGCGGCTCGAGCGCAGAAGGCGCCATGATATTCCGGGCACACGGACCCCTGGCTCTAGATAAAGTCTGGTTCATGGGCACAATGGCCGTCGTTCACCTCTTTGGTGCTGCTCAATTACATGTTAGAAGATCTAAAAGACAGGAAGTGCCCGCTTTGGCTTTGAATTTCCTACTTTATCCAACTTCTCCGTCACCCCAACGGACGAGAGACGAGACTCCAAATTTACTGTTGGCCCGCTATGACAAACTTCCACGGGGGCTTTCAGGAGAAGAGATGAGATCTGGAGACAGGGGAAATATGCGAGACCCCCGGATGAATATTCATAGTCCTCACACTACACAAACATCCAGCGCCAACAAACTGGCGCGAGCGGAGGACGCAACCTGTGCTCCAATAACACCCCCCCCAAAATCCATCTTTAAACGCGTTTCGAGTATGACCTTACGAACACTCGACCGTGTGACCCAAACTGCGACACGTCATAAGGGGCTTATGCAAATAACGTCAAAGAAGGAGGTCTGTAGGGTTTGTGGGAGGGCTTAAAATGTCCAATGACAGAAGATTTAAGCTTGACAACTACAATGGTTGTTACTCCTCACATATAATCCTAATAGGAACCTCCATTAGTGGTGACCTAGAGAGGGGTGTTATCAACCTTTGGTGTATGTCGTAGTAGCAGCAACTGTGATATATGGATTTATCTTCAAGGGTTGTAGCTTCACTGTAACACTGGGGGTTGTAACCTCACACTGTTCTGCTCTGTGCTCCTCTGCAGCCATGTGTTGTTATATGTCCCCTGAGATCCATGTAATAATAACCTTTTGTATATTGTTGTAGCTGCAGGATTGTGAAATATATTGATAATGCAGGACTATAGCTTTTTTGTGTGGTAGTGTAGTAGAGCTATGCCTTACCACCCTGCTTTGCACTGTGCTAACTGCATAAGATAATCCATTGCTCCTTCTGTCTGCTTTGATTGATTGTGGTGGTATACATTCAAAAGCCTGCTAAAGCTGTTACTCATCAGAGCAGAGGGAGAGGCTGTGGAGCAGTTTGAGCACAACTGTGGGAAGACACACATTTACTTAGGGTCCGGGAGCGCATTTTCGTTTGGTTTCCCAACGATTTCTGAGTTGCAGCGCATTTAACGGGGATTTTGGCGCACACATTGGATTTTGGTGCATCGGCGCCGACTTGCGCGCGTCGGGGGGGGGGGGGCTGGTCGTCGACAACCCGCCGGATTCAGACTATGCGGCGGATTTCATTTCAAATTGTGTCGCAAGACAATGCACTTACAAGCCCCGGGAAGAAGAGGTGAACTCGTCCTGCGTACTACTACTCCGCCACAGCCGGATGGAGAACTCAGGGCGCACAAGCTACATGAATCGCGACTCATCTTCGTCGGACGTCCGATCGGGGATCGCGACAGAACCGGGTAAGTAAATTGGCCCCAATCACTCCAATTGGAGAAGCTGTTATCCTGAATATAAATCCATATATCACAGTCCTGCTGCTACTACCAACTACACAAAGGAATTATCGCACTCTCCTCTGGGACAATACCTTAACACTGTCTATATAGACACAGAGCAAAGAAGTGTAAGGACCAACCCCTTGCACTAAGATAAGCTACAATCATGGAATATAATCCATATTTCACAGTCCTTCTGCTACTGACGACATACACAAGGTATGATTACACATCTCTCAGGACATAGCTAACACTAATCTACGAGAGAACAGATCACAGCATGTGTGAGGATATGCCCCATGTAATTGGAAAAGCAGCAATCCTGAGATTTAAATCCATATTTCACAGTCCTGTTGCTACTAACACATAGTTATGATTAACATCTCTCCTGGGACATACTTATGCTCTGCAGGACAACCCCCCATTGCAATCTGAGAAGCTACAATCCTGCAAATATAATCTATATATCAACAGTCCTGCTGCTACTAACAACATACACAAAAGGTATGACCACACAACCTCTCCAAGACATATATAACATTGTCTGAAGAGAACACAGAGCACAGCAGTGTGAGGACAACCCTGAGTACACTTAAAGAATCCTCACCCTGTAGCTTGGCTGCAAACTCATGGCTGTGATGGCGAACATTTGGAGATAAGTGCCCAAAGTACAACCAAAAGCCACTTATATTGTGCAAATTGCCAATATGACAAGTAAGCAGTAACTTACTGATTCCTGCTGTATCCAGCGGTTTCAATCGTATTGGTGTCCTGAGTTCACCAATACAATGAAAGATGATGGAGAACTTGGATTCAGATCCCTGAAGAGGAACGATCAAGGTTCCAGAGCGGAGCTCCAACAATAATCTCTGTCCCTCTTTCTTGTTTCCTCCTCCATTTAAAGCAAGTATGTTGCTTAAATAGCGCTGAGCATGGCACATCCTGGGCTTATTGGACCACAGAGAAAGCCCTGAGTCCTGTCCTGGCAAACTCTGTGCTGGGGTGATGGCCTGGGTGTTCACCGAAAGGGCTCCGAGTGCCACCTCTGGCACCCGTGCCATAGGTTCGCCACCACTGCTCTATGGTAAAACCTAGTATTATTATGGGATGTTGCCTTAATAGTGATAATCCGGGCAGGGGGCGTAACTAGTGGTAGCATTGCCCAAAATCGTACAATTTGGATGACCCTGTGGCCCCATAGGCTTCGCATGTATTATGCTGCAGCAGGTTACTTTCTTCCTGGTTTTTTACAACCGGGAGCAAAAGTGGCTGACACAAGAGAACAACAGCACACAACAGCGGCTCGAGAGAGAGAGTTCTCACCACGCTGAGCTTTGAAATTTAGAAAGATGTCAGTCTGGTGCAGACAAAGCCGCGGGGCTCAAGATGTATGAATCGTCAGTCATTCCTGAAGGGCATTTCTCCTATAAGACATGTCACCATGGCGGCTGGGGGCATGGCCGGCCCCCCATAATCAGCTCTCACACTACGTAGCTAATGGCCATTTTATGCCAGTTCCGGATGGAATAAACCCGGGATGAATAGTGAAGGGCATGAGTGGCGGGCCGCTGAATGGGCACAGATGAACTCATTAACACTGCTTCAGTAGATATGAAACCGTCCGAGACGATAAACAACAGGGGGACCACGGGGCCCCCAACAACACGAAATGTGAGAAGACCTGCTGAGGCGGGTCTGCATGATCCTGACACCTCATAATCCCCCCATCTCCTACAGGAGACAAACCAAGGTCTCACTCAGATCAACTAACTTCTAACACTGTTTCCAATGTCCAGACTGGATACAATTGTAACAAACCCCCAGCTTAGAAGCAGCACTAGCGTCACTGCCGGTGAATGGAGACAATATTAATCCGATCAGAACATCTCTTTGGCTAAACTGACCAGGACGCAGATTGATAATTGGGGGTCATTTACTAAGGGCCCGATCGGTTTTTCCCGCGTGTTTACCCAAAACGATATTCCTTTCGATTTGCCGCGATTTCCCGGATATTGGCGCACAGGATCGGATGTGGCGCATCGCGCTGACATGCGCCGACAAAAAATCGGGGGGGGGCGAACGAAAACCCGCGATTCGGAAAACCGCCCGCATTTAAAAATGAAAATGTGTCGCTTGGGACGTTTTACCTTCACTTGGTCCGTGTCGGTGATTTCAAGGCATCCGGTATACTTTTCAGCGTCATCAGCGCCACCTGGTGGACGACGAGGAAACTACCTTGTGAATCCCGGCCGACCCCAATCCACCGGACTTGGGTACCACTACCGTAATCCCTAAAGGGAACGGGCTGGTCATTCTGATCAGCTCCGCCCCGGACGGGTGGTAGACCATAGAGTGAGATCACTATAAGTACTCACCACAGGTACCGCTACCGTTCCTACAATGTTTATTAGGCTATATGCACATTTTCACATTTTTTCCACATCCCGATACCTCTTGGAATAGGTCTGCCCTGACCAAAAATGGCCGCCGTCATCTTCCATTGTCAGAGCGCATGCGCGCTCCCATGGTGACGTCACTTCCGGTCTGCGCCTGAGGTCGTGCATGTCACTTCCGGGTTGCGACTGAAACGGCGCCTAATCACAGGTGGATGGAGATGAGCTACTGAATTTCCATGAATGAATACGCGGAGACGTGGGCGTGGCCGCAATACTGGTGGGAGGAGTTTATTTCACGTTCCATCTACTATGTATGTTTATATTGTTCCAGTAGAAGAAATGATCCCGGCACTTCGAGGTAGGTCAATTATGTACAGGTTTTTAATTGTCAAATTCTCAGAGTAATACAAAGCATGTCGCGGTAAACGCGTTTTTCGGCTCTAACCGAGCCTTCATCAGAATTTGACAATTAAAAACCTGTACATAATTGACCTACCTCGAAGTGCCGGGATCATTTCTTCTACTGGATACCTATACCCCTATCCACGAGCACGAGGAAAAGAGTCACCGGGTGCCGACCGAACCAGACATTAATATGTTTATATTGTTGTCGGCACAAATAATGACATGATTGTCCTTTTAACTTATGTACCTTACAATTTTGAATATAGCACTATGTATAGGTAATGTTTCACATTTTGTAATTCATTCACGGTCACTTTGTATCTTGACCAATCATTGACTTGCTTGGTCCTTAAATACTTGGACATGCACTTAGCACCTTATGCTTGAAAAAGGCGTGTTTATACGCCGAAACGTCGCACTTGGAATAAAGATCTACCCTTTTCTACTTACCTTGGAGTGCTGCCTATTTCCTTCAGTTATGAAACTGTTTTAGATATGATTTCTATTACACATTGGACACTATGGACACACTTTGTGTCAAAATGATGTCCTAGTCACATCTAAAGGAATACAAAATGGCCTGTTCTTTAGTAAATTTGTCCATTCCTGCCTAAATATAAGAAGTATATAGTATTACTATACACAAAGTTTGTGATATATTGTGATATTTGCGAGCAATACTTTCTGTTTTAGTTTATAAAAAGCTAGGATTCTATACTAACTGTACATTTGATGTAGTTTATGTTGTTCACCTAGTGTCCAAATGTTCTAATGCCCAGCTATAAAATGTCACAGTACTACTACTCCTATCCTGTATATATGGGTACATCACAGTACTACTACTCCTATCCTGTATATATGGGCACAGCACAGTACTACTACTCCTATCCTGTATATATGGATACAGTACTGTACTACTACTCCTATCCTGCATTTATGAGCACAGCACAGTACTACTACTCCTATCCTGTATATATGGATACAGCACAGTACTACTACTCCTATCCTGTATATATGGGCACAGTACTACTACTCCTATCCTGTATACAGGTGGATTGGGGTCGGCCGGGATTCACAAGGTAGTTTCCTCGTCGTCCACCAGGTGGCGCTGATGACGCTGAAAAGTATACCCGGATGCCTTGAAATCACCGACACGGACCAAGTGAAGGTAAAACGTCCCAAGCGACACATTTTCATTTTTAAATGCGGGCGGTTTTCCGAATCGCGGGTTTTCGTTCGCCCCCCCCCGATTTTTTGTCGGCGCATGTCAGCGCGATGCGCCACATCCGATCCAGTGCGCCAATATCCGGGAAAATCGCGGCAAATCGAAAGGAATATCGTTTTGGGTAAACACGCGGGAAAAACCGATCGGGCCCTTAGTAAATGACCCCCAATTATCAATCTGCTGTCCTGGTCAGTTTAGCTCAAAGAGATGTTCTGATCGGATTAATATTGTCTCCATTCACCGGCAGTGACGCTAGTGCTGCTTCTAAGCTGAGGGTTTGTTACAATTGTATCCAGTCTGGACATTGGAAACAGTGTTAGAAGTTAGTTGATCTGAGTGAGACCTTGGTTTGTCTCCTGTAGGAGATGGGGGGATTATGAGGTGTCAGGATCATGCAGACCCGCCTCAGCAGGTCTTCTCACATTTCGTGTTGTTGGGGGCCCCGTGGTCCCCCTGTTGTTTATCGTCTCGGACGGTTTCATATCTACTGAAGCAGTGTTAATGAGTTCATCTGTGCCCATTCAGCGGCCCGCCACTCATGCCCTTCACTATTCATCCCGGGTTTATTCCATCCGGAACTGGCATAAAATGGCCATTAGCTACGTAGTGGTGAGAGCTGATTATGGGGGGCCGCCCATGCCCCCAGCCGCCATGGTGACATGTCTTATAGGAGAAAGCCCTTCAGGAATGACTGACGATTCATACATCTTGAGCCCCGCGGCTTTGTCTGCACCAGACTGACATCTTTCTAAATTTCAAAGCTCAGCGTGGTGAGAACTCTCTCTCTCGAGCGCTGTTGTGTGCTGTTGTTCTCTTGTGTCAGCCACTTTTGCTCCCGGTTGTTTAAAAAACCAGGAGAGAAAGTAACCTGCTGCAGCAATAATACATGCGAAGCCTATGGGGCCACAGGGTCATCCAAATTGTACGATTTTGGGCAATGCTACCACTGAGTTACGCCCCCTGCCCGGATTATCACTATTAAGGCAACATCCCATAATAATACTAGGTTTTACCATAGAGCAGTGGTGGCGAACCTATGGCACGGGTGCCAGAGGTGGCACTCGGAGCCCTTTCGGTGAACACCCAGGCCATCACCCCAGCACAGAGTTTGCCAGGACAGGACTCAGGGCTTTCTCTGTGGTCCAATAAGCCCAGGATGTGCCATGCTCAGCGCTATTTAAGCAACATACTTGCTTTAAATGGAGGAGGAAACAAGAAAGAGGGACAGAGATTATTGTTGGAGCTCCGCTCTGGAACCTTGATCGTTCCTCTTCAGGGATCTGAATCCAAGTTCTCCATCATCTTTCATTGTATTGGTGAACTCAGGACACCAATACGATTGAAACCGTGTGATACAGCAGGAATCAGTAAGTTACTGCTTACTTGTCATATTGGCAATTTGCATAATATAAGTGGCTTTTGGTTGTACTTTGGGCACTTATCTCCAAATGTTCGCCATCACAGCCATGAGTTTGCAGCCAAGCTACAGGGTGAGGATTCTTTAAGTGTACTCAGGGTTGTCCTCACACTGCTGTGCTCTGTGTTCTCTTCAGACAATGTTATATATGTCTTGGAGAGGTTGTGTGGTCATACCTTTTGTTATGTTGTTAGTAGCAGCAGGACTGTTGATATATAGATTATATTTGCAGGATTGTAGCTTCTCAGATTGCAATGGGGGGTTGTCCTGCAGAGCATAAGTATGTCCCAGGAGAGATGTTAATCATAACTATGTGTTAGTAGCAACAGGACTGTGAAATATGGATTTAAATCTCAGGATTGCTGCTTTTCCAATTACATGGGGCATATCCTCACACATGCTGTGATCTGTTCTCTCGTAGATTAGTGTTAGCTATGTCCTGAGAGATGTGTAATCATACCTTGTGTATGTCGTCAGTAGCAGAAGGACTGTGAAATAGGATTATATTCCATGATTGTAGCTTATCTTAGTGCAAAGGGGTTGGTCCTTACACTTCTTTGCTCTGTGTCTATATAGACAGTGTTAAGGTATTGTCCCAGAGGAGAGTGCGATAATTCCTTTGTGTAGTTGGTAGTAGCAGCAGGACTGTGATATATGGATTTATATTCAGGATAACAGCTTCTCCAATTGGAGTGATTGGGGCCAATTTACTTACCCGGTTCTGTCGCGATCCCCGATCGGACGTCCGACGAAGATGAGTCGCGATTCATGTAGCTTGTGGCCCTGAGTTCTCCATCCGGCTGTGGCGGAGTAGTAGTACGCAGGACGAGTTCACCTCTTCTTCCCGGGGCTTGTAAGTGCATTGTCTTGCGACACAATTTGAAATGAAATCCGCCGATAGTCTGAATCCGGCGGGTTGTCGACGACCAGCCCCCCCCCCCCCGACGCGCGCAAGTCGGCGCCGATGCACCAAAATCCAATGTGTGCGCCAAAATCCCCGTTAAATGCGCTGCAACTCAGAAATCGTTGGGAAACCAAACGAAAATGCGCTCCCGGACCCTAAGTAAATGTGTGTCTTCCCACAGTTGTGCTCAAACTGCTCCACAGCCTCTCCCTCTGCTCTGATGAGTAACAGCTTTAGCAGGCTTTTGAATGTATACCACCACAATCAATCAAAGCAGACAGAAGGAGCAATGGATTATCTTATGCAGTTAGCACAGTGCAAAGCAGGGTGGTAAGGCATAGCTCTACTACACTACCACACAAAAAAGCTATAGTCCTGCATTATCAATATATTTCACAATCCTGCAGCTACAACAATATACAAAAGGTTATTATTACATGGATCTCAGGGGACATATAACAACACATGGCTGCAGAGGAGCACAGAGCAGAACAGTGTGAGGTTACAACCCCCAGTGTTACAGTGAAGCTACAACCCTTGAAGATAAATCCATATATCACAGTTGCTGCTACTACGACATACACCAAAGGTTGATAACACCCCTCTCTAGGTCACCACTAATGGAGGTTCCTATTAGGATTATATGTGAGGAGTAACAACCATTGTAGTTGTCAAGCTTAAATCTTCTGTCATTGGACATTTTAAGCCCTCCCACAAACCCTACAGACCTCCTTCTTTGACGTTATTTGCATAAGCCCCTTATGACGTGTCGCAGTTTGGGTCACACGGTCGAGTGTTCGTAAGGTCATACTCGAAACGCGTTTAAAGATGGATTTTGGGGGGGGTGTTATTGGAGCACAGGTTGCGTCCTCCGCTCGCGCCAGTTTGTTGGCGCTGGATGTTTGTGTAGTGTGAGGACTATGAATATTCATCCGGGGGTCTCGCATATTTCCCCTGTCTCCAGATCTCATCTCTTCTCCTGAAAGCCCCCGTGGAAGTTTGTCATAGCGGGCCAACAGTAAATTTGGAGTCTCGTCTCTCGTCCTTGGGGTGACGGAGAAGTTGGATAAAGTAGGAAATTCAAAGCCAAAGCGGGCACTTCCTGTCTTTTAGATCTTCTAACATGTAAATTGAGCAGCACCAAAGAGGGTAACGACGGCCATTGTGCCCATGAACTCCAGGACTTTATCTAGAGCCAGGGGTCCGTGTGCCCGAATATCATGGCGCCTTCTGCGCTCGAGCCGCTCTGATCTGCATACTAACACTGGGACCCTATTCTTCTCTGGGTTGCACCAACGAAAAACCTGGAAACTGTCTATTTATTGCCGATTGTCCTATAAATTGTTGTACAGATGCTGAATCGCTTGGGAATCTGGACTCCACTGTCTTCCACAAAAAACCCAGATCATTTGGGTTCTTTTCCAGGAAAATTTCTTAAAGGGTTGTACAGAATAAGGATAAAACAGTGCCACTCTTATCCAAAGGTTTGTCCAGTATTGCAGTTTCTACTTGGATGCAGACAGGAGTGTGCTGTCTCCAGACCAAAACAGACAGCACAGTACTACACTCCTATCCTATATATATGGGCACGCCAGTAACTACTACTCCTATCCTATATATATGGACACAGCACAATACTACTACTCCTATCCTGTATATTGGATACAGTACTGTACTACTACTCCTATCCTGTATATATGGGTACATCACAGCACTACTATCGATCATGTATATGGGTACATACAGTACTACTACTCCTGTCCTGTTATATGGGTACATCACAGTACTACTACCTCTATCCTGTATATATGAAACAGTATACTACTCCTATCCTGTATATATGGGTACATCACAGTACTACTACTCCTATCCTGTATATATGGGCACAGCACAGCTATACCACTCCATCCTGTATATATGGGACATCACAGTAATAACCTATCTGAATATATGGGCACAGCACAGTACTACTACTCCTATCCTGCATATATGAGACACAGCACAGTACTACTAACTCCTATCCTGTATATATGGATACAGCACAGTACTACTACTCCTATCCTGTATATATGGGTACATCACAGTACTACTACCTCTATCCTGATATATGGGTACACACGCACTACTACTCCTATGCTGATATATGGAAACAGACAGTACTACTACTCCTTTCTGATATTGAACACAGCACAGTACTACTTCTCCTATCCGTATATATGGGCACAGCACACAGTACTACTACTCATATCCTGTATATATAGGCACAGCACAGTACTACTACTCCTATCCTGTATATATGGGGACAGCACATACTGCTACTCTTATCCTGTTATATGGACACAGCACAGTACTACACTCCTATCCTGTAATTATGGGCACAGCACAGTACTATACTCCTATCCTGTAATATGAACACAGTAATACTATCCTATCTGTAATTGGGCACCGACAGAACTACCTACCTCCTATCCTGATATATGGGCACAGCACAGAACTACTACTCCTATCCGGTATATATGGGGCACAGCACAGTACTACTGTCCTATCCTGTATGTATGGGGCCAAGCACAGTACATACTACTCCTATCCTTTATCTATGGGCCAGTACTACTAATATCCTGTATATAGCTACAGCACAGTACTACTACTCCTATCCTTATATATGGCACAGTACATACTACTCCTGTCTGTATATATGGGTACAGCACAGTACTACTACTCCTATCCTGTATATATGGATACAGCCCAGACTACTACTCCTATCCTGTATATGGATACAGCACAGTGCTACACTCCTATCCTGTATATGGGGGCCAGCACAGTATACTACTCAGATCCTGTATATATAGGCACAGCACAGTACTACTACTCCTATCCTCTATACATGGGCACAGCACAGTACTACTACTCCTATCCTGTATATATTGGCACAGCACAGTACTACTACTCCTATCCTCTATACATGGGCACAGCACAGTACTACTACTCCTATCCGGTATATATGGGAACAGCACAGTACTAATACTCCTACCCTGTATACACGGTAACTTCACAGTACTACTACTCCTATGGGAGGTGTATGATGGGAGTAGTATGTTTTTAGGATTTCAGTATTGATAATATATCTCTAGGATTGGTCATCAACCCCTTATTGACCTCTCTTTTTACATTGATCAACTTCTTCTGATGTGGCTCCTTCCTTCTACGGCTGATCAGAAGAAGTTTGCAGGGGATGGCTTTCTGCTGCTGCCAGTGTTCAGCTGCGTTATGATATCCCAGCACCGGCACTAACACCGGGCAACCGAAAAACTCCTGGGTGTTTAACCCCTTAAACCATGCAGTGAAACAAGGTCATGGTACAGAGGAATCGTGCTCTCTCTGTCAACCATCAGCACCCCAAAGAAGCAAGTGATCCCATGTCATTGTCCTCTTGTGGAACAAAATATTAAAAATATTAAAAAAATAACAATCCCTTCAATAAAGCCTGTAGAAAAATAAGTACACAAATAGGCAAAAAATATAAAAAATAAAATGACTTACCCAGGCCCCAGGCTACGAAATTATAATATTATATATTCTACAACAAAATGGGAATGCAACGCCCAAACTGCCATTTTTAGATTAATTCATCCATCACACAAAAATGTCATTAATTATATTAATAGTGAATAAGGTTGGATGAACTCCAATACTGTACAATGAAAAGTGATGGTCTTCATGCAAAAAATAAGCCCTCCCACAGCTACAATAGCGAAACGGTTTAAAAAGTTTTGGCTCTTGGAAAGTCTTTTTCTCCCCCGAAAGCGACATCATTGTTGAAATGTTATTTAAAAAAAGACTATAAATTTGTTATCGCTGTTGTTTGTTTTTGACCCAAATGTTATTTACACAATATCAGGCACCAGGGGTACTGGACCCACTGGACCACTGCGAACGATGACATAAGCCAACACCTGGGAGCGGAGTCTAAGTGGCATCCGGTTTTCACCAGAGCCCGACGGAAAAGCGCGTTGGACTTGCTGCGGCGTGGTACTAGGTGCGACTCTGTCCGTGGTGGCAGCCAAGGCGTGGTACACAGGCGTTGAGCTGAATCGTAGTCGGGGACAGGCAGGAGGTCAGGACGGGCAGCATGGGATCAGAGATGGGGCAGCAATAGGTCAGGGCAGGCAGAACAGGATCAAAGTCAATAACGGAACACGGGTCACAACAGGAAATCACAATAACAGCACAGGGCATAGGAACAAAACTTTCTGCAGGGCACAAGGCACAAACATCTGGCGGGGTGTACAGGGAGAGGCTGGGTTATAACAGATTCTGGGAAGGACCAACACCAATCAACGGTGGTGCTGGAGCACGGAGAGGGGCACCAGTGAGCCCGAGACAAAGGGGCTCATTTACTAAGGGTCCGAACACCGCACTTTCGTTGGGTTTCCCGAATATTTTCGATTTGTGCCGAAGTGCCCCTGGATTTTGCCACACGCAATCGGATTGTGGCGCATTGACGCAGGCTTTCACGCGACAGAAATGGGGGGGGGAGGCCGCTGGACAACCCGACGGATTCAGAAAAACTGCGGAAATTAAAAAAGAATTTGTGTTGCGGACCTCGGCGCAGCAGTGACACCTGCTGGATATCGGGCGCACGACCTTAGTGAAAGCCGGCAGACCCGAATCAGCGTCAACGCGACGCTGGATCGCGACTGGACCGGATAAGTAAATGTGCCCCAATAAATGCAAATTTTCTTTTTATAAATAACGACATGAGTTTTGCTTTCTTTTTTAAATATACTGGGGCACATATACTTACCCGGTCCTGTCGCGATCCCTGTGGTGCGTTGTCTGATGAGGATGAAGTCTGGCGTGATTCACTAAGATTGTGACCCGATATCCTGCATGTGTCGCTTCCCCGCTCAGGTCCGCCGGAGTTCACCTTCTTCCTCCTATCCTGTATATACGGGCTCAGCACAGTACTACTACTCCTATCTGGTATATATGGGAACTTCACACTACTACTACTCCTATAGGAGGTGTATGATGGGAGTAGTATGTTTTCAGGATTTCAGTATTGATAATATATCACTAGGATCGCTCATCAACCCCTTATTGACCTCTCTTTTTACATTGGTCATTAAGGCAACTTCTTCTGATGTGGCTCCTTCCTTCTGCGGCTGATCAGAAGAAGTTTGCAGAGGATGGCTTTCTGCTGCTGCCAGTGTTCAGCTGCGTTATCATAACCCAGCGCCGGCACTAACACCGGGCAACCGAAAAACTCCTGGGTGTTTAACCCCTTAAACCATGCAGTGAAACGTGGTCATGGTACAGAGGTATCGTGCTCTCTCTGTCAACCATCAGCACCTCAAAGAAGTAAGTAATCCCATGTCATTGTCCTCTTGTGGAACAAAATATTAAAAATATTTTAAAAAATAACAATCCCTTCAATAAAACCTGTAGAAAAATAAGTACACAAATAGGCAAAAAATATAAAAAATAAAATCACGTACCCAGGCCCCAGGCTACAAAATTATAATATTATATATTCTACAACATGCAATGCCCAAACTGACATTTTTAGATTAATTCATCCATCACACAAAAATGTCATTAATTTCACCAGAGCCCGACGAAAAGCGTGTTGGACTTGCTGCGGCATGGTACCAGGTGCGACTTTGTCCGCGGTGGCAGCCAAGGCGTGGTACACAGACGTTGAGCAGAATCGTAGTCGGGGACAGGCTGGAGGTCAGGACGGGCAGCATGGGATCAGAGTAGGGGTAGCAATAGGTCAGGGCAGGCAGAACAGGATCAAAGTCAATTACGGAACACGGGTCACAACAGGAAATCACAATAACAGCACAGGGCATCAGACAAAGCTTTCTCCAGGGCACAAGGCACAAACATCTGGCGGGGTGTACAGGGAGAGGCTGGGTTATAATGGATTCTGGGAAGGACCAGCACCAATCAACGGTGGTGCTGGAGCACACGGAGAGGGGCTCCGGTGAGCCCGAGACATGGGTTGCGGGAGCAACCGTGACACACAATGGGGCTCATTTACTAAGGGTCCGAATCATGCACTTTCGTTGGGTTTCTCGAATATTTCTGATTTGCGCCGAATTGCCCCGGGCTTTTGGTGCACGCAATCGGATTGTGGCGCATCGGTGCCGGCTTTCATGCGACAGAAATCAGGAGGGCAGGCCGCCGGGCAACCCGACGGATTCGGAAAAACTGCGGAAATTAAAAAAGAATTTGTGTCGCAAGATCAGCACTTACATGCACCGGGAAGAAGAAGGTGAACTCCGGCGGACCTCGGCGCAGCAGCAACACCTGCTGGATATTTCGCGCACGACCTTAGTGAATGCAGGCAGACCCGAATCAGCGTCGGACAACGCGCCGCTGGATCGCGACTGGACCGGGTAAGTAAATGTGCAAATTTTCTTTTTATAAAGAACAACATCAGATTTGCTTTCTTTTTAAAATATGCTGGGGCACATTTACTTACCCGCTCCTGTCGCGATCCCCGTGGTGCGTTGTCCGATGAGGATGAAGTCCGGCGTGATTCTCTAAGATCGTGCGACCGATATCCTGCATGTGTCGCTTCCCCACTCAGGTCCCTGGAGTTCACCTTCTTCTTCCTGGTGTAAGTAAGTGCATTCATTGTCTTGCGGCACAATTTGTGTCACATGAAAGTCGGCGCCAAAATTGCGCCAAAGTCCGAGCGCATGCGGCAAAAACCCCTGTTAATTGCGGCGCAAATAGTCGGGGAACCTGACGGAAATGTGGTCTGCGGACCCTTAGTAAATGAGCCCCACTGTGTTGAAAAGGTTATATGAAAACCCCAAACTGTGCCATTAAAAACTACAATTTTTCCAACAAAAAACAAGACCCCATACAGCTATAGTCACAACAAAATAAGTAAGTTATAGTTTCTGTAGGCAAATTAGTGCTTATTTTTTTCAGAATATAGTTGTATTTTTTAAAAGCAACATTTTTAGGACACATTTTTTGATTAGAATCAACATTTATTAACTCTTTAATGGGGCGGAGAATGAAACAAAAAAGCAATGCTGCCGCTTACAATTTTCTGTGGATCAATATGATTACAAAGCTACCGATTATGTTTAGTGTTTGTGAATGTTTTACTAGGTTTGCATAAAAAATTATAGCTATAGCGTTTTTTAATCTTTCTCATCAAAAGAGCGGCATTATGGCTTGTTTTTTGCAGAATGAGATTTATTTTTTCAGAATAAGAATTTTATGTAATAAGTGAACTAAGGGAAAAATGGGGATTTATTTAATGTATTCATTTTTTTTATTAAAGGGTTTGTCCAGGCATTAAAAAAATAAATATATGGCGTCAGGGGTCTGTCCATCACGGCAGGCCTCTTCAGTGCTCCCCCCTCCCCACTGATGCACTCCTTCCGCACCATCAGTAAAAAGCCTAAACAACCTTTAAACATTTAAACCTTATTCAACTTTATTTTTACTCTCCCACAAAGGGAAATATCACATGGAAGCTTATTAGTATAATGGTACTTCAAATTATGTCCATTAGTGCCAAAAGGCTCAATAGTCCTTTCCCAATCAGGGCCGGCTCCAGGTTTTAGTGGGCCCCTGGGCGACAGAGCCTTAGTGGGCCCCTCCGTGGGCCGCCCTCCAGTGGCCACACTGCCCCCCTTCCACCTGCGGACACACCGACCCCCCCCAACCTCCCCCCAACCTCCCCCTGCGGACACACTGAACCCCCCCTCCTCCTGCTGACACAATGCCCCCCCTCCCGTACACTCCGGCTCTGAAGCCGGCACACGTGAGCCGATGACGTCATTATGTGCACCGGCTTCAGAGCCGTCGCATACCCTGCGGAGCGCCGCATCGTGGGAACCGGGACAGGTGAGTTTTAGATTCTGCCTCTATGCTGCGCTCCCGACCAGCGCAGCATAGAGGCAGAAAAATGATCGATCCGGATGGTGATCAATTGTACCAGTGTCTTATAGCGACACTGGTACAATTGATCCGGGGGCCCGAGTGGGCCCCTCCAGTACCCCGGCACTTGTCCGGGTTGGCCGGGTGATGGCGCCGGGCCTGTTCCCAATTATGGATGGAGGCACAACTAGCTAAGTCAGTCATACTGGGGCAGATTCACTTACCTGATTCATTCGCAATCCAGCGGTGCGTTCTCTGATGCTGATTCATGTCTTCCGGCGATTCACTAAGGTCGTGCGCCCGATGTCCACCAGGTGTCGCTGCTGCGCTGAAGTCCGTCGGAGTTCACTGTAGTTCACCAAGCTGGGTGCAGGTAAGTGCGTGTCAAGCGGCACATTTTTTAAAAAAAATCCCGCAGTTTTTCCGAATCCGTCGGGTTTTCCGACGGCCACGCCCCCCCGATTTCTGTCGCGTGCATACCAGCGCCGATGCGCTACAATCCAATCAAGTGTGCCAAAAACCCGCGGCACTTCTGCACAAAATGGTAATATTCGGGAAACCCGACAGAAAAACGTGATTTGGGCCCTTAGTAAATGACCCCCACTATGTGTTCAAGAAACGCATTTGAATGGAGCAGACACTTATAGGCTCTCTCATACGCATTACCCCCATACAGTCTTTGCCCCAGCTAATAACAGAAAAGGAGGGGTGTGTATAGCTTTTAAAAACACAGTGGGGGTCACTTACTAAGGGCCCGATTTGCGTTTTCCCGACATGTTACCCGAATATTTCCGATTTGCGCCGATTTCCCCTGAATTGCCCTGGGATTTTGGCGCACGCGATCGGATTGTGGCGCATCGGCGCTGGCATGCACACGACGGAAATTGGGGGGCGTGGCCGAACGAAAACCCGACGGATTCGGAAAAACCGCTGCATTTAAAAAAAGAAAAGTGTCGCGGAGCTTGCACTTACCTTCACTAGGAATAGGCCGGTGAACTTGAGTGCGTTCCGATGCTCTTCAGCGCAGCAGCGCCACCTGGTGGACGTCGGAGGAATCCCGGCCGGACCCGAATCCACCGCAGAGAACGCGCCGCTGGATCGCGAATGGACCGGGTAAGTAAATCTGCCCCAGTGGCCTTTTCGCTCCTTAAATCTAAAGTGGACCCCCAGTGGCGTTATGTTCTTCTGGTGTGCTCTATAAATAATATAATATACACTTTAGTGTCTCTTTATGCCCCCAACCGAAATCAAGCACAGTTCTTTAGAAAGGTGTTCCTATTATTAAACAAGATAAAACAGGGTTTTGTTTTACTAGCTGGAGACTTTAATATGACTATGTGGCCAGCTATGGAGAGTAACAGGGGACATCGCCTCTGCATTGTATAATTTGGCACATAAAGAATCATATCTAGATGTGTGGAGACCCCACGGAGAGGGATTATTCATTCTTTTCCCATCCTCACAAAATGTACTGGAGGATTGATATGTTTCTGACGGGTCATACACTATATAATAGGGTTACATCTTCAGAAATTGGTGTTATCAGCTGGTCGGACCACGCTACAATATTTATGCAGATATCAGAGCAATATAACAAAGCCAGGTCCTCAACCTGGCGTTTAAGCAATTGCCGTATATACTGTATAAACCGAGCATTTCAGCACAAAAATGTGCTGAAAAATCTCAACTCGGCTTCTACACAAGCCATGCGATCTGCTGGCCGGCGCATACTATGATGCAGCCGCTAGTGACATCATACTATGCGCCCGCCGGCTAATCGCATGGGCGCGTTTTTGCCGGCTGTTACAGCGGAAAGAAGAGGAGCATCGGGGATGCCGGAAGGTGAGTATGTACATTTATTTTTTTATGTGGGCTGGCTATATACTAATGGGGGCTGGCTGGCTTTAGAGCAAAGGGGGATGGCTGCCTGTATACTTAAGGGAGCTGGCTGGCTTTATACTACTAGAGGCTGGCTGGCTGTATACTACAGGGGGCTGGCTGGCTATATGCTACTGGGGGCTGGCTGGCTATATGCTACTGGGGGCTGACAGGCTATTTACTACAGGGGCTGGCTGGCTATATACTACTGGGGGCTGGCTGGCTATATGCTACTGGGGGCTGACAGGCTATACACTACAGGGGACTGGCTGGCTATATACTACTGGGGGCTGGCTGGCTATATACTACTGGGCGCTGCCTGGCTATATGCTACTGGGGGCTGACAGGCTATACACTACAGGGGACTGGCTGGCTTTATACTACTAGAGGCTGGCTGGCTATATACTACAGGGGGCTGGCTGGCTTTATACTACTGGGGGCTGGTCGGCTATATACCACTCCTATCCTGTATATACGGGCTCAGCACAGTACTACTACTCCTATCTGGTATATATGGGAACTTCACACTACTACTACTCCTATAGGAGGTGTATGATGGGAGTAGTATGTTTTCAGGATTTCAGTATTGATAATATATCACTAGGATCGCTCATCAACCCCTTATTGACCTCTCTTTTTACATTGGTCATTAAGGCAACTTCTTCTGATGTGGCTCCTTCCTTCTGCGGCTGATCAGAAGAAGTTTGCAGAGGATGGCTTTCTGCTGCTGCCAGTGTTCAGCTGCGTTATCATAACCCAGCGCCGGCACTAACACCGGGCAACCGAAAAACTCCTGGGTGTTTAACCCCTTAAACCATGCAGTGAAACGTGGTCATGGTACAGAGGTATCGTGCTCTCTCTGTCAACCATCAGCACCTCAAAGAAGTAAGTAATCCCATGTCATTGTCCTCTTGTGGAACAAAATATTAAAAATATTTTAAAAAATAACAATCCCTTCAATAAAACCTGTAGAAAAATAAGTACACAAATAGGCAAAAAATATAAAAAATAAAATCACGTACCCAGGCCCCAGGCTACAAAATTATAATATTATATATTCTACAACATGCAATGCCCAAACTGACATTTTTAGATTAATTCATCCATCACACAAAAATGTCATTAATTTCACCAGAGCCCGACGAAAAGCGTGTTGGACTTGCTGCGGCATGGTACCAGGTGCGACTTTGTCCGCGGTGGCAGCCAAGGCGTGGTACACAGACGTTGAGCAGAATCGTAGTCGGGGACAGGCTGGAGGTCAGGACGGGCAGCATGGGATCAGAGTAGGGGTAGCAATAGGTCAGGGCAGGCAGAACAGGATCAAAGTCAATTACGGAACACGGGTCACAACAGGAAATCACAATAACAGCACAGGGCATCAGACAAAGCTTTCTCCAGGGCACAAGGCACAAACATCTGGCGGGGTGTACAGGGAGAGGCTGGGTTATAATGGATTCTGGGAAGGACCAGCACCAATCAACGGTGGTGCTGGAGCACACGGAGAGGGGCTCCGGTGAGCCCGAGACATGGGTTGCGGGAGCAACCGTGACACACAATGGGGCTCATTTACTAAGGGTCCGAATCATGCACTTTCGTTGGGTTTCTCGAATATTTCTGATTTGCGCCGAATTGCCCCGGGCTTTTGGTGCACGCAATCGGATTGTGGCGCATCGGTGCCGGCTTTCATGCGACAGAAATCAGGAGGGCAGGCCGCCGGGCAACCCGACGGATTCGGAAAAACTGCGGAAATTAAAAAAGAATTTGTGTCGCAAGATCAGCACTTACATGCACCGGGAAGAAGAAGGTGAACTCCGGCGGACCTCGGCGCAGCAGCAACACCTGCTGGATATTTCGCGCACGACCTTAGTGAATGCAGGCAGACCCGAATCAGCGTCGGACAACGCGCCGCTGGATCGCGACTGGACCGGGTAAGTAAATGTGCAAATTTTCTTTTTATAAAGAACAACATCAGATTTGCTTTCTTTTTAAAATATGCTGGGGCACATTTACTTACCCGCTCCTGTCGCGATCCCCGTGGTGCGTTGTCCGATGAGGATGAAGTCCGGCGTGATTCTCTAAGATCGTGCGACCGATATCCTGCATGTGTCGCTTCCCCACTCAGGTCCCTGGAGTTCACCTTCTTCTTCCTGGTGTAAGTAAGTGCATTCATTGTCTTGCGGCACAATTTGTGTCACATGAAAGTCGGCGCCAAAATTGCGCCAAAGTCCGAGCGCATGCGGCAAAAACCCCTGTTAATTGCGGCGCAAATAGTCGGGGAACCTGACGGAAATGTGGTCTGCGGACCCTTAGTAAATGAGCCCCACTGTGTTGAAAAGGTTATATGAAAACCCCAAACTGTGCCATTAAAAACTACAATTTTTCCAACAAAAAACAAGACCCCATACAGCTATAGTCACAACAAAATAAGTAAGTTATAGTTTCTGTAGGCAAATTAGTGCTTATTTTTTTCAGAATATAGTTGTATTTTTTAAAAGCAACATTTTTAGGACACATTTTTTGATTAGAATCAACATTTATTAACTCTTTAATGGGGCGGAGAATGAAACAAAAAAGCAATGCTGCCGCTTACAATTTTCTGTGGATCAATATGATTACAAAGCTACCGATTATGTTTAGTGTTTGTGAATGTTTTACTAGGTTTGCATAAAAAATTATAGCTATAGCGTTTTTTAATCTTTCTCATCAAAAGAGCGGCATTATGGCTTGTTTTTTGCAGAATGAGATTTATTTTTTCAGAATAAGAATTTTATGTAATAAGTGAACTAAGGGAAAAATGGGGATTTATTTAATGTATTCATTTTTTTTATTAAAGGGTTTGTCCAGGCATTAAAAAAATAAATATATGGCGTCAGGGGTCTGTCCATCACGGCAGGCCTCTTCAGTGCTCCCCCCTCCCCACTGATGCACTCCTTCCGCACCATCAGTAAAAAGCCTAAACAACCTTTAAACATTTAAACCTTATTCAACTTTATTTTTACTCTCCCACAAAGGGAAATATCACATGGAAGCTTATTAGTATAATGGTACTTCAAATTATGTCCATTAGTGCCAAAAGGCTCAATAGTCCTTTCCCAATCAGGGCCGGCTCCAGGTTTTAGTGGGCCCCTGGGCGACAGAGCCTTAGTGGGCCCCTCCGTGGGCCGCCCTCCAGTGGCCACACTGCCCCCCTTCCACCTGCGGACACACCGACCCCCCCCAACCTCCCCCCAACCTCCCCCTGCGGACACACTGAACCCCCCCTCCTCCTGCTGACACAATGCCCCCCCTCCCGTACACTCCGGCTCTGAAGCCGGCACACGTGAGCCGATGACGTCATTATGTGCACCGGCTTCAGAGCCGTCGCATACCCTGCGGAGCGCCGCATCGTGGGAACCGGGACAGGTGAGTTTTAGATTCTGCCTCTATGCTGCGCTCCCGACCAGCGCAGCATAGAGGCAGAAAAATGATCGATCCGGATGGTGATCAATTGTACCAGTGTCTTATAGCGACACTGGTACAATTGATCCGGGGGCCCGAGTGGGCCCCTCCAGTACCCCGGCACTTGTCCGGGTTGGCCGGGTGATGGCGCCGGGCCTGTTCCCAATTATGGATGGAGGCACAACTAGCTAAGTCAGTCATACTGGGGCAGATTCACTTACCTGATTCATTCGCAATCCAGCGGTGCGTTCTCTGATGCTGATTCATGTCTTCCGGCGATTCACTAAGGTCGTGCGCCCGATGTCCACCAGGTGTCGCTGCTGCGCTGAAGTCCGTCGGAGTTCACTGTAGTTCACCAAGCTGGGTGCAGGTAAGTGCGTGTCAAGCGGCACATTTTTTAAAAAAAATCCCGCAGTTTTTCCGAATCCGTCGGGTTTTCCGACGGCCACGCCCCCCCGATTTCTGTCGCGTGCATACCAGCGCCGATGCGCTACAATCCAATCAAGTGTGCCAAAAACCCGCGGCACTTCTGCACAAAATGGTAATATTCGGGAAACCCGACAGAAAAACGTGATTTGGGCCCTTAGTAAATGACCCCCACTATGTGTTCAAGAAACGCATTTGAATGGAGCAGACACTTATAGGCTCTCTCATACGCATTACCCCCATACAGTCTTTGCCCCAGCTAATAACAGAAAAGGAGGGGTGTGTATAGCTTTTAAAAACACAGTGGGGGTCACTTACTAAGGGCCCGATTTGCGTTTTCCCGACATGTTACCCGAATATTTCCGATTTGCGCCGATTTCCCCTGAATTGCCCTGGGATTTTGGCGCACGCGATCGGATTGTGGCGCATCGGCGCTGGCATGCACACGACGGAAATTGGGGGGCGTGGCCGAACGAAAACCCGACGGATTCGGAAAAACCGCTGCATTTAAAAAAAGAAAAGTGTCGCGGAGCTTGCACTTACCTTCACTAGGAATAGGCCGGTGAACTTGAGTGCGTTCCGATGCTCTTCAGCGCAGCAGCGCCACCTGGTGGACGTCGGAGGAATCCCGGCCGGACCCGAATCCACCGCAGAGAACGCGCCGCTGGATCGCGAATGGACCGGGTAAGTAAATCTGCCCCAGTGGCCTTTTCGCTCCTTAAATCTAAAGTGGACCCCCAGTGGCGTTATGTTCTTCTGGTGTGCTCTATAAATAATATAATATACACTTTAGTGTCTCTTTATGCCCCCAACCGAAATCAAGCACAGTTCTTTAGAAAGGTGTTCCTATTATTAAACAAGATAAAACAGGGTTTTGTTTTACTAGCTGGAGACTTTAATATGACTATGTGGCCAGCTATGGAGAGTAACAGGGGACATCGCCTCTGCATTGTATAATTTGGCACATAAAGAATCATATCTAGATGTGTGGAGACCCCACGGAGAGGGATTATTCATTCTTTTCCCATCCTCACAAAATGTACTGGAGGATTGATATGTTTCTGACGGGTCATACACTATATAATAGGGTTACATCTTCAGAAATTGGTGTTATCAGCTGGTCGGACCACGCTACAATATTTATGCAGATATCAGAGCAATATAACAAAGCCAGGTCCTCAACCTGGCGTTTAAGCAATTGCCGTATATACTGTATAAACCGAGCATTTCAGCACAAAAATGTGCTGAAAAATCTCAACTCGGCTTCTACACAAGCCATGCGATCTGCTGGCCGGCGCATACTATGATGCAGCCGCTAGTGACATCATACTATGCGCCCGCCGGCTAATCGCATGGGCGCGTTTTTGCCGGCTGTTACAGCGGAAAGAAGAGGAGCATCGGGGATGCCGGAAGGTGAGTATGTACATTTATTTTTTTATGTGGGCTGGCTATATACTAATGGGGGCTGGCTGGCTTTAGAGCAAAGGGGGATGGCTGCCTGTATACTTAAGGGAGCTGGCTGGCTTTATACTACTAGAGGCTGGCTGGCTGTATACTACAGGGGGCTGGCTGGCTATATGCTACTGGGGGCTGGCTGGCTATATGCTACTGGGGGCTGACAGGCTATACACTACAGGGGACTGGCTGGCTATATACTACTGGGGGCTGGCTGGCTATATACTACTGGGCGCTGCCTGGCTATATGCTACTGGGGGCTGACAGGCTATACACTACAGGGGACTGGCTGGCTTTATACTACTAGAGGCTGGCTGGCTATATACTACAGGGGGCTGGCTGGCTTTATACTACTGGGGGCTGGTCGGCTATATACCAACATTTAAACCTTATCCACCTTTATTTTTACTGTCCCACAAAGGGAAATATCACAATAGTCCTTTCCCAATTATGGATGGAGGCAAAACTAGCTAAGTCAGACATACTGGGGCAGATTTACTTACCCGGTCCATTCACGATCCAGCGGCGCGTTCTCTGACGCTGATTCGTGTCTTCCGGCGATTCACTAAGGTAGTGCGCCCAATGTCCACCAGGTGTCGCTGCTGCGCTGAAGTCTGTCGGAGTTCACTGGTGTTCACCAAGCCAGGCCGGGTGCAGGTAAGTGCGTGTCAAGCGACACATTTTTTAAAAAAAATTTGTTTTTCCGAATCCGTCAGGTCTTCCGACGGCCACGCCCCCGATTTCCATTGCGTGCATGCCGGAACCGATGCGCCACAATCCCATCGCATGCGCCAAAAACCCGGGGCAATTCTGTGCAAAACGGTAATATTTGGGAAACCCGACGGAAAAACGTGATTCGGGCCCTTAGTAAACGACCCCCACTTTGTGTTCAAGACACGCATTTGAATGCAGCAGACACTTATAGGCTCTCTCATAAGCATTACCCACATACAGTCTTTGCCCCAGCTAATAACAAAAAAGGAGGGGTGTGTATAGCTTTTAAAAACACAGTGGGGGTCATTTACTAAGGGCCCGATTTGCGTTTTCCCGACATGTTACCCGAATATTTCCGATTTGCGCCGATTTCCCCTGAATTGCACTGGGATTTTGCCGCACGCGATCGGATTGTGGCGCATCGGCACTGGCATGCACACGACGGAAATTGGGGGGCGTGGCCGAACGAAAACCCGACGGATTCGGAAAAACCGCTGCATTTAAAAAAAGAAAAGTGTCGCGGAGCTTGCACTTACCTTCACTAGGAATAGGCCGGTGAACTTGAGTGCGTTCCGATGCTCTTCAGCGCAGCAGCGCCACCTGGTGGACGTCGGAGGAACTGCCTTAATGAATCCCAGCCGGACCCGAATCCACCGCAGAGAACGCGCCGCTGGATCGCGAATGGACCGGGTAAGTAAATCTGCCCCAGTGGCCTTTTCGCTCCTTAAATCTAAAGTGGACCCCCAGTGGCGTTATGTTCTTCTGGTGTGCTCTATAAATAATATAATATACACTTTAATGTCTCTTTATGCCCCCAACAGAAATCAAGCACAGTTCTTTAGAAAGGTGTTCCTATTATTAAACAAGATAAAACGGGGTTTTGTTTTACTAGCTGGAGACTTTAATATGACTATGTGGACAGTTATGGAGAGTAACAGGGGACATCGCCTCTGCATTGTATTATTTGGCACATAAAGAATCATATCTAGATGTGTGGAGACTAGTGATGAGCGAGTATACTCGTCCGAGCTTGATGCTCGGTCGAGTATTAGCATACTCGGACCGGCTCTTGCTCGGACAAGTATTTGCCCTGCTCGATAACGAGCATTTAATTTAAAAAAAAAAAAGTGAAGAACAGTAAAAAGATACAATTAAAACATTTAATTTAATGTTATCTTCTCCTCATGCAGGATGCAGCCATTTGAACAAATGTTTCTGACCCAAAAATACAACACCGATTTTGTATTTGGAGAGAACATGGAGAGGAGAGTCATGGTGAGTACATGGCTATCGGTTATTTGTTTTTGTATTTATCAATTTATCTTTTTATCTATCTGACTTCTATCTATCATTTATCATCCTCCTTTTCCTTCCTTTCCCTTCCCTCCTTCCGCTCTGATAAGTCCTCACCTTCCAGTTGTATCTGCTTCTGGGAAAGCTGAGTGACAATGGCCCCTACCCCTCACTACATTTGGGGAGGTGTATGACCACTCTGCTGTATTGCTCTTGTGATTTGCCATTCAGGGGTCTGGGAAAGTTAATCGTCAGCCCCCGCAGAGGCAGCCATGCTGGTTGTGAATCCTTTTATCTGCATTGTATGGGGGCGACCCAATAAGGACACAGCGTTGTACAGCACCGAGCATATCCACTTATTTATAGCCGCTGTAAGATAAACTGTTCTCTCTATTTCCAGAGCCCCAAGAGGCCGACAGCGTCACAGACCCGAGCACCCAAGAGGGAATTCCTCCCCAGCAGAGTATCCTGTAACAGGACCTGGCCCTATCAAAGTGAGACATACTCCATATACTATATACCATCTATGTGTGTATTATATAAGTTCTGCATGGAAACACTCTGTTCTGAAAGGGAATCTGTCAGCAGCAGCAACCATGTAGACTGCAGACAGTGTTGCGTATTGTGCCTGATGTGTTATCATAACTTTGTGTATGTTGTTGGCAGCAGGACTGTGAAAAATGGATTCATATTCCAGGATTGTAGCTGTTCCAAGTGCACTGAGGGTGTGTCCTCACACTGCTTTGCCCTTAGTGCTTCATTGAGCTGTTCTACAGCCCCTTTCACCTGTAAAAGCTGTAGCTCTGAGCTACTCCAGCATTATTCAGGAGCCTGCTACAACTTTTATTCATAGTAGATGGGATGGGCTGTGGAGCAGTTCAATGCAGAGAGCACAGAACGCAGCAGTGTGAGGATACGGCCCAAGTGCACTTGAAGAGAATACAATCTAGTAATTTAAATTCATATTTCACAGTCCTGCAGCTACTAACAACCTTCACAAAAGTATGATTACACATTTTTCCAGGGACAATACCTAACACTGGCTGCAGACAGTGTACGGAAACATCCCAGTGCACTTGAAGAAGCTACAATCCTGGGATATGAATCCATGTATCACAGTCCTGCTGCTACTAACATACACATGGTGATCTAAGTGCGTGTGCACCTATGCCTGCATAGATGATCACATGGGGATGTACATAGGCCATAGGATATCCGTTGATTTAATAGCCTTGTGTTGTTTGTAGGACGCAGATCACACACAAGCCTTATGGAGTCGGCTGCAGCGTACACATCCAGGCCCAAGCTCAAGTATGAACTGGACCAGGTGGATGTAGTCACAGGGGAGGAGGCTGAGCGAAACGTGCTGCAGGTGAGGCACTTAATTTATTTCTTCAATAGATATGAATTTCAGGGACCAAAGTGACACTAGATTGTGTAGTAAATGTTCCGGTATCTGATCCCCAGTGGCCGAAGTTCTGTGATTGTCATGTGAGACAATATAACTGCTGGTTTAGGGTGAACAATATCTGTATTCAGCCCAAACCAACCCCAAGGATTCACAGGAGAATTCTGTATATTGTATATGACAGTGGTGGCGAACCTATGGCAAGGGTGCCAGAGGTGGCACTCGGAGCCCTCTCTTTGGGCACCCGGGCCATCGCCCAGCACAAAGGTCAACATTCAGGACTCAAGACCTGAATCAAGGAGGTGTGACCAGAGCTTGATTATCATTGTACCCTTTTCTCCAGGCCCATGATTCATCCTGTTAAGAAGACTATACAGGGAAACCACAATAACAATCCAAATTTCTCCTTCTTTCTCTTGTATTGGTGTCATCAAGGTGCCAATACGTTTAAAACCTGTTAGTTACTTTAAATTGGCATTTGGCCCTTTGTGAAAAATATCTGGCTTTTGCTTGTAGCTTTGGTACTCGGCACCTAAAAGGTTCGCCACCACTGGTATATGACATTCCTTATCCTGTACTGATCCTGAGTTACATCCTGTATACTCCAGAGCTGCACTCACTATTCTGCTGCTGGTGTAGTCACTGTGTACATACATGACATTACTTATCCTGTACTGATCCTGAGTTACATCCTGTATTATACTCCAGAGCTGCACTCACTATTCTGCTGCTGGTGCAGTCACTGTGTACATACATGACATTACTTATCCTGTACTGATCCTGAGTTACATCCTGTATTATACTCCAGAGCTGCACTCACTATTCTGCAGCTGGTGCAGTCACTGTGTACATACATGACATTACTTATCCTGTACTGATCCTGAGTTACATCCTGTATTATACTCCAGAGCTGCACTCACTATTCTGCTGCTGGTGCAGTCACTGTGTACATACATGACATTACTTCTCCTGTACTGATCTGGAGTGTATACATTAAACTACTATTATTATTATTTTTAACATTTTTTATTTGAAATCTCCTTATATAAAACTACTTCCTCTTCCCCTTTCTATGAGTCGCTTAGGTTATGATTTTCTATTTTAGGTTAATGCCAAGCTGTTCGTTTTCAACAAGGAGAAGCAAGTGTGGACAGAGAGAGGACATGGATACCTTCGACTCAATGACACCGCCACCAGCATCAATGCCCCCTTCAGATCACGATTAGGTAGAGGATTGAATCAAAGGGGCTAAAACTATCAGAGCCACATTCACAGTCATAAGGGTTAACACAATGGGGCACATTTACTTACCCGTCCCGTCGCGATCCCCGCTGTGCGTTATCCAATGAGGATTCGGACCTGTCGCGATTCACTACGATAGTGCGCCCGATATCCTGCATGTGTCACTTCCCCGCTCAGGTCCGCTGGAGTTCACCTTCTTCTTCCCGGTGCATGAAAGTGCATTGTCTTGTGACACAATTTGCTTTTTAAATACCGCGGTTTGTCCAAATCATTCGGGTTGTCCGACATTCACGGGCCCCGATTTGTGTCGCATGCAAGCCGGTGCCGATGCGACACAATCCGATCGCGTGTGCCAAACAATGGTGGCAATTCAGCGCCAAAAAACCCAGAAACACAACGAAAATGTAAATGTGCCCCAATGTGAGCACCGGTGTATTCTGTAGGTGTAGCCTCCATGAAAGCTGTAGTGTCACCATAACTGTCTGATCTCTACGTATCGGGGCTGTACAGTGTCCAAAACAGTGATTTTTAGTTGCGCCCAACCAGCCATAACCTTATAACCACCTGGTTAATACCTTATTGGGGCATTGACCCTCAAGAGCTTTGAAGGCATCTTGAGGAATCCTTTAGCATATCCTACAACTCCTCCAGGAATTCAAGATCCACTCATAACAGTGAACTTTGACATGGTCCTGGACAGTCCCGTTAGGGGGCACTACTACCACCACTTGGCATCTTTACTACCCATAATACACCACGGTGCCATCTCATACTCATGTAGGTGACACACACACGCGTGACTTCCCTGCCTTCTTCCTTTGCTCCAGGATTCGATGCTTGCATGCCCATTGTAGGCCCTAAAGAAATGGATAGGGATCGGTACTCGCTACCCATGTGCATCGATGAGCCTTGGGCGGCCATGATCCACTGGTTACTGGTTTCTCTGTGGTCCTTTTTACCATTTCACAGGTACTAACATAAAGGGGAAACCCTACAACACCTGCCATTTTGGAGTTACTGTGACCCAGTTATTCCTCCTTCCGACAAATCACCAAGAACCAACCTTTCTCTTGCTCCCAACGTATGTTATGGCTTTGGGTTGGTGCATGCGCAACTTTTATTAGGACCTGGTTATCATAGCAATAGCAACAAAAACTCAACGAACATAAGGTTCATTCAAGAGTAGGCGCACAACTACCAACGTTGACCCATTCATGGAGCCATTCGTCCTCCATCCCTGCCCTTCCCATTCAGATCTCTTCCCGGTATGATATCTTTATATTCGGCGCACCCCAAAGCCTCCATGATGATCTTTATGCTTCTTTAAATGCTGTGTCGGCTTTTTCCTCCCAGTGACCTGCTGTACCAGACATTTCGACTCCTGGTGGGGAAGTTTGGGCTCTGTGACAGCAGAAAACACCTGCTAGGTAGCAGCAAAAAGTTGACGGCCCCGAAGGGAGAGGTAAAAGGCATTTTTTATTTTGAACACATGGGGAAAATCATAAAGTGAGGTCCGAGTACCCCCTATATTACATCACAGGACCCCAGAGGGATCGGGATTGTTCAATGACGAGGGTGAGGTACACATACACCACACGTACATACGGCTTAGCATGTAAGGAACGAAGGAGATCCTTCTGATGGGGTTATATTACTCTACACTAGTGTAGCTCCTAGTTCCCTGGGCTGGACTACATCATACTTTATACATATAAGGGGAATATACATTCTTCATGTCTTCTTCAAAATTCGAGTTGCAATAAAAAATTCTATTTGTTGTTAATGGATTCAGTATGGGCTGGGCTGACCTCACCCATGTTATCTATGACTCGGTGAGACCCATTGTCCTTGTAGCGGCCGGGACTGACCTATGACATTGCTTTGTATAGTGCCATATAGTATGGTGCCTATATACTGGTGCCATTCTCTGGTTTCAATGTCTTTTATTACATTTTTTTCATCTAGAATTTACCTTCTTTGCCCAGTCGCCCCCTGGCTTTATGTCCTTGGGCCATGATCTTGCCATTCTTCCTCCTGTAGGTTTCTTATCTTCTGTTTGCACATTCCTGTGTCTCCCTGCTCCAACCTACATGAATCAGGAGGGAATGAATTAGCAGAAAAAAAACATTATATATATAAAAAGTTGTTGTTTTTTTTTTTTAACTTTATGAACTTTAATGAGTATAATGAATTTTCGGAGTGGCTTTGCTCCCATTCCCTTGATTTGTGGGGCAGAAACGCTATATGTGCCGACCCGTAATATACATGCCCACTTAGGCCACTATATTCTTACTCTCTTTTGTATTACCTCCTGCCCTTGGACAGGGGACAATAAACCCCTGTTACCACATGTTGTTTGCTGGACCAGCTGAGTTGTATTGCAGACAGGGCAGTTGGACCAGCTGAGGTTATCTTCTCCTCATGCAGGATGCAGCCATTTGAACAAATGTTTCTGACCCAAAAATACAACACCGATTTTGTATTTGGAGAGAACATGGAGAGGAGAGTCATGGTGAGTACATGGCTATCGGTTATTTGTTTTTGTATTTATCAATTTATCTTTTTATCTATCTGACTTCTATCTATCATTTATCATCCTCCTTTTCCTTCCTTTCCCTTCCCTCCTTCCGCTCTGATAAGTCCTCACCTTCCAGTTGTATCTGCTTCTGGGAAAGCTGGGTGACGATGGCCCCCACCCCTCACTACATTTGGGGAGGTGTATGACCACTCTGCTGTATTGCTCTTGTGATTTGCCATTCAGGGGTCTGGGAAAGTTAATCGGCGGCCCCCGCAGAGGCAGCCATGCTGGTTGTGAATCCTTTTATCTGCATTGTATGGGGGAGACCCAATAAGGACACAGCGTTGTACAGCACCAAGCATATCCACTTATTTATAGCCACTGTAAGATAAACTGTTCTCTCTATTTCCAGAGCCCCAAGAGGCCGACAGCGTCACAGACCCGAGCACCCAAGAGGGAATTCCTCCCCAGCAGAGTATCCTGTAACAGGACCTGGCCCTATCAAAGTGAGACATACTCCATATACTATATACCATCTATGTGTGTATTATGTAGGTTCTGCATGGAAACACTCTGTTCTGAAAGGGAATCTGTCAGCAGCAGCAACCATGTAGACTGCAGACAGTGTTACGTATTGTGCCTGATGTGTTATCATAACTTTGTGTATGTTGTTAGCAGCAGGACTGTGAAATATGGATTTATATTCCAGGATTGTAGCTTCTCCAAGTACACTGAGGGTGTGTCCTCACACTGCTTTTCCCTTAGTGCTCTTCATTGAGCTGTTCTACAGCCCCTTTCATCTGTAAAAGCTGTAGCTCTGAGCTACTCCAGCATTATTCAGGAGCCTGCTACAACTTTTATTCATAGTAGATGGGTTGGGCTGTGAGGCAGTTCAATGCAGAGAACACAGAACGCAGCAGTGTGAGGATACGCCCCAAGTGTACTTGGAGAGACTACAATCTAGGAATTTAAATCCATATTTCACAGTCCTGCAGCTACTAACAACCTTCACAAAAGTATGATTACACATTTCTGCAGGGACAATACCTAACACTGGCTGCAGACAGTACAGAGCACAGCAGTGTAAGGAGAAATCCCAGTGCACTTGAAGAAGCTACAATCCTGGGATATGAATCCATGTATCACAGTCCTGCTGCTACTAACATTCACATGGTGATCTAAGTGTGTGTGCACCTATGGCTGCCTGCATAGATGATCACATGGGGATGTACATAGGCCACAGGATATTCGTTGATCTAATAGCCTTGTGTTGTTTGTAGGACGCAGATCACACACAAGCCTTATGGAGTCGGCTGCAGCGTACACATCCAGGCCCAAGCTCAAGTATGAACTGGACCAGGTGGATGTAGTCACAGGGGAGGAGGCTGAGCGAAACGTGCTGCAGGTGAGGCACTTAATTTATTTCTTCAATAGATATGAATTTCAGGGACCAAAGTGACACTAGATTGTGTAGTAAATGTTCCGGTATCTGATCCCCAGTGGCCGAAGTTCTGTGATTGTCATGTGAGACAATATAACTGCTGGTTTAGGGTGAACAATATCTGTATTCAGCCCAAACCAACCCCAAGGATTCACAGGAGAATTCTGTATATTGTATATGACAGTGGTGGCGAACCTATGGCAAGGGTGCCAGAGGTGGCACTCGGAGCCCTCTCTTTGGGCACCCGGGCCATCGCCCAGCACAAAGGTCAACATTCAGGACTCAAGACCTGAATCAAGGAGGTGTGACCAGAGCTTGATTATCATTGTACCCTTTTCTCCAGGCCCATGATTCATCCTGTTAAGAAGACTATACAGGGAAACCACAATAACAATCCAAATTTCTCCTTCTTTCTCTTGTATTGGTGTCATCAAGGTGCCAATACGTTTAAAACCTGTTAGTTACTTTAAATTGGCATTTGGCCCTTTGTGAAAAATATCTGGCTTTTGCTTGTAGCTTTGGTACTCGGCACCTAAAAGGTTCGCCACCACTGGTATATGACATTCCTTATCCTGTACTGATCCTGAGTTACATCCTGTATACTCCAGAGCTGCACTCACTATTCTGCTGCTGGTGTAGTCACTGTGTACATACATGACATTACTTATCCTGTACTGATCCTGAGTTACATCCTGTATTATACTCCAGAGCTGCACTCACTATTCTGCTGCTGGTGCAGTCACTGTGTACATACATGACATTACTTATCCTGTACTGATCCTGAGTTACATCCTGTATTATACTCCAGAGCTGCACTCACTATTCTGCAGCTGGTGCAGTCACTGTGTACATACATGACATTACTTATCCTGTACTGATCCTGAGTTACATCCTGTATTATACTCCAGAGCTGCACTCACTATTCTGCTGCTGGTGCAGTCACTGTGTACATACATGACATTACTTCTCCTGTACTGATCTGGAGTGTATACATTAAACTACTATTATTATTATTTTTAACATTTTTTATTTGAAATCTCCTTATATAAAACTACTTCCTCTTCCCCTTTCTATGAGTCGCTTAGGTTATGATTTTCTATTTTAGGTTAATGCCAAGCTGTTCGTTTTCAACAAGGAGAAGCAAGTGTGGACAGAGAGAGGACATGGATACCTTCGACTCAATGACACGGCCACCAGCATCAATGCCCCCTTCAGATCACGATTAGGTAGAGGATTGAATCAAAGGGGCTAAAACTATCAGAGCCACATTCACAGTCATAAGGGTGAACACAATGGGGCACATTTACTTACCCGTCCCGTCGCGATCCCCGCTGTGCGTTATCCAATGAGGATTCGGACCTGTCGCGATTCACTAAGATCGTGCGTCCAATTTCCTGCATGTGTCGCTTCCCCGGTTAGGGTCTGCTGGAGTTCACCTTCTTCTTCCAGGTGCATGTAAGTGCATTGTCTTGTGACACAATTTGCTTTTTAAATACCGCGGTTCGTCCAAATCATTCGGGTTGTCCGACATTCACGGGCCCCAATTTGTGTCGCATGCAAGCCGGTGCCGATGCGACACAATCCGATCGCGTGTGCCAAACAAAGGTGGCAATTCAGCACCAAAAAACCCAGAAACACGATGAAAATGTGCTGTTCGGTCCCTTAGTAAATGTGCCCCAATGTAAGCATCGGTGTATTCTGTAGGTGTAGCCTCCATGAAAGCTGTAGTGTCACCATAACTGTCTGTTCTGTACGTATCGGGGCTGTACAACTCTTTATAATGTCCAAAACAGTGATTTTTAGTTGCGCCCAACCAGCCATAACCTTATAACCACCTGGTTAATACCTTATTGGGGCATTGACCCTCAAGAGCTTTGAAGGCATCTTGAGGAATCCTTTAGCATATCCTACAACTCCTCCAGGAATTCAAGATCCACTCATAACAGTGAACTTTGACATGGTCCTGGACAGTCCCGTTAGGGGGCACTACTACCACCACTTGGCATCTTTACTACCCATAATACACCACGGTGCCATCTCATACTCATGTAGGTGACACACACACGCGTGACTTCCCTGCCTTCTTCCTTTGCTCCAGGATTCGATGCTTGCATGCCCATTGTAGGCCCTAAAGAAATGGATAGGGATCGGTACTCGCTACCCATGTGCATCGATGAGCCTTGGGCGGCCATGATCCACTGGTTACTGGTTTCTCTGTGGTCCTTTTTACCATTTCACAGGTACTAACATAAAGGGGAAACCCTACAACACCTGCCATTTTGGAGTTACTGTGACCCAGTTATTCCTCCTTCCGACAAATCACCAAGAACCAACCTTTCTCTTGCTCCCAACGTATGTTATGGCTTTGGGTTGGTGCATGCGCAACTTTTATTAGGACCTGGTTATCATAGCAATAGCAACAAAAACTCAACGAACATAAGGTTCATTCAAGAGTAGGCGCACAACTACCAACGTTGACCCATTCATGGAGCCATTCGTCCTCCATCCCTGCCCTTCCCATTCAGATCTCTTCCCGGTATGATATCTTTATATTCGGCGCACCCCAAAGCCTCCATGATGATCTTTATGCTTCTTTAAATGCTGTGTCGGCTTTTTCCTCCCAGTGACCTGCTGTACCAGACATTTCGACTCCTGGTGGGGAAGTTTGGGCTCTGTGACAGCAGAAAACACCTGCTAGGTAGCAGCAAAAAGTTGATGGCCCTGAAGGGAGAGGTAAAAGGCATTTTTTATTTTGAACACATGGGGAAAATCATAAAGTGAAGTCTGAGTACCCCCTACATCAGTGGCGTAACTAGGAGAGGCAGGGCCCCATAGCAGGCTTCTGAATGGGGCCACCTTTCCCACTTCAAAAATATACTTATTTCTATACTCACTTGTGTGAGTTACACACCATACATCGTATACATACTCATACAGCATATATACATCACATATATGTAAAATGTGCAGCATAATATGTATATAGTGGTGCACATCCTCCACTTTTTAGTTTGTCAGGTCAGATGATGGGGCGTTATCTTCTCCTCATGCAGGATGCAGCCATTTGAACAAATGTTTCTGACCCAAAAATACAACACCGATTTTGTATTTGGAGAGAACATGGAGAGGAGAGTCATGGTGAGTACATGGCTATCGGTTATTTGTTTTTGTATTTATCAATTTATCTTTTTATCTATCTGACTTCTATCTATCATTTATCATCCTCCTTTTCCTTCCTTTCCCTTCCCTCCTTCCGCTCTGATAAGTCCTCACCTTCCAGTTGTATCTGCTTCTGGGAAAGCTGAGTGACAATGGCCCCTACCCCTCACTACATTTGGGGAGGTGTATGACCACTCTGCTGTATTGCTCTTGTGATTTGCCATTCAGGGGTCTGGGAAAGTTAATCGTCAGCCCCCGCAGAGGCAGCCATGCTGGTTGTGAATCCTTTTATCTGCATTGTATGGGGGCGACCCAATAAGGACACAGCGTTGTACAGCACCGAGCATATCCACTTATTTATAGCCGCTGTAAGATAAACTGTTCTCTCTATTTCCAGAGCCCCAAGAGGCCGACAGCGTCACAGACCCGAGCACCCAAGAGGGAATTCCTCCCCAGCAGAGTATCCTGTAACAGGACCTGGCCCTATCAAAGTGAGACATACTCCATATACTATATACCATCTATGTGTGTATTATATAAGTTCTGCATGGAAACACTCTGTTCTGAAAGGGAATCTGTCAGCAGCAGCAACCATGTAGACTGCAGACAGTGTTGCGTATTGTGCCTGATGTGTTATCATAACTTTGTGTATGTTGTTGGCAGCAGGACTGTGAAAAATGGATTCATATTCCAGGATTGTAGCTGTTCCAAGTGCACTGAGGGTGTGTCCTCACACTGCTTTGCCCTTAGTGCTTCATTGAGCTGTTCTACAGCCCCTTTCACCTGTAAAAGCTGTAGCTCTGAGCTACTCCAGCATTATTCAGGAGCCTGCTACAACTTTTATTCATAGTAGATGGGATGGGCTGTGGAGCAGTTCAATGCAGAGAGCACAGAACGCAGCAGTGTGAGGATACGGCCCAAGTGCACTTGAAGAGAATACAATCTAGTAATTTAAATTCATATTTCACAGTCCTGCAGCTACTAACAACCTTCACAAAAGTATGATTACACATTTTTCCAGGGACAATACCTAACACTGGCTGCAGACAGTGTACGGAAACATCCCAGTGCACTTGAAGAAGCTACAATCCTGGGATATGAATCCATGTATCACAGTCCTGCTGCTACTAACATACACATGGTGATCTAAGTGCGTGTGCACCTATGCCTGCATAGATGATCACATGGGGATGTACATAGGCCATAGGATATCCGTTGATTTAATAGCCTTGTGTTGTTTGTAGGACGCAGATCACACACAAGCCTTATGGAGTCGGCTGCAGCGTACACATCCAGGCCCAAGCTCAAGTATGAACTGGACCAGGTGGATGTAGTCACAGGGGAGGAGGCTGAGCGAAACGTGCTGCAGGTGAGGCACTTAATTTATTTCTTCAATAGATATGAATTTCAGGGACCAAAGTGACACTAGATTGTGTAGTAAATGTTCCGGTATCTGATCCCCAGTGGCCGAAGTTCTGTGATTGTCATGTGAGACAATATAACTGCTGGTTTAGGGTGAACAATATCTGTATTCAGCCCAAACCAACCCCAAGGATTCACAGGAGAATTCTGTATATTGTATATGACAGTGGTGGCGAACCTATGGCAAGGGTGCCAGAGGTGGCACTCGGAGCCCTCTCTTTGGGCACCCGGGCCATCGCCCAGCACAAAGGTCAACATTCAGGACTCAAGACCTGAATCAAGGAGGTGTGACCAGAGCTTGATTATCATTGTACCCTTTTCTCCAGGCCCATGATTCATCCTGTTAAGAAGACTATACAGGGAAACCACAATAACAATCCAAATTTCTCCTTCTTTCTCTTGTATTGGTGTCATCAAGGTGCCAATACGTTTAAAACCTGTTAGTTACTTTAAATTGGCATTTGGCCCTTTGTGAAAAATATCTGGCTTTTGCTTGTAGCTTTGGTACTCGGCACCTAAAAGGTTCGCCACCACTGGTATATGACATTCCTTATCCTGTACTGATCCTGAGTTACATCCTGTATACTCCAGAGCTGCACTCACTATTCTGCTGCTGGTGTAGTCACTGTGTACATACATGACATTACTTATCCTGTACTGATCCTGAGTTACATCCTGTATTATACTCCAGAGCTGCACTCACTATTCTGCTGCTGGTGCAGTCACTGTGTACATACATGACATTACTTATCCTGTACTGATCCTGAGTTACATCCTGTATTATACTCCAGAGCTGCACTCACTATTCTGCAGCTGGTGCAGTCACTGTGTACATACATGACATTACTTATCCTGTACTGATCCTGAGTTACATCCTGTATTATACTCCAGAGCTGCACTCACTATTCTGCTGCTGGTGCAGTCACTGTGTACATACATGACATTACTTCTCCTGTACTGATCTGGAGTGTATACATTAAACTACTATTATTATTATTTTTAACATTTTTTATTTGAAATCTCCTTATATAAAACTACTTCCTCTTCCCCTTTCTATGAGTCGCTTAGGTTATGATTTTCTATTTTAGGTTAATGCCAAGCTGTTCGTTTTCAACAAGGAGAAGCAAGTGTGGACAGAGAGAGGACATGGATACCTTCGACTCAATGACACCGCCACCAGCATCAATGCCCCCTTCAGATCACGATTAGGTAGAGGATTGAATCAAAGGGGCTAAAACTATCAGAGCCACATTCACAGTCATAAGGGTTAACACAATGGGGCACATTTACTTACCCGTCCCGTCGCGATCCCCGCTGTGCGTTATCCAATGAGGATTCGGACCTGTCGCGATTCACTACGATAGTGCGCCCGATATCCTGCATGTGTCACTTCCCCGCTCAGGTCCGCTGGAGTTCACCTTCTTCTTCCCGGTGCATGAAAGTGCATTGTCTTGTGACACAATTTGCTTTTTAAATACCGCGGTTTGTCCAAATCATTCGGGTTGTCCGACATTCACGGGCCCCGATTTGTGTCGCATGCAAGCCGGTGCCGATGCGACACAATCCGATCGCGTGTGCCAAACAATGGTGGCAATTCAGCGCCAAAAAACCCAGAAACACAACGAAAATGTAAATGTGCCCCAATGTGAGCACCGGTGTATTCTGTAGGTGTAGCCTCCATGAAAGCTGTAGTGTCACCATAACTGTCTGATCTCTACGTATCGGGGCTGTACAGTGTCCAAAACAGTGATTTTTAGTTGCGCCCAACCAGCCATAACCTTATAACCACCTGGTTAATACCTTATTGGGGCATTGACCCTCAAGAGCTTTGAAGGCATCTTGAGGAATCCTTTAGCATATCCTACAACTCCTCCAGGAATTCAAGATCCACTCATAACAGTGAACTTTGACATGGTCCTGGACAGTCCCGTTAGGGGGCACTACTACCACCACTTGGCATCTTTACTACCCATAATACACCACGGTGCCATCTCATACTCATGTAGGTGACACACACACGCGTGACTTCCCTGCCTTCTTCCTTTGCTCCAGGATTCGATGCTTGCATGCCCATTGTAGGCCCTAAAGAAATGGATAGGGATCGGTACTCGCTACCCATGTGCATCGATGAGCCTTGGGCGGCCATGATCCACTGGTTACTGGTTTCTCTGTGGTCCTTTTTACCATTTCACAGGTACTAACATAAAGGGGAAACCCTACAACACCTGCCATTTTGGAGTTACTGTGACCCAGTTATTCCTCCTTCCGACAAATCACCAAGAACCAACCTTTCTCTTGCTCCCAACGTATGTTATGGCTTTGGGTTGGTGCATGCGCAACTTTTATTAGGACCTGGTTATCATAGCAATAGCAACAAAAACTCAACGAACATAAGGTTCATTCAAGAGTAGGCGCACAACTACCAACGTTGACCCATTCATGGAGCCATTCGTCCTCCATCCCTGCCCTTCCCATTCAGATCTCTTCCCGGTATGATATCTTTATATTCGGCGCACCCCAAAGCCTCCATGATGATCTTTATGCTTCTTTAAATGCTGTGTCGGCTTTTTCCTCCCAGTGACCTGCTGTACCAGACATTTCGACTCCTGGTGGGGAAGTTTGGGCTCTGTGACAGCAGAAAACACCTGCTAGGTAGCAGCAAAAAGTTGACGGCCCCGAAGGGAGAGGTAAAAGGCATTTTTTATTTTGAACACATGGGGAAAATCATAAAGTGAGGTCCGAGTACCCCCTATATTACATCACAGGACCCCAGAGGGATCGGGATTGTTCAATGACGAGGGTGAGGTACACATACACCACACGTACATACGGCTTAGCATGTAAGGAACGAAGGAGATCCTTCTGATGGGGTTATATTACTCTACACTAGTGTAGCTCCTAGTTCCCTGGGCTGGACTACATCATACTTTATACATATAAGGGGAATATACATTCTTCATGTCTTCTTCAAAATTCGAGTTGCAATAAAAAATTCTATTTGTTGTTAATGGATTCAGTATGGGCTGGGCTGACCTCACCCATGTTATCTATGACTCGGTGAGACCCATTGTCCTTGTAGCGGCCGGGACTGACCTATGACATTGCTTTGTATAGTGCCATATAGTATGGTGCCTATATACTGGTGCCATTCTCTGGTTTCAATGTCTTTTATTACATTTTTTTCATCTAGAATTTACCTTCTTTGCCCAGTCGCCCCCTGGCTTTATGTCCTTGGGCCATGATCTTGCCATTCTTCCTCCTGTAGGTTTCTTATCTTCTGTTTGCACATTCCTGTGTCTCCCTGCTCCAACCTACATGAATCAGGAGGGAATGAATTAGCAGAAAAAAAACATTATATATATAAAAAGTTGTTGTTTTTTTTTTTTAACTTTATGAACTTTAATGAGTATAATGAATTTTCGGAGTGGCTTTGCTCCCATTCCCTTGATTTGTGGGGCAGAAACGCTATATGTGCCGACCCGTAATATACATGCCCACTTAGGCCACTATATTCTTACTCTCTTTTGTATTACCTCCTGCCCTTGGACAGGGGACAATAAACCCCTGTTACCACATGTTGTTTGCTGGACCAGCTGAGTTGTATTGCAGACAGGGCAGTTGGACCAGCTGAGTTGTATTGCAGACGGTGCAGTTGGACCAGTTGAGTTGTATTGCAGACAGGACAGTTGGACCAGCTGAGTTGTATTGCAGACAGGACAGTTGAGCCAGCTGAGTTGTATTGCAGACAGGACAGTTGGACTAACTGAGTTGTATTGTCTACAATACAACTGGACAGTTCAACTAGAGAACATGCCCTCCTCTATGAGGACCTTGTGTTTTATTGGGGTGCAGGTCACTTCTATCCCCTTGTCCTAGTATTGCACACACTGCATCATGGAGGCAAGCAATCTTATGTGTAGGACTTGACTGTGACATCATGAATGTGGCTTCTGGTATCCTTTTTACATATTACACAATTGTTCTAAACTATTTTTGAACTTCTATGTAAAATCTAAGCGTTTTGTCTTTTGTGCTGTTTTTGGTTTAGTGATGAGAAACCACGGGAATCTGAAACTGATCCTGAACAGTAAAATCTTTGATGGAATGAAAATCGAGAGGGCGAATCGCAAGTGCGTGCGCATCACCGCCACCGACCTGGTGGACGACGGCGTCAAGATATTCCTTGTGCAGGTAGGACCTGCGGACATCTATAAGTGATGGCTGGGGACCTGGGTCATAGTGGTGGCCGTATTCTATCTATCCTTAGGAGGTATCACCCATCACTACCGAACGGGCCACCATTAGGTCCTTAGAACGCACATAATGCTATAGATATTGCTAACCCCACGCTGTCTCCTTCAGGCGGGCGTAAAGGATGCGGGACGTCTACATGCAGCCATTCACCACCGTCTGATTGCGCTAAAAAGCCAAAGGGTCCAGAAGCAAGAGCAGCCCAGCCCCAAACCCCAAGCCAAGGAAGACCCCAGTACACAGCTACTGACCAGCGACAGTGAGGATGAGGAGGATGATGAGACAATGCTGTATCCCAGCAAGATCTCAGGTAAGTGTCTGGTAAAACCTGAGAGCCCCTCAGAGCATGGTAGATGCAAGAAAAGGGGGTACATAACATGTCTGATAGGGGTGATTGCACTAATGCAGAGATGAGAATAGCCTGGAGAGGAGTCCTTTATTTTAGGGACTTGGCTTCCTAAAACTGAGAAACGCTGGTTTAGATGATAGTGTCTACACCATAGACTCATGATATCCTATATGATACACTTTGTTACCCTCTAGGACCATCTGCATTGTACACTTCCTACACTATACAGTAAGTACTGTATGTTACACTCCCTACAGTTCTCTCTATATGGTGCCCTCCCTATGTAATAGACTATCCACACTATGCGCCTATTTGATATATTGTATATGATAGTCTATGATAGTCCTACTGATAAGATCCTCTATGTAATAGACACTCCACACTATGCGCCTATTTGACATATTGTCTATTATACATCATACACTCTCTACATCATGCACACTGTGCCTAATACCGCTCTTTCCAAGATACACCCTCTAACAATTTACCCCCTAACCCTTTCAGACCATCACCAGGGGACCGGACCATTGGTATAGTAAACTTTCTACGAGATACAGTATTGACATTATTTCCTATAGTGACTGTGTGATACTCTGCTTGATGCCCTCGCTACAGTTTAATCTATATGATCCCCTCTTTGTTATACGCTCTCCACACCATGCACCTATTTGACATATTGTCTATGACATGATCATCTATGAAATATATGTGCTCCTATATTACATATTGTCTATTTTAGTCCTATTGCATCATAAACTTTATATAGCATCCACTCTATACACCATGCTCGTGCTGCCCTAAACCCCTCTCTATATGATTCACTCTCCCTCTCTAACAATTTACCCCTTAACCCTTTCAGACCATCACCAGTGGATCCGTCAGCAGCCCGTCCTCTACTCCTGACAGTCAGCCTTCATTCCGCACGTTTCTCCGCCGCGCATCTCCGTGCTTTTATGACACATAAAGCAACTGTGTACGTGTCCGGGAGATGCATGCATCTACAAAGCTGCGTGGATTCAAGTTATGGACTAAGACCAGGGACAACTTCATCATCCAGGGTCATGCATCATGATCTACCACACCGGAGACAAGACTGCTAAGTTATTGGGACAACACAAATACCTCAAGGACTACGACTCTGAATGCACCTTACTATTTGTTCAGCATTCCTATTGTCAGCGGGTGTCCACCCCAGATCCGTTTTTACCTTGCCAACAGGTGGCGCTAGTGCGCCCACGCTTCATGGTACATATGAGTGTGAATTCTACAAGAATATCCGCAGATTGAGCAAGAACTGTGCATCATATTGATGGATGGAGTTTACTTTTTTATAAGCGTCGCTATACGTTTGATTATAAGATAGGACGATACATTTGACGTCGTGTATTGCTCGGCTGCTAAGGCTGAGAGCTGTTAAAGGGGAACTCTACCTTAGAGACATGTTACTAGCAATTCTCTAATACTTCCTCAAGACCGCCACCACTCCCTAATCTCTACCATTCTTGTCATTCCCTGTCTTATAAAGGGGTTGACCATGACTGCTACCGCTCCCCAGAGGTTGTGATTGGTGTTGTAGTTCATCCAGATAACTTTTCATGGAACCACAATGACAATGGAAAAGTGTCTGTGTTTGGGCAACATTTTTTTAATATTCTGGACAATCCCTTTAAATCTTGCGTCCGACCCCCTCCCTCACCCCAATCAGCTTAATGGAATTTTCAAGAGTCAATCAATCATGGTAGCCATGGCCAGAAGTACTTTAGCTGTATCTGAGTACATGCATCCCTGGCTTCCTCCTTATGGCAAATTATGTGACCCCCTTCACTTCCCTTCCCCTAATAAGGGACCTCTAGCAAGTTTATTACCTCCATCAATTAGCTTGCAATGAGGGTGGCTCTGTCTTGTCAACCACAAGTTAAAAGGACATCTATTAATTTGACGAGAGAACAGTGTAATACTTAATCTCTCCTGCGGGGGCGCTGCAGATTTGCTGTTTTTTTTTTCACAGCCGATTCAGTTTATCATCAGAGATTAATACCATATCTAGTATTAGAGAATTTCTAGTAACAAAACCCCCAAATTTGATGCGATTTGAAGGTGGAGCTTCACTTTAAAAGTTTTTAGGGCTAATTTTTTTGGCTAACTGTAAACTATATATATATAAGTGTATATCTAATCTTATGTGTATTTAAAATTGTCCTATACATAAAGTTATATATTTCTATTTTATTGAAGGTTATTTCTTAGTGTAATATATAAGATTGATAATTTAACAGGGTCGCGCCTGACGCCATTGTGACAGATATTCTGTTTGCATCTTGTACTTGTTATCATGCCATGGATGTAGATGACCCCCCACCAGTAATCTGGAATGATCAGTAATAATTACTGGGATATATTGGACTCTAGTTCTTAAAATCCTGTTTTTTCCACATTTTTGTTCCATTCTTGGGGGGGTGGAGTTAACTTTATTCCAACAGGAAATGCAATAAAATTTCATTATATTTATGAAATCTTCTGGTTTTCTTATGTTAATATGTAGGGACTTTGTGCAAGTCCTGGATGGCTCGTCCAGGTTCCTCTGCAAATAGTTTCTCCTGGACAAATCGGTGTTGGACTTTTGAATCACCCAACCCAATTTTGAGGTATCAACCTCCATCGACCCCTTATAAATAGACCCAAATAGTCTCCCAACTAGGTTGTCCTCTATTGGTAGGGTCCAGTATTGAATGAGAGTATGGTCCTACCATTGGATCTTCTGGTGGGCCAGTCCAACACTGATAGCCAAGATGTTGTAAATCTGGGTCTACTGGGCTTAGGCCACATCAGAGCTCCTCCTGACTGGCTTCCCAAGCATTTAGGTTATGCTTGGAGGACCATTACAAGATCTCCTCCTGGCTGGCTCATCAAGGTGTTGGATATCAAGGTCTACAGGACCTAGTCCTTATCATGAGCACTCATGACTAACTTGCCAAACTTCAAGTAATATTTGAAGGAACGTTTAGAAGATCTCCTCCAGGCTTGCTCACCAAGGTGTTGTAGATGGGGGTCTTAGGCCACATTTGAGACCCTCATGTCTAGTTTGCCAAGCTTCAACTTATATTTGAAGGGCCTTTTACAAGATCTCCTCCTGGCTGCCTCACCAAAATGTTGTAAATCAGGGATCTACTGGACGTAGGCCTCATCTGAGACTCTCATGAGTGGCTTGCCAAACTTCTGGTAATACTTTAAGGTCCCTTTACAAGAACTCCTCCTGGCTGGTTCGCCAAGATGTTGGAAATAAGGGTCTACAAGACATAGACCTCATCTGGCCCCCTCATGACTGATTTGAAAAGCTTCCAATTATACCTGAAGGACCTTTTATAAGAGCTCCACCTCCCTCAACTGCTCTGAGACATGCAGCAAATTAAAGAAGAAAAATGCTGCAGGAAACAGAAGATTATGCAGGTAATAAATCATACAAGCTGGTAGCCAACATGTCTGGCCATAGACATCATTAGTCAAGCATTACCTTGCTCCACTGCGTAGCACATAGGGCAGTGGTGGCGAACCTGTGGCACTGGTGCCAGAGGTGGCACTCAGAGCCCCTTCTGTGGGCACCCAGGCCATCACCAGAGAGGACTCCAGGTCCAGACAGCCCAGGACTTGCTGTGCACAGAGCTATATTAAAGTAACAGTGCTACCTGGGAGTGGGAAGGTGCGGACAGATCTGGATTATCATTGTAGCTCCTGCTCCGGCCCTGACAATTCTTCCTGTTTATGGGACCTTGAAGGGAAACTACAATGATCATCCAAATTTCTTCTATTTCCTGCTTTATTGGTGTCCTCAGGGTGCCGGTATCAATGAAAGCTGTGACAGAGAAGCAAGTATAAATCACAAATTAAATTTCTATGTTGGCACTTTGCAATAAATAATTGGGTCTTGGTTGTAGTTTGGGCACTCGGTCTCTAAAAGGTTCGCCATCACTGACATAGGGGATGTTATCAGAGCCCCTTCAGTCTGTAGCTTCACAGGCTATTACACTGTCTCCCCCTCCTTCTGCCTGCTGTAACCACACACAGTGGGAAGGAAAAGTGCCTGTGAAGTCAGAGCATGGGGCTCATTAGCATCATTTTAAAAGTTGATTTTAGAAGGAAGGAGGCCATGGATAACAAATATAAGAAGATTACCACCGTCACAGTGCCTGGGTCTAGGAGTAATGTCCCTGGTTTATCATGATGGATTTTGATGGTAGATTTTCTTTAAGAGATATGGGAAGACTGATGGTGTGTAGGGGCTAAAAACGGAGTTGGCAGCTCATCCATCCAGCTCCTGGCAGCTGATCTTCCCTTAGGGAGAGGGAGGATACAGAAAGAAATAGGGGGCAACAATGTGATATAGAGACTAGTCGGAGTCCTATAAGTGTGGGGGGAATGAACATACAGGCGTAGAGTGAAGGGACATATGAAGAGAATAGGGCAGTGGTGGCACTCGGAGCCCTCTATATGGGCACCCTTGCCATTACCCCAGGGCAGGGTTCGCCAGACAGGACTCAAGGCCTCTTGCAGTCCCAGGCAGCCCAGGACCTTAGAAGGAAGCTACTATGATAATCCAAGCTTCTTCTCCTTCTTTCTACCGTATTTGTGTCCTTAGGTGCCTATACAATTTAAACCTGTGACAGAGCAGGGAGTAATAAGTTACTGATTAAACTGTCACATTGGCAATTTTCCGAAAAATATGTGGGTTTTGGTTGTAGTTTGGGCACTCGGTGTCTAAAAGATTTGCCATCACTGGAATAGGGTATGGAGAGAATAGGGACATCCAGATTTAAGCCAAAAAAGCTCATCCCCTATAAATGTTTTACACTTAAAACTATTTACTCCCTACATTACAGCCCCTTAGGCACAAGGTGTGAAGATATCAGTGAGGCAGAGGGGTACAGTGATACTCGGCCTCCTATGTGTGCAACATATTTCTCTTCATAACTACAAATTCCTACCTCCTCCTCGGCTAAAAATACTCAAGTGGAATATTCTTACTCTGCTGGAAAAAATGTATCACGGCCTCTGCTCCCAGCGACATTGTGTCAGGCGAGACTCCCTAATCTCTCCCTAAATCACCGCCTGGAAATATGAAGGAAGTGTCACAGATGGTTGATAAGGGAAACAAGGACATTTTTTCTTCTTATAGTGTAATGTACATCACAATGGACAACGTGGGTGACTATATATATTTTCTTTCCGTCTCCCAATTAAGGGCATCAGTACACTCACCATGGCCAGAATCTATGTGTATGGGGGTCATTGGGAGGAAAAGCTCTTGATGGGTTTTGTCAATAGGGGAGAGGGGTGACAAGTCTCAAAAAGGAAACCTCTTCCTGTAAAACAGAATGTAAAAATGTGTCTACTGCCCTGCCTCCAGCTTTTCAGCAGATTACAATCAATTCTCAAGTCAATGCTCAGCACTGCTGCATATTGTAAAAAAACGAATTCTATCCCCCCTTTTATCCAGCAGTCAAGCTCTCCCCACTTCTGCAGTAAACCTCTCTCCACCTATGCAGTAAAGCTGTGTCCCCCATTACAGTCAAGCCCTCTCCTTCTCTGCAGTAAAGCTCTCTTCACCTCTGCAGTCAAGCTCTCTTCACATTGGCAGTAAAGCTCTCTTTACCTCTGCAGTAAAACTGTCTCCACCTCAACAGTCGAGCTCGATTCACCTCTGCAGTAAAGTTGTCTCCCCCTCTGCAGTAAATCTCTCTCTACCTCTGCAGTCAATCTCTCTCCAACAACCCATAAATCCTCCCTTTAAAGTCGCACACATTCGCCATGTGGATACAATTTTGGTACCAGTGTGAGCCGAGAGACAATATGATATGAACTAAAAGACCCCCTGGGTTCAAGTAAGCTAGGGGGTCACGATCTTAGTGAATATTGCAGAGTGCAGAGTGCATTCTCGGCGGGCAATGCACTTTGGGTGAACTCTATCAAACAGGTAAGTAAATGTGCCCCAATGTCTGAAGTGACTCTCCCCCTTGGCTCTTCTTAGGTAAAATCTGTCTCTTCTCTGCTCATTGTCACATGACTTTGGAGGAGGTAAACGGTTGAGATTTTATATAAAAGAGAGAATTCTAGAAAGGACATTACGATTACATCCCTCCCTGAGGGGGCTGCTAGTTTATTGTTGTGCGGTCTGATCTGAGTCCTTTTAGGCCCCTTTCACACTAGCGTTTTACACACAAGTTTTATCCAATGGGTTTTGTCAGTGTTTTTTTCACGCTCACGTGTGTGTTTTTAATGTGTGAGGCTCTCCTCATCCTCTACTTTTGCAAGTCACGTGTGAAAAACGCAAAACTGAATCAAATCAAAAACAGATGAAAACTGCAGGCTAAAACAGCAGTTTTTTTACGCGTTGCACTCTGACCTGACATGTAACGCAAGGTGTGAAAGGGGCCTTAGTTTAATATTTTGGGTGCCCCTCAGCTTGTGCCCCTCTTTCAGCAGCTCTGGAGATGGATGTGTAGAAGACTCTGTCCTAGAGCTGTTAATGTATATTTATAGCCACAGAAGTCATTTTACAGGTGTCTCAATCACCATAACAACCGACCTGGTGACTACTTTCGCTTTCCATAGAAGCCGTTGAAGGTCTACAAGAAAATGGCGGCGGCGCGGAGACATTTTTAGCGGTGATTAGTGCAGAGGACGGTGAGGGAGGGGGTGAGGAGAGGCCCCGCCCCCAGCACGCACCAGCAGAAGGAAGGGATAATCTCCTCACTAGCGCCCTCCCCGGGTCACCCCTCGCCCGTCCTCCTGTCACCCGCCCTCCTGTCACCCGCCCTCCTGTCACCCGCCCGTGTGACCGAGGTGAGCCATGAGCTCGTGCCGGGCGCTGCTGTGCGGGCGCTGCCTCCTCCTCACCCGCCGGGCGCCCCCCTCTTCCTCCTGCCTGCGCCCGAGGCGGGTGTCCACGCGGCCCAGCGGCTTCAGACCCGAGAGAGTGGCCGTGGTGACCAAGACCACCCGCTATGAGTTCGAGCAGCAGCGGTACCGCTACACTGGTGTGAACGAGGACGAGCTCCGGGAGCTGGTGAGTACCGGGAGACGCCACTAGGGGGCGCCATAGAGAGAGGGGGGGACTTAGCACTTTATCATCTTCCTAACTTAAAATTTAACTTAAAAATGTAATTTTTTAATTGAAAAAGTTATCGTACTTGTTATCGTGACGACCCGCGACGCACGTGCCTTTTCGCCCTGCCGCTTTCTCAGCGTCTAATGTTATTGCAGACGGTGCAGTTGGACCAGTTGAGTTGTATTGCAGACAGGACAGTTGGACCAGCTGAGATGTATTGCAGACAGGACAGTTGAGCCAGCTGAGTTGTATTGCAGACAGGACAGTTGGACTAACTGAGTTGTATTGTAGACAATACAACAGGACAGTTCAACTAGAGAACATGCCCTCCTCTATGAGGACCTTGTGTTTTATTGGGGTGCAGGTCACTTCTATCCCCTTGTCCTAGTATTGCACACACTGCATCATGGAGGCAAGCAATCTTATGTGTAGGACTTGACTGTGACATCATGAATGTGGCTTCTGGTATCCTTTTTACATATTACACAATTGTTCTAAACTATTTTTGAACTTCTATGTAAAATCTAAGCGTTTTGTCTTTTGTGCTGTTTTTGGTTTAGTGATGAGAAACCACGGGAATCTGAAACTGATCCTGAACAGTAAAATCTTTGATGGAATGAAAATCGAGAGGGCGAATCGCAAGTGCGTGCGCATCACCGCCACCGACCTGGTGGACGACGGCGTCAAGATATTCCTTGTGCAGGTAGGACCTGCGGACATCTATAAGTGATGGCTGGGGACCTGGGTCATAGTGGTGGCCGTATTCTATCTATCCTTAGGAGGTATCACCCATCACTACCGAACGGGCCACCATTAGGTCCTTAGAACGCACATAATGCTATAGATATTGCTAACCCCACGCTGTCTCCTTCAGGCGGGCGTAAAGGATGCGGGACGTCTACATGCAGCCATTCACCACCGTCTGATTGCGCTAAAAAGCCAAAGGGTCCAGAAGCAAGAGCAGCCCAGCCCCAAACCCCAAGCCAAGGAAGACCCCAGTACACAGCTACTGACCAGCGACAGTGAGGATGAGGAGGATGATGAGACAATGCTGTATCCCAGCAAGATCTCAGGTAAGTGTCTGGTAAAACCTGAGAGCCCCTCAGAGCATGGTAGATGCAAGAAAAGGGGGTACATAACATGTCTGATAGGGGTGATTGCACTAATGCAGAGATGAGAATAGCCTGGAGAGGAGTCCTTTATTTTAGGGACTTGGCTTCCTAAAACTGAGAAACGCTGGTTTAGATGATAGTGTCTACACCATAGACTCATGATATCCTATATGATACACTTTGTTACCCTCTAGGACCATCTGCATTGTACACTTCCTACACTATACAGTAAGTACTGTATGTTACACTCCCTACAGTTCTCTCTATATGGTGCCCTCCCTATGTAATAGACTATCCACACTATGCGCCTATTTGATATATTGTATATGATAGTCTATGATAGTCCTACTGATAAGATCCTCTATGTAATAGACACTCCACACTATGCGCCTATTTGACATATTGTCTATTATACATCATACACTCTCTACATCATGCACACTGTGCCTAATACCGCTCTTTCCAAGATACACCCTCTAACAATTTACCCCCTAACCCTTTCAGACCATCACCAGGGGACCGGACCATTGGTATAGTAAACTTTCTACGAGATACAGTATTGACATTATTTCCTATAGTGACTGTGTGATACTCTGCTTGATGCCCTCGCTACAGTTTAATCTATATGATCCCCTCTTTGTTATACGCTCTCCACACCATGCACCTATTTGACATATTGTCTATGACATGATCATCTATGAAATATATGTGCTCCTATATTACATATTGTCTATTTTAGTCCTATTGCATCATAAACTTTATATAGCATCCACTCTATACACCATGCTCGTGCTGCCCTAAACCCCTCTCTATATGATTCACTCTCCCTCTCTAACAATTTACCCCTTAACCCTTTCAGACCATCACCAGTGGATCCGTCAGCAGCCCGTCCTCTACTCCTGACAGTCAGCCTTCATTCCGCACGTTTCTCCGCCGCGCATCTCCGTGCTTTTATGACACATAAAGCAACTGTGTACGTGTCCGGGAGATGCATGCATCTACAAAGCTGCGTGGATTCAAGTTATGGACTAAGACCAGGGACAACTTCATCATCCAGGGTCATGCATCATGATCTACCACACCGGAGACAAGACTGCTAAGTTATTGGGACAACACAAATACCTCAAGGACTACGACTCTGAATGCACCTTACTATTTGTTCAGCATTCCTATTGTCAGCGGGTGTCCACCCCAGATCCGTTTTTACCTTGCCAACAGGTGGCGCTAGTGCGCCCACGCTTCATGGTACATATGAGTGTGAATTCTACAAGAATATCCGCAGATTGAGCAAGAACTGTGCATCATATTGATGGATGGAGTTTACTTTTTTATAAGCGTCGCTATACGTTTGATTATAAGATAGGACGATACATTTGACGTCGTGTATTGCTCGGCTGCTAAGGCTGAGAGCTGTTAAAGGGGAACTCTACCTTAGAGACATGTTACTAGCAATTCTCTAATACTTCCTCAAGACCGCCACCACTCCCTAATCTCTACCATTCTTGTCATTCCCTGTCTTATAAAGGGGTTGACCATGACTGCTACCGCTCCCCAGAGGTTGTGATTGGTGTTGTAGTTCATCCAGATAACTTTTCATGGAACCACAATGACAATGGAAAAGTGTCTGTGTTTGGGCAACATTTTTTTAATATTCTGGACAATCCCTTTAAATCTTGCGTCCGACCCCCTCCCTCACCCCAATCAGCTTAATGGAATTTTCAAGAGTCAATCAATCATGGTAGCCATGGCCAGAAGTACTTTAGCTGTATCTGAGTACATGCATCCCTGGCTTCCTCCTTATGGCAAATTATGTGACCCCCTTCACTTCCCTTCCCCTAATAAGGGACCTCTAGCAAGTTTATTACCTCCATCAATTAGCTTGCAATGAGGGTGGCTCTGTCTTGTCAACCACAAGTTAAAAGGACATCTATTAATTTGACGAGAGAACAGTGTAATACTTAATCTCTCCTGCGGGGGCGCTGCAGATTTGCTGTTTTTTTTTTCACAGCCGATTCAGTTTATCATCAGAGATTAATACCATATCTAGTATTAGAGAATTTCTAGTAACAAAACCCCCAAATTTGATGCGATTTGAAGGTGGAGCTTCACTTTAAAAGTTTTTAGGGCTAATTTTTTTGGCTAACTGTAAACTATATATATATAAGTGTATATCTAATCTTATGTGTATTTAAAATTGTCCTATACATAAAGTTATATATTTCTATTTTATTGAAGGTTATTTCTTAGTGTAATATATAAGATTGATAATTTAACAGGGTCGCGCCTGACGCCATTGTGACAGATATTCTGTTTGCATCTTGTACTTGTTATCATGCCATGGATGTAGATGACCCCCCACCAGTAATCTGGAATGATCAGTAATAATTACTGGGATATATTGGACTCTAGTTCTTAAAATCCTGTTTTTTCCACATTTTTGTTCCATTCTTGGGGGGGTGGAGTTAACTTTATTCCAACAGGAAATGCAATAAAATTTCATTATATTTATGAAATCTTCTGGTTTTCTTATGTTAATATGTAGGGACTTTGTGCAAGTCCTGGATGGCTCGTCCAGGTTCCTCTGCAAATAGTTTCTCCTGGACAAATCGGTGTTGGACTTTTGAATCACCCAACCCAATTTTGAGGTATCAACCTCCATCGACCCCTTATAAATAGACCCAAATAGTCTCCCAACTAGGTTGTCCTCTATTGGTAGGGTCCAGTATTGAATGAGAGTATGGTCCTACCATTGGATCTTCTGGTGGGCCAGTCCAACACTGATAGCCAAGATGTTGTAAATCTGGGTCTACTGGGCTTAGGCCACATCAGAGCTCCTCCTGACTGGCTTCCCAAGCATTTAGGTTATGCTTGGAGGACCATTACAAGATCTCCTCCTGGCTGGCTCATCAAGGTGTTGGATATCAAGGTCTACAGGACCTAGTCCTTATCATGAGCACTCATGACTAACTTGCCAAACTTCAAGTAATATTTGAAGGAACGTTTAGAAGATCTCCTCCAGGCTTGCTCACCAAGGTGTTGTAGATGGGGGTCTTAGGCCACATTTGAGACCCTCATGTCTAGTTTGCCAAGCTTCAACTTATATTTGAAGGGCCTTTTACAAGATCTCCTCCTGGCTGCCTCACCAAAATGTTGTAAATCAGGGATCTACTGGACGTAGGCCTCATCTGAGACTCTCATGAGTGGCTTGCCAAACTTCTGGTAATACTTTAAGGTCCCTTTACAAGAACTCCTCCTGGCTGGTTCGCCAAGATGTTGGAAATAAGGGTCTACAAGACATAGACCTCATCTGGCCCCCTCATGACTGATTTGAAAAGCTTCCAATTATACCTGAAGGACCTTTTATAAGAGCTCCACCTCCCTCAACTGCTCTGAGACATGCAGCAAATTAAAGAAGAAAAATGCTGCAGGAAACAGAAGATTATGCAGGTAATAAATCATACAAGCTGGTAGCCAACATGTCTGGCCATAGACATCATTAGTCAAGCATTACCTTGCTCCACTGCGTAGCACATAGGGCAGTGGTGGCGAACCTGTGGCACTGGTGCCAGAGGTGGCACTCAGAGCCCCTTCTGTGGGCACCCAGGCCATCACCAGAGAGGACTCCAGGTCCAGACAGCCCAGGACTTGCTGTGCACAGAGCTATATTAAAGTAACAGTGCTACCTGGGAGTGGGAAGGTGCGGACAGATCTGGATTATCATTGTAGCTCCTGCTCCGGCCCTGACAATTCTTCCTGTTTATGGGACCTTGAAGGGAAACTACAATGATCATCCAAATTTCTTCTATTTCCTGCTTTATTGGTGTCCTCAGGGTGCCGGTATCAATGAAAGCTGTGACAGAGAAGCAAGTATAAATCACAAATTAAATTTCTATGTTGGCACTTTGCAATAAATAATTGGGTCTTGGTTGTAGTTTGGGCACTCGGTCTCTAAAAGGTTCGCCATCACTGACATAGGGGATGTTATCAGAGCCCCTTCAGTCTGTAGCTTCACAGGCTATTACACTGTCTCCCCCTCCTTCTGCCTGCTGTAACCACACACAGTGGGAAGGAAAAGTGCCTGTGAAGTCAGAGCATGGGGCTCATTAGCATCATTTTAAAAGTTGATTTTAGAAGGAAGGAGGCCATGGATAACAAATATAAGAAGATTACCACCGTCACAGTGCCTGGGTCTAGGAGTAATGTCCCTGGTTTATCATGATGGATTTTGATGGTAGATTTTCTTTAAGAGATATGGGAAGACTGATGGTGTGTAGGGGCTAAAAACGGAGTTGGCAGCTCATCCATCCAGCTCCTGGCAGCTGATCTTCCCTTAGGGAGAGGGAGGATACAGAAAGAAATAGGGGGCAACAATGTGATATAGAGACTAGTCGGAGTCCTATAAGTGTGGGGGGAATGAACATACAGGCGTAGAGTGAAGGGACATATGAAGAGAATAGGGCAGTGGTGGCACTCGGAGCCCTCTATATGGGCACCCTTGCCATTACCCCAGGGCAGGGTTCGCCAGACAGGACTCAAGGCCTCTTGCAGTCCCAGGCAGCCCAGGACCTTAGAAGGAAGCTACTATGATAATCCAAGCTTCTTCTCCTTCTTTCTACCGTATTTGTGTCCTTAGGTGCCTATACAATTTAAACCTGTGACAGAGCAGGGAGTAATAAGTTACTGATTAAACTGTCACATTGGCAATTTTCCGAAAAATATGTGGGTTTTGGTTGTAGTTTGGGCACTCGGTGTCTAAAAGATTTGCCATCACTGGAATAGGGTATGGAGAGAATAGGGACATCCAGATTTAAGCCAAAAAAGCTCATCCCCTATAAATGTTTTACACTTAAAACTATTTACTCCCTACATTACAGCCCCTTAGGCACAAGGTGTGAAGATATCAGTGAGGCAGAGGGGTACAGTGATACTCGGCCTCCTATGTGTGCAACATATTTCTCTTCATAACTACAAATTCCTACCTCCTCCTCGGCTAAAAATACTCAAGTGGAATATTCTTACTCTGCTGGAAAAAATGTATCACGGCCTCTGCTCCCAGCGACATTGTGTCAGGCGAGACTCCCTAATCTCTCCCTAAATCACCGCCTGGAAATATGAAGGAAGTGTCACAGATGGTTGATAAGGGAAACAAGGACATTTTTTCTTCTTATAGTGTAATGTACATCACAATGGACAACGTGGGTGACTATATATATTTTCTTTCCGTCTCCCAATTAAGGGCATCAGTACACTCACCATGGCCAGAATCTATGTGTATGGGGGTCATTGGGAGGAAAAGCTCTTGATGGGTTTTGTCAATAGGGGAGAGGGGTGACAAGTCTCAAAAAGGAAACCTCTTCCTGTAAAACAGAATGTAAAAATGTGTCTACTGCCCTGCCTCCAGCTTTTCAGCAGATTACAATCAATTCTCAAGTCAATGCTCAGCACTGCTGCATATTGTAAAAAAACGAATTCTATCCCCCCTTTTATCCAGCAGTCAAGCTCTCCCCACTTCTGCAGTAAACCTCTCTCCACCTATGCAGTAAAGCTGTGTCCCCCATTACAGTCAAGCCCTCTCCTTCTCTGCAGTAAAGCTCTCTTCACCTCTGCAGTCAAGCTCTCTTCACATTGGCAGTAAAGCTCTCTTTACCTCTGCAGTAAAACTGTCTCCACCTCAACAGTCGAGCTCGATTCACCTCTGCAGTAAAGTTGTCTCCCCCTCTGCAGTAAATCTCTCTCTACCTCTGCAGTCAATCTCTCTCCAACAACCCATAAATCCTCCCTTTAAAGTCGCACACATTCGCCATGTGGATACAATTTTGGTACCAGTGTGAGCCGAGAGACAATATGATATGAACTAAAAGACCCCCTGGGTTCAAGTAAGCTAGGGGGTCACGATCTTAGTGAATATTGCAGAGTGCAGAGTGCATTCTCGGCGGGCAATGCACTTTGGGTGAACTCTATCAAACAGGTAAGTAAATGTGCCCCAATGTCTGAAGTGACTCTCCCCCTTGGCTCTTCTTAGGTAAAATCTGTCTCTTCTCTGCTCATTGTCACATGACTTTGGAGGAGGTAAACGGTTGAGATTTTATATAAAAGAGAGAATTCTAGAAAGGACATTACGATTACATCCCTCCCTGAGGGGGCTGCTAGTTTATTGTTGTGCGGTCTGATCTGAGTCCTTTTAGGCCCCTTTCACACTAGCGTTTTACACACAAGTTTTATCCAATGGGTTTTGTCAGTGTTTTTTTCACGCTCACGTGTGTGTTTTTAATGTGTGAGGCTCTCCTCATCCTCTACTTTTGCAAGTCACGTGTGAAAAACGCAAAACTGAATCAAATCAAAAACAGATGAAAACTGCAGGCTAAAACAGCAGTTTTTTTACGCGTTGCACTCTGACCTGACATGTAACGCAAGGTGTGAAAGGGGCCTTAGTTTAATATTTTGGGTGCCCCTCAGCTTGTGCCCCTCTTTCAGCAGCTCTGGAGATGGATGTGTAGAAGACTCTGTCCTAGAGCTGTTAATGTATATTTATAGCCACAGAAGTCATTTTACAGGTGTCTCAATCACCATAACAACCGACCTGGTGACTACTTTCGCTTTCCATAGAAGCCGTTGAAGGTCTACAAGAAAATGGCGGCGGCGCGGAGACATTTTTAGCGGTGATTAGTGCAGAGGACGGTGAGGGAGGGGGTGAGGAGAGGCCCCGCCCCCAGCACGCACCAGCAGAAGGAAGGGATAATCTCCTCACTAGCGCCCTCCCCGGGTCACCCCTCGCCCGTCCTCCTGTCACCCGCCCTCCTGTCACCCGCCCTCCTGTCACCCGCCCGTGTGACCGAGGTGAGCCATGAGCTCGTGCCGGGCGCTGCTGTGCGGGCGCTGCCTCCTCCTCACCCGCCGGGCGCCCCCCTCTTCCTCCTGCCTGCGCCCGAGGCGGGTGTCCACGCGGCCCAGCGGCTTCAGACCCGAGAGAGTGGCCGTGGTGACCAAGACCACCCGCTATGAGTTCGAGCAGCAGCGGTACCGCTACACTGGTGTGAACGAGGACGAGCTCCGGGAGCTGGTGAGTACCGGGAGACGCCACTAGGGGGCGCCATAGAGAGAGGGGGGGACTTAGCACTTTATCATCTTCCTAACTTAAAATTTAACTTAAAAATGTAATTTTTTAATTGAAAAAGTTATCGTAATTGTTATCGTGACAACCGGCGACGCACGTGCCTTTTCGCCCTGCCGCTTTCTCAGCGTCTAATGTAGGTCATGTGACTTTTCTTTGGAAATATGTCACCAATGGGACGTGAGTTGGGAAGTTATTGGGATCCGTCATGGGGGGGTGGGTCATAAGGTGTATTATAATGGTGACCCTAATATCGTGATCCGGTTCAGACGCATCCAAAGCCGCGAACAACAAATCCACTTACGGATATTAGAGGTCGCCGGATCCTTAAGGTTTCCAAGATCCGTTTAGAAATGCAATTGGAACGCAGTGGGAGGAGCTACTCCCGATCCCGTAGCACTTTAGACATAAGCGCTTCCGATCAGGCTGCGTTCACACCTTTCGTCTGGATTGTGTTTCAAAATCGAAATGTGAATGTGATCAGATTTGATCATCCGGAAAAATTTTGGATATTTCTGTAAAAAAAAATCCATTTGATGCTGTGGGGGTGGTTGACGTTGCAGAGCACAGCGCTGGGTTATCTCTGTTGCTCTCATAGATGGTAAATGTGAGTGCTGGAGATACCCATGTGCTGTGCTTCCAGCAACCCAATAGTATTGAATTGAGCAGCAGGACACTGGCTTGACCTGCCGCTCCATCAAATAATGAGATCAGGACCCCCTGTGCTTGTGGACAGTGGAGTTAGACCCTCACGATTTAACAGAGAGACTGCAGAAGACTCCAGGCTGTTCAGACAGATAGGTAAATGGCAGTGATCACTAGGAAAACTGCCATGTACTGCAATACTGTAGTATTGAAGTATATGACATGTGTGATCAGACCCCCTAGGGTTCAAGTACCCTAGGGGGCCCAAAAAATAAAAATTACAAAAACCTAAAAGTTCAAGGTGAAAAAGTTCATGGTGAAAATAAATAAAATCATTTAAACATGCCGGTATGCTGCTTCCCAATAGTCTGGTCTATCAAAATCTAAAAATGGTAATTCATTCACCATTAACCATTCACCAAAATTGCACCCAAATGTCCGAAACGTCACTTTTTGGCATTTCGCAACACACAAAATTGAATGAGAAGTGATCAAAAGGTCGTACATAATAGCAGCACTAAAAAAACAAACAACTTACTCAGCTCCGAAGTTTGAAAAAGTTACTGGCGTCAGAAGATTGGCGAAACGAAGAACATTTTTTTTTTTTTTTGTACAAAAGTTTTGATTCTTTTAAACAAATAAAACCTAAATAAATTTGGTATCTCACCGGATCGCACCAACCCTAGGAATAAAGTGAGGTGTCATTTGTTAGCGCACAGTAAAAACAAAGGCCAAAAGAAAATGTGTAAATAAAGGGGGTTTTTTTTGTCAATTTTACCTCATTTGCCATTTTTTTCCAGCTTTCCCAGTGCACGGCATGGAATATTAAATGCTGTCACTAGAAAGTGCTCTGTGGTCATGAAATAATTATATGAGAAGTATGTACTAAGCTCCGCCCCGCCCCCACCCCCACCGGACCATGGAAAACTGGTCTAGCTTAAAGCCGGTCCCTGGTGCAAAAAAGGTTGGAGACCTCTGCCCTAGGGGGCCCAAAAAATAAAAATTACAAAAACCTAAAAGTTCAAGGTGCAAAAGTTCATGGTAAAGCTAAATAAAATCCTAAACATGCCAGGTATTACTGCTTCCCAATAGTCCTGGTCTATCAAAATCTAAAAATGGTAATTCATTCACCATTAACCATTCGGACATTTGGGTGCTATTTTGGTGAAACTTTGGTCACTTTTTTGGCATTTCGCAACACACAAAATTGAATGAGAAGTGATCAAAAGGTTTTACAATCCCTATAATAGCAGCACTAAAAAAACAAACAACTTGCTCAGCTCCGAAGTATGAAAAAGTTACTGGCGTCAGAAGATTGGCGAAACGAAGAACATTTTTTTTTTTGTACAAAAGGTTTTGATCTTTTAAACAAAATAAAACCTATATAAATTTGGTATCTCCCGGATCGCACCAACCCTAGGAATAAAGTAGAGGTGTCATTTGTAGCGCACAGTAAAAACAAAGGCCACAAGAAAATGGTGTAAATAATTTTTTTTCCAGCTTTCCCAGTGCACGGCATGGAATATTAAATGCTGTCACTAGAAAGTGCTCTGTGTCCTGCAGAAAACAAGCCCTCACACAGGTCTCTACATGGAAACATAAAATTATGGATTTTTGAAGCTGGAAAGTGAAAAATGGAAACATAAAGTGGACAGTGACATCAGCAGTGTCCTCCCTCCTGCTCAGCGACACATGCGCTCAGCAGCTCAGGCTCCGGGATGTGATGCGCTGCATCCATTCCCCATAGGCCTCTATTGCCTCTGCTGAGCGTATACGTCGTTCAGCAGGATGGAAGGACGTAGCTCGCCCTTTTCAGCGGATGCGTCATATACTTGTGATACATATAGTCAATGTGTGGAGCTTTCCTGATCTACACGCTGAGCATGTACAAAAACACGTAATGTGAACACAGCCTAACCCTGATCAGCAAGACTCCTCCGCATTATCAGCCAGATTTCGGAGCACAATCGATGCAGAGACCCTTAGCAGGTACATGCTCTGTTTCCATACTATGTTCATGGGCAGTGATGTAGGACTTGTGGATTACGTTTGGTCCTGTTGTTGTAAGGAGAATTTCCAGTTTTCTTTACAGTCCCTCCTGCTGTGTCAGTACTATATGCAACAACGCACCCCCTTCTACCATCCTAGGCTCTGGTGCTCAGCACCGGAAGATTCCCGGTGTTGGTCAGAGATGTTGCTGTAGTGATGCCAGGAGCGGTGCCAGGAGAGGGGGGAGGAAGCCAAGTACTGGGAACAGAATGTTCTGGTTGTGTCCAAATAGCGGGAGGAGACCGGAGATGTGAGGAGCGGCTCCGACCCCTCCAGGAGTTGGGGAGGATGATAGAGCATCTATTGTGCCCCACGCCGCCCCTCCTCTACTGTGCCCCCCGCCGCCCCTCCCCTACTGTGCCCCGTGCTGGGCCCCCACCAGCCCCTCCCCTACTGTGTACCGCGCCCGGCCCCCGCCGCCCCTCCCCTACTGTGCCCCGCGCCCGGCCCCCGCCGCCCCTCACCTACTGTGCCCCACCCCAACTGTACCCCACGCCGGCCACCGCTGCCCCTCCGCTATTTTTCCTCCTGGCCTTTTTGACCTCAGCTCCTCCAGGAGGCGGCCCCCTCGTGTCAGTGGCCGCTCTGCGTGGTGCATCAGGTAATCTCTCCTGAAAGGCACATTGCCGGCACAGTCACGGCTTATGTGCGATTCATCCATGTTTAGCCCCGTCAGTCACGGCTTATCCCGGCCGGATAACCAACACATCAGTCATTTAAAGGGACACTACAGAATATGAAAATCTTCCCTTCTTATCATTTCCATACTCCTCTATGGGTGATGCTGCGGGCGGTCCGGTGATGCTGCGGTTGCAGATGGTCCGGTGATGTTGCAGTTGCGGGTGGTCCGGTGATGCTACTCTCTGTTATTTTGCAGCTCGCACTGAAAGGCTCCAGCTACAATGGACTATTACAGCGACACAACATCCACTCGGAGAACGTGGAGCACGTGGTGGAGAGTCTAAGGTCAGTCCTGTGTTATCCTATAGGAACAGCTGCCGGGGAAGGTGATCTCTGCAGATCCTGATAACTTCTAGCTTCCCTTTCACAGTATTCGGCAGGGAGTTCATGTCTGTCTGGTGCATTGCTCTGCCGCTGTGCATCATGGGAGATGTTGTATTATATATCTGGTCATAATCACTATCATTGAACATCACATTGTCCTGTAGCCTCCCCTCCCAGCAGGGTTCAGCCCTATAGATATCAGTAGGGAGCGCGATTGCCGTCTTGCATTGTGGGAGATGTAGTGTTTAACCTCTGCAGACACCCGTCTCCTACAATGCACCATGAGAAGAGACTTGTGTCCTCTGTATACTATACCGGCCGGCTGCTAGTGGTCAGGTACTGTGCCTGGAGATCCTTGTGATGATGTCTTTCTGTATGTTGTTAGTAGCAGCAGAACTGTGATGTCTGCAAATTTATGTGTGGAAACAGCATCCGGTCAGCCGACAAATTAGTGGTAACTCGCATATAGGCAGGGGGTGCAACAAGATGTTCATCCCAGTCGCCAGAATCCAGGTACTCAGATTAACATAAGGCCACCCACAAATATGCAAAACAAGTATCAAGTATAATCCTACATCGCAGATATGTAATGTACTTATAATCCCAAGATCCACAGCATAAATATACAAACATTGACAGCGCACATATTCATCTTTGTAATATATCAATAGCAAAGAGCCAGAGTTTATGGGTGTCAGCTGATCAATCTGAACAGGATAACGGCCTGGTTTTTTTGTATTTTTTTTATCGGTAAAGATGGGTTAAGGCAGAACTGTGACCTCAGAACTCTGCATAAAGCTAATCCACAGCCTCATTCACTCACCTGGGTAAAGACTGTGTAGTATTCAAACAGAAACCTGCCACTGATTGTACTCATTGCAGAGGGGGGCGGGGCTGTGGAGCACCTGAATGGAGAGCACAGAGCACAGCAGTGTGAGGACACCCCCCAAACTCAGTGCACTTGGAGAATCTTCATTCCTGGAATATAAATCCATCACAGTATTGCTGCTGTTTCTACCAACAACAGACACAAATGTATGATTACACATCTCTCCAGGCACACTACCTAACGCTGGCTGCAGAGGCCACAGAGCACAGCAGTGTTAGGATACCCCCGTAGTGCACTTAGAGAAGCTGGAATATAAATCCATACTTCACGGCGCTGCTGCTACTAACAACATACACAGAGGTCTGATTACACATCTCTCCAGGCACAGTACCTCATGCTGGCTGCAGAGGCCACAGAGCACAGCAGTGTTAGGACACACCTCTAGTACAATTGGAGAAGCTACAATGCTGGAATATAAATCCATACTTCACGGTGCTGCTGTTACTAACAACATACACAGAGATCTGATTACACATCTCTCCAGAGACAATACCTAACACTGGCAGCAGAGAGCACAGAGCACAGCAGTGTGAGGACATGTCCCTGCTGCATTTGGAGCTACAATACTGGAATATATATCTATATAGTCCACAGTCCTAACATCATACATAAAGGTGTGATAACACATCTCTCCTGCCCCTCCTGGACCCCCTGATATAACAGCCTGGGGTTATGTGACTGACTGCAGCGCCGCTTGTTTTCTGCTTCTCCTTCAGGAATGAAGGGATTGATGTGCGGGTGGTGAAGAGGAGAGACTACGATGAGGAGACGGTGCGGTGGGCCGACGCCATCATCTCTGCAGGAGGTACAGATCGGTATTGCACTTTCTAGCTTTGTCAGTGTTTAGTGTTCTTTCTCTTTTTCTGAATTAGAGCTCTCTGTGCTTCGACACCCCCCCCCCCCCCCCCCTCGGATCTGTGGACGGTTTGTATTGCAAAACGAGTCACATGACTGGCGATGTCCCTGAACTTGTTCTGATCTGCACAATATGTAACGTATCACAGAATTTCACATCATGTAGGAGAGCTGTAATCTGGACAAAGTCAAATCCTGGAGTAGAATATATTCCCTGGCTGCCATTTTTAGTTTTTTAAAGGCCCATGGTCCTGTAAGTGCATTAAAGGGGAGGTCCTGGACTGAAAGACATGGTTGCTTTACTCTGCGCTTCACCTGGGCACAGGCTGTGTGTGTGGTGTTGCTGTATAGCTCCATTAACGTAGATGAAGTTGGGCTGTAAGCCTTTGTAAATCCCATGATCAGGTGTGTCCATCCCTTTAAACATTAAAGGGGTTTTTCAGACTAGTGGTCACAGGAGGGAGAATGGGTCCTGAAAAACCTCTTTAAGGGTTGTTCTTTGGCTACAGTTCCACAGGGAAGAGTGTGAAAGCTTAATGAAGGTTCTGTGAGAACATAGGTACAGCTCCCAGAAGCCATCCTTGTATTCCCACCCAATCTCCTAATTAATATAAGGGGACACGAAGAGGTGGGGTTGTAGAGAGAATAGGGGCATAGAGACTAGAGGGGCGGGGCCCGGAGACGTCTTCATTTAGAGGAAATGGTGAATGCACTGAAAATTCCTTATTCCATTTTATAGAAATTTATTTTCCTCTTTTTCAATCCTGACAGGGGACGGGACGATGCTCCTCGCTGCCAGCAAAGTTCTCGACAAGTCCAAGCCTGTGATCGGAGTGAACACTGATCCGGAAAGGTAACCTGACGTCTTCCCGCAGCGTCTGGTGATGTGACTGGTCCCTGTACTGAGCAGAGGGGTCCCAGGTGTAAGACCCCCATCTATTTTCCCTAAGATTATAGATGGGATGGGCCAACATTATAAAACCTGGAAAACCCCATTAATGAGGCAGAATGCCCCCACAGCGGCCTCCAATAGAGCCACACACTGTGTCTTCTATTACAATGACCAGTTTTGGGCTTTTTCTTTCCATTACACTCACTTTTTACGTTTCATCCCCCTCCACAGGTCAGAAGGCCACCTCTGCTTACCGGTGCGCTACACCCATTCCTTCCCAGAGGCTCTGCACAAGCTTTATCGCGGTGAGTTCAGGTACGATTCTTGTCGCGGTCCTAGCGGAGGTCTCCAAGGACGTTTCTCATATACATCGTGCAGTGAGGTCTGAATCAGGATCGGTTTAATAACGATTGAGGTGCATTTGACTTGCTGACCAACAGACCTGACGTATAAAGGAGACGGATTCCAGCAATCGCTGTTTAGCAAGGTGGACTTTAGACTGATGCATTGTAACAAACCTGCAGCTGGTGTGTTTAGCTCACAGAGCATTGTCTCGACTGGATACAACCGTTTCCACTTCTCAGAGCAGGACTAGCTATGTACAGGGTCACTGCCTCTGAATTGTATCCCGTCTAAACAATGCTCTGTGAGGTAAACAGCCTGGTCTTCAGACTGATACATTGTAGCAATTACAGCAGCAGCTGCACAGATCTTTCTTTTGTTTTGTTACGATGTGTCAGTGTGGAGTCCAGGCTGGTTAGCTCACAGAGCATTGTCTAGATAGGATACACCTGTTTCCACTTCTCAGCTGAGAGCAGGACTAGATGTGTACAGGGTCACTGCCTCTGGATTGTATCCATTCTAGACAATACTCTGTGGGCTAAACAGCCTGGTTTCGGACTAATACATTGTAGCAATCACCGCAGCAGCTGCACAGATCTTTCTTCTTTTTTTTGGTGCAAAGTGTCAGTGTGGAGTCCAGTCTGTTTAGCTCACAGAGCATTGTCTAGACTGGATACAATTGTCTCCACTTCTCAGCTGAGAGCAGGACTAGCTATGTACAGGGTCACTGCCTCTGAATGGAAACAATTGTATCCAGTGTAGACAATGCTCTGAGTTAACACATCAGCAGCAGCTGCACAGATCTCTCTGCTTGCAGAGCATTGTCTGGATACAGTTGTAACAAAGCATCAGCTGAGAGCAGGACTTGTTGTAGTGTGTTACTTAGTCTGGTATTAAGAAGGAGATCTCAGAATTGTTATTCCTCCTGTATCACCAGGTGGCAGTGGAGACAGCGGATCAGACTGTTCCTCGAAGGGACTGGGATAAACCTGACGCCTGTAGACCTACACGAGCAGCAGCTAAGCCTGGAGCAGCACAGCAAGGCCCATAGTGCCGGAGGTCATCAAGAGCAAAGTAAGGTGAAGAAGACCCCACTATGTGTAACACTGCGTAGACCCTAGAAAGGTCACATGCCATGTTTTGTATTTTTACAATATTGAAAAAGCACATTTTAGCCATGTTCTAAAGTGGCCCAGACAAGGGAATAGGACTGAGCTGCAATACCAAGCACTGCCACTGTACAGTAGTTACAGCGAGGAGACGGCAGCACTCGTCCAACTCCAGATTGTAAGGGGCTCTGTGTCATCCGACATTTTGAGATGCCTTGAAAAAGTTTTATCCCTTATTGGAGGTACATGGTCTCTTGAGCCCGAATATGTATACATTGCCAACCTGTTTATTAACATTTTAAGTTTGTTTGGTACGTTATTTGTGCACAAGTCTTTAATAGGTCTCTATTATACCTGTATGATAAGTGCTACTGACCCCTGGTCCTGAGACTTGGGGAGATGCAGCGCAGCCTCATGCATAAGATTGGAGATGCATTTCCTTGCCTAGTGGATGCCTGGGGCGCCTCACTACACAACACTACAGTCTCATTGTTTGGGGGTCCAGAGACTGAACCCTACACTACAGATTTGCCTCTTACAGTGTCTCCAGCCATAGCATCCCGGAGCTGTAAGCCGTGATGTAATGCACTGTCAGCATTGATCTTCTGCTTTGTGTTTTTCAGCTTCTGCCACTATTTCGGGGCCCCATCTGTTACCGATAAGAGCATTAAATGAAGTATTCATCGGGGAGTCCCTGTCCTCCAGGTATGATCACTTTCTCCATGATCTCCATTGGGGACAATAAGATGGATCATGCAGCAATGTTCACACAGAGCAGATTGTTGCAGAGGTTTTTGCAGTTGTCCAGGAAAGGGGTTTTCCAGGAATCACTATGGATGACCTAACCATCAATAGGCCCTCAAGATGAAGCATTGCTGTAGGATCAGAAGCATTCATCTATCTACTGCAGATTTTGTTACAATGTCTCAGTCCGGAGGATTGTCTATAACAGACTTTTTAGCTGTGAAAAGTATCTGATCTGTATAGAAAACCCTTTTTAAAAGTTAATATGACCAAGGAAATAGCTGTGTAGGCCGATGTATCTCCATGGTAACAGACTACAATCTTTTGTATTCTGATTCTGCAGTCATCCATCCCTTTATCTGCCGCCAAGATATGGTCAATAGGTTATAAATATGGCACAGATTAAAGGGGGCATTCGGAAAAAAATGATTATGTGTTCCTCAAGGAGTGAGCTTTGCTTCATAGAGTCCTGGAGTTTGCTGCACTCATACAACCACATCCATTCTTGATGCCGTCAATGGGGTCACTACTTGGGTTTTCTAATTGTCGGACCTCGTTGTTACCCCCATACCAGCAAGGAAAAAAAGCTGAAAACCTAAAGTGCGGCGGTATTCCCGGACCCCGGCGTGTGCCCACCGGAAATTAGTGCACAGGTGTGGTCTGCTGTCTCGGGAAACCCTCAAATATTTTTTGGGGGGTTGTCTAAAGTCCATGGTGGCACATACATGAGGCACTACAGGACATGTTTGAGAGAAACCAAACAATTGTTTTACTCTACACCAGTACTTGCCTCACTTTTGGGCCACGTGTTGGGGGTACCAACGCTCTACAGCCTACATACATTCTTTGCGGGGGGCCCTTTCAAAATAGGTTCCCGACTGGGGTGTCTATTGGCTGGGTACCTCGGGAGTACCCCCATTAGACCATCTTGAAAACGACGTGAACACCTAATTTGCTTCTGTTATTCCGACCCCCTGCCGGGTGCCCAGCCTGTAATTAGGGGCACATGTTAGGATTGCTGTACTCGGGACACCCGCAGAAGATTTTGGGGGTTGTTTGTCTAAAGTGGCAGCATGGGGTTGGGCACCGGACAGAGGGCACTAAAAATGACCTTTTGAATAAAACACATTTTTACTCGCCACCATTTACTGTGCACTCAATGTTTGGCCAGCAGGTGGGGGTACAATCTCATAACAACCTACAAGACCGGCTTGGGGGTGCCTGTCCAAAATAGGTTCCTACTTGGGGGTTCTATGGCCTGGTCCGCGGGGGTAACCCCCAGGACCAATCGATGAAACCGAAGCTGGAAACCGAAAGGGGCGGCTTTATTCCGACCCCTGCCCGTGTGCCCATCCTGTAAATTATTGGCACTGTGGTATTGCTGTACTCGGGACATAACCCGCAACAATGAGTTTTTGGGGTGTGGTTCTAAAGTGGCATGGGTTGGGCACCGTACATAGGCACTAAAATGAACATTTTTGAGGATAAAACACAATTTTTTATACTCTGCAACCAGTTACTTTGCACTCAATTTTTTGGCCAGTCGTGTGGGGGGTTAAAAGTGCTCATACAACCTACATACATTCTTTGAGGTTGCCCTTTCCCAACATCGGTCAAAAAAAACGACTTGGGGTTTTCTATTGTACTGGTCCGTCCAGGGGTACCCCCCATTACCATCTAGTGAAAACGAAGCTTGAAAACCTAAATTGTGCTCTTTTTATTCCTGACCCCTGCCTTGTGCCCATCTGTAACTTTATTGGCAATGTGTGGTATTGCTTACGTCGGGACACACCCACAGAATGATTTTTTGGGGGGGGGCTAAATGGCAATTGGTTGGGCCCCATAATATGACGCCTAAAGACATTTTGAGATAAAACGCAATTTTTACTCTGTCACCATTAACTTGCATTTAATATTTTGACCAGCGGTGTCGGGGTTAAAATGCTCACACCACAACCACCTATAAATTCTTTGAGGGGTCCTAGTTTCCGTAATGGTATCATTTATTGGGGGTTACTATTGCCTGCACCTCACGGGCCCTGCCAACATGGACATGGGGCACTCAATCCAAACATTACAACGGGCTGAAAATCAATTTCAACTCCTTCCGTTTTCATCCCTTCTGTGTGCCCAGTCTGTAATTATTTGGCAACATGTGTGGTATTGCTGTACTCGGGACACCTGCAGAATGATTTTTTGCGGTTTTGTCCTAAAGTGGCACGGGTTTTTGGGCCACCGTATATGAGGCACTAAAAAATGACATTTTTGGAGATAACAACGCATTTTTTACTTCTGCAAAAAACCATTTACACTTTTGGCATTAATTTTGACCACGTGTCGGGGTTAAAATGCTCACCAACAACCACCGATAAATTCTTTGGGGTCTAGTTCCGTAATGGTATCATTTATTGGTGTTTCTATGCAGCACTGGGCACCTCACGGGCCCTGCCAACATACATGGCACTCTCCAAATCCAATACATTGAAAACGGAGTCTGTAAATCAAAATTTCACCTCCTTCCGTTTTCCACATCCCTTCTGTGTGCCCCGTCCCTGTAAATTATTGGCACCTGTGTGGTATTGCTAGTACTCAGACAAACCCGCATAATGATTTTGGGCGGTGTTTGTCTAAAGTGGCTGGGTTGGGCACAGTTAATATTGAGGCCACTAAAATGACATTTTGAGACAAAACGGCAATTTTTACTCTGGCAGCAACCATGTACTTTGCAATTAATTTTGACACCCGTGTTCGGGGTTAAAATGCTCACCACAACCACCGATTAAATTTCTTTGAGGGGTCCTATTTCCGTCATGTATCATTTATTTGGGTTTCTTGCACTGGCACACGTGTCAACGGGCCCTGCACATGACAATGGCACCCAGAATCCAAACATGTGAAACGTGACGGGAAAATCTAAAGTTCACTCCTCCGTTGTCATTCCTATCTGCTTGCCACGTCTGTAAATTAATTGGCACTGTGTGGTATTGCGTACTCAGCGGAACACGCTGCAGAAGTGATTTTTGGGGGTTTGTACTTAAAGTAGGCACGGGTAGTGGGCACAGTATATGGCACTAAGATGACAATTTTGAGTAAAAACGCAATTGTTTTATTACTGCGCAACACATGTGTACTTTGTCATTTAATTTGACCACGGTAGGGGGTGTAAAATGACTCAGCAACAACACCGATAAATTTTGGAGGGGTCTAGTTTCGATGGTATCATTTATGGGGTTTTACCTATTGCACTGGCACCTCCACGGGCCCTGCCAACGGACAAAATGCACTCCAAATCCAACATGTGAAAACGGACTGGAAAATCAAAATTTCACCCTTCCGTTTTCATCCCTTCTGTGTGCCCATCTGTAATATTGCACAGTGTGGGGGATGCTACTCGTGACCAACACTGCAGAATGATTTTTGGGGGGTGTTTGTCTAAAGTGGCACGGGTTGGGCCACGTATATGAGGCACTAACATGACATTTTGAGATAAAAACGCAATTTTTTACTCTGCCACCATTGCTTTGCATTAATTTTGCCGCGTGTCGGGGTTAAATTCACAGCAACCACCGATAAATTCTTTGAGGGTCAGTGTTCCGTAATGGTATCATTTATTGGGGTTTCTATTGCAATGGCACCCTCACGGGCCCTGGCCAACATACATGGCACTCCAAATCCAACATGTGAATAACTGAGACTTGGAAATCAAAATTTCACTCCTTCCGTTTCTCCCTTCTGTGTGCCCATATGTAAATTATTGGCACATGTGTGGTAATTGCTTACTCAGGACAACCCGCAGAATGATTTTTGGGGTGTTTGTCTAAGGCATGGGTTGGCACAGTAATATGAGGCCACTGTCAAAGTGACATTTTTGAGCTAAAACGCAATTGTTATCTGTGAACCATTTACTTTGCAATTTAAGTTACCAGCTGTGTCGGGTAAAATTGCTCACCACAACCAACCGATTATCTTTAGGGGTCAGTTTCCGAATGGTATCATTTTATTGGGGGTTTTCGTATTGCACGGCACCTCCTCGGCTGCCAACTGACATGGCACTCCAATCCACCACATGTGAAAACGGAGCTGGAAAATCAAAATTTCTATCACCTTCCGTTATCTCATACACATTCTGTTGACCCACATTCCTGGTAACTATTTGGCACATGTGTGATGTATAGCTGTAACGTCGGGGACAACCCGCATAATGATTTTTGGGGGTTTGGTCTAAAGTGGCAGTGGGTTGGGAACACGTATATTGAGGCCAAATGACATTTTTTGAATAAAAACACAAGTTTATTACCTGCCGCACACCATTTATTGCATTTCAATTTTGACCAGCGTGTTCGGGGGTTAAAATGCCACCACACCACCGATAAATTCTTTGAGGGGTCTCGTTCCGAATGGTGACATTTTGGGGGGTCTTTCTATTGTACTTTTTCTTCAGTGGGCTCTCAATTTACACTGTGGCACCACAAAATATGTGCAGCAAAATGGACCTTCCAAATTCCCGTATCGCTAAACCTTGTCTGGACACGATGTGCGGGGGGAAACACAGCGACATCCACATGTTGGTTCGCCGTACTCGGAAGAAGCAGGGCAAGAACTAGGAATATTATTTAACCTCAGAATCCCTTCTGAGATTGTATCCGTTTTACGGCTAAATGGAAGATTGAAATTCAAAAATTGAAATGTTACAATCAAAATTTCACTCCCATTTTCAATGCTTACGGAAAAAATAGATTAAAGGGTTAACAGACTTCTAATCTGATTGTGATAGGTTGAGATGTAGGTTCATAAATTGGGTTACTTGTGGGGGTATATAGACATAACTAGCCTTTATAAGAGCACTTCCAAATCTGAAATTGAATCACCAAAAAAAGTTTCGCATGTTTTCAAATTTCGAAACATCTGAGAAGTTGCTACTAAAACTTCAACCTTCTCCCATCCATAAAAAAATAATGGGAAACGTAAAACAATATGATATAAAAAGAAGACAATGGCAAAAGTTTCTATACAAAAAAATTTGTGCTATCAATTTTGTGTCTAAAATTATACTTTGAAACTTTTGAAAAATAGTCATTTTTTTTCAAATGTTTTCCCTAAATTTTGAATTTTTACCCCCCAAAAAAGAACGGATCAACTGAAATGCACACTACTAACGATAAACCATAATCACAATGTCTCACTGAGAACAATCTCAGATGCATCAGAGAATTATCTTAAAGCGTTGAAAAGTATAACCACAGAGAGAGACACTGGTCAAATTCCAAAAGAAAGTGCGAGCCTTAACCCGAAACAGGCTGCCGTCCTTAAGGGTTAAAGAGCTTTAAAGGGGTTAAGGAGTTAAGAAAGACTAAATTCCATAACTCTATTAGGACAGTGATTTTCCTTCACAGAGATAGAATGATACTCAAAGAGTTTAGGTACAAAGACCAAACAACATCCAACGTGAGCTACAAAAGCCTGGTATGTGACCATTTTAAGTAACATTGCTGATGGACACCACAATATTCAGAGATTCACAATAACACACACAACTGGGGAAAGAAATGAAGGCAGAAATATACTTTTACATAGTTTTCCCTAGAATAAAGTCCCTGGGGTGACCCTAACAAGATAAAGAACAGGGAAGAGGTGGGAGTATATGAAGCAGTGTGTTGTCCGTGTCACAGTCAATTTAACAATTCACCTGCTTTGAAACAAAGAGGTCAGTGAGTAAAGATAAAAACACTCTCCCAATAACAATTGCAGCAAATTATAGGCATAATTTGTAGGCATTGGCATCTCAATAGCCGCAGAAGACATTCTTATTTACAATGTTGCTGTTCTCACTCTATGCCACGTAACAATGTAGAGATCACACATTTTATGGGTCCAATATTTAAAAAGCCAACAAGGCTAGTTTTTTTTTCTTTCACTGCAGCATTGCAACGCCTTATTTGCTTTCCCTTTTTTCCCTATATTTCAAGATGACAACGTAGAAAATAGCAACCATTAATCTCCGGAGGAAAAACAGATAGTTTCAATGCATTTAGTACAGACTTCATAAATCTTAAACTAGTGGTGTGTACAGAGCACCTAAGGAAGATGGCTTACCTCCTTAATCTGCATTTCTAAACCGCGTGAAAGCGACCAAGCAGATTCTAATTAAGCAGATCACTGCTTCCTTATCCTAGAAAATTAGGTTTTCATAGAGGAAAAAAAAATTCTATACTTCTGCTTAGACGTGACCAGAAGTTGAAATCGTGTAATCTCAAAAAGCTGAACTTAAAGAAAATAAACAATTAGGATACATTAAAGTACCAATTACAGCTAAAACATTTTTCAGCTTCTGGCATTTATTACCTTTGCATCCGCAGTTCCTTTGGATCAAAGCCTATTAGCCCTTCACCAGAAATCTCTCCTTCCTCGCCTACTCGTTTTTCTCGCCTGGCATGACGTTTTTCTTCTCGACGATACTGTTTGATGAGCTGCTTTTCCTGTTCAGAGTGGACAGTGACTTGACAGCCATAGTTGGGTTTAGAACCATCCGGGGCATTTCTTTTAAGGTAGCCTTTATAAAAGATTAAAAAAAAAAAAACAGTCCTTAATCTCGCTCAAATATTAAAAAATAATTAAATCTCAAGTCTACTAAGAAACTTTTTTTTTTTAATAAAACTTGATTTCTTAAAAAGCTATGTAAAAACCAACATTCTGGTCACCAAGACAGCTCTTAAAATGGGGAACCCTGAGGATTGTAGCCAATTTAAAGTAGGCGGACCTGCCATTCTGTAGTTTATACAGCATGTTCACAAAACCTGCGTAACAAATTGCACTTCATAGAGATGGTATTGAATATTCCATGCCGTGTACTAGGAAGCGGGAAAATCCTCAAGGAGTGAGCTTTGCTTCATAGAGTCCTGGAGTTTGCTGCACATTGCAGCAGACACCCACCACTTGCACCGATCACAGAAAAAGGGGACAAGGTTTTCATTTTTTAAAAAAAATGTATTAAAAAGCAATAAAACCTATATTAATTTAGTATCCCCGTGATCGTACCAAATCAAAGATTAAAGAGGTGTTATTAGTAAAGTGAAAGGTGTAAAAACTGAACCCACAAGAAAATAGTGCAAATACGTTTTTTCACGACATTTGGATTTTTTTTTTCCCTGCGTCCCCAATGCATATAATAACTCCATCACTAAAAAAACACAATTTGTTACACAGGGAACGAAAAATTAACACAAAAGTCGGCGTCCTTTACAGGTTCTGACTACACAGGGGGGCTTGTTTTGTAGTCTGTAACCATGGAGACAGATAAGTCATGCCCATGAGTTGTAGGCACAGAAAGATTGTTTTAAAGTTGCTTCCTTCTTCATTGTAGATACATGGAGCAGTAGTAAGCGGGCTCTGATGGTGGTTATAGTCGAGTGTTTTCTGACATTTAGCTGTATATACTGTGCAATATTGACTGTGCTTTGCATCCTAACATGATGCTGTGGCTCTGTCACTAACCTCTGTTTTCCGCCATGCTTTACCTGCATCAGCTATTATGCAGATTAAAGGCCACAATCACCCTCATTCTCCACTTCACTATTATTGGTGTTTGATCTTAAAGAGGTTTCCCTACGAACTAAAGTTAGGTCCTATCCCATGGATAGGACCTAACTTGCTGATCAGTGGAGGTGTCAGTGCTGAGACCCCCACGGATCACGAGAACAAGGTGTCCATCGGACCCATCGTCACTCCTTCAGATTAATAGAGCATGCGGACGTGCATGCTCCATTAATCTTTATGGAGCTGATGGAAATCAGTGAGCGCAGCGCTCAGCAATTTGTCGGCTCCATAGAGATAAATGGATCAGAATGGTCATGCACTGCTGTCTGCTCCATTAGTCTGACAGACGGACCCCTCATTTTCGCGATCTCATCACTGAGACCCCCTGTGGATAGGGTCTAACTTTAGTTCGCGGGAAAACCCCTTTAATCTACAGGAATATCTTTTTAAAGGGTGTCATCAAAAAATAACCCCCTTCTGGGCTAGAACTAGAGTATACAAGGATCTGGAGTGTTGCGTTACCCCATTACCCCCATTATCTCCAGGATCATGTCGCACTGTTGCCGTCTTAAGCAAATATTTTTCCATGTGCTTTCTATCGCTCGGCCGCCTCGCTGCATTGACTTGTTATATCCGTGTGACCCCCCCATGCTGTGAGGTTAGCGCCCCTGATACACACTTATGTTCTGTCTTGTTTAGGATGAACTATAAATTCTGCAAACCACGTTTTACCTTCTCGCTTCATAGGGCGTCCTATTACGAGATCTCAGTGGATGATGGGCCATGGGAGAAGCAGAAGAGCTCAGGACTGAATGTTTGCACAGGGACAGGATCTAAGGCCTGGTAACTTCTGCCTCTATAATTGGGTTCACTCGCGTGTGAACAAAGCTGGGTCACTACAGCGTCTTGGGAGAATTGTAGGATTTCGAGGTCATCAAAGCTCTAAAACCTATTGTTCTAGACCTTATTAGGGAATTTTGGTTTAAAGAAACCTACCATCTGATTTGATACATTATGAAGCAAACATACACCGAGACTGCTGTAGCTACACTGATGCAGGATCATATATTGGTTAATCCCTGAGCTGAGTGGTTTTGCTGATAAAACAATTATACAAATATGATAATGAAGCTGTCTCGCTTCTATGGCTGGCTCAGCACTTCTCCTAGCACATTAGTTATGCACTGTTCACAGGGTGATGTAATCACTGTGTGTCTGAAAGCAGAATAATCAATTGCTGCACCATCCCCCAGCTGCTGTGTATGAGTGATCCAGCTCAGGTTGGTTAGTCATGCCTTGACTAAGCCCCATGTGTAATGAACAGCTCCGTGCGTAGGCAGCCAGCCTGACCCAGCTTTCCCAAGGTCCTGAATTTTCTAATTGTTTTTCAGCAAAACCACTCAGCTCAGGGATTAACTAAGATATGATCCTGCATCAGTGTAGCTACAGCATTCTCAAGGTATGCTTACTTCATAATTCCATCAAATCAAATGGTAGGTTTCCTTTAATATAATCCAGAACTCTCCATTGACTTCTACATTAATTTGGAAACCCAGAAGTTATGCTTGTAGTGGTCAGGGGGATTCGCTGTCCAAGTCCCTTTCAAGCTCGGAAATAATCACAATTACTTTCAAGTAATTACCCTTCAAGTAAAGGGCCTGCGCACTTCATAGACCATGCAAAAGTTCATAGTTTTGTGCAAAATGACAACAGCTAGCAGCGGGTGTAGTCTTGGTTGCTGGCCCAGAGACCCTCCGGAAACATCAGAAGGTCCAATCGTCTTGATGGATCTGATCTATCACGAGCGCTGGGCGTATAATAAATCTCCCCCACGGAGTGAATCCTTACTACAGGGCCTCCACCTTCACATCTCTGAAGACATCAATGTGGCTCAGATGCAAACACTACATCAAAGAGAACACCCTACAGGAGCTGCTATGTGAGCACCCAGCACCCTAGTAACTGCTCCACTGTATTCTCTAGGTCTTACAACATAAACAAGATGGCTCCGCAGACGGTGGAGGAGATCCTGAACATTGGTGAGTCGGCGCTGTGTCCTGAGGGTGCTTATAAGTCATTTTCATATAGCTGAGATGCTATATGTCCATTACATAGGAATATGGTAAGTGTGGAGTCAGTGGCTGCCTCCTCTAGGGGGGGGAAGGTAATGACTTTTCTCAAGTAGCAGTGCCAGGGGGAATGACTGCAGATTTACATATCGAATCTTATCCGTGTATGTAGTGGTAAAGGGGTGACAAGCCGCTATCCCAGGATAGGTGAGTGGAGCATGTACACTGCCATTGTATATGGCACCGGTGGAGGCCGGTACTGCGCATGGGGCGGCAGTGCACATGCTTTATCTTCTATTCATCTGGAGGTATAATGGACCCTCTTTAGAAGAAGGGGAGGGGGTTACAGGAGGCAGACCACTGCAAATCAATTTATCCCCTCTCCTGAAGATAAATAATGAGGTTTTCTGAAATATAAATAAATGTGCTTAAAATGGTTCTAAAGGGCGAACCAATAAAACTGGCGCCATTCCCGGTCCCTACTACACGTCTCCACAGCCAATCATTAGATGGAACGGTAACTTCAACCATGAGAGGCCTCCGCAGAATCTTCTGCATCATTACAGAGGAACTTAGTGACGGCTCAGATGGGGCAGAATGACAAGGCTGGCTGCTAAAGGGGCCGCTCCAGTCATAGCAAGTAAGGGCCTATCCACAGGATAGGGCATAACTTGCTGTTTGTGGGGGGTCTCAGAAATGGGACCCCAGTTGCACCTGTGATGACGCTGTTCAGCTCTATGGTGGAGCAGCACTCATCTGTCTAAGTCAGCTCCATAGAGATGAACAGAAAAGCAGACTTGCTGCTTCAATCCTCTTGGGTGTAATGGAGGGTTCGCTTGTTCTCATAATTGGTGCGGTTCCCTCACAGATCAGCAAGTTAGGCCCTAACCTGTAGATGGGTTCTAGCTTGCTATGACTAGACAACACCTGAAATTGACCAATAGCCATTCCATACACTGACACCTGACCAGGCAGCGATTGTGGAGTAGATGTCATTGTATGGAGCTCACCCCCTCCACCATCATAAGACATTATTCATCCCACTATAGAATGCAACTAATTTATACCAGAAGACAGGACTGATTCTCTAAGTGAAATGCAGCCATTGTTTCCTAGATCTACTTTTTTCTTTTCTTTTTTTCACCAGTGAAACGGCACAAAATTGCAAACGTGACCCTAAACGAAGGTCTAATAGAGAGAGGTGAGATTTCTACTCAACGGTGTATATTTATAGATGGGACACTATGTACAATCTGCAGGCAGCATGTTATAGAGCAGGAGGTGCTGAGCAGATTGTACATAGTGTCCTTTCTGCCAGCAGTATAATATAGAATAAGAGGAGCTGAACAGACAAAAAAAATCACTAATTTGACAATTGTAACTAATAATTTCCTATTTTGCAGTGACAAATGACTACAACGAATCTCTAATCTTCAACCCGGAGGAGCAGAGGATGTTTTTCAGTGTCCGGGAGCCCATCGCCAATAGAGTGTTTTCCAGCAGCCGTCAGCGAGGTTTTACCTCTAAGTAAGTGACTGCCTTACAATACAATTCCCCCCACAATACATGTAGTGCCGCCATAGAGTATATAACCCGCCCCCTCTCGCTCTGCAGGGTGTCCGTGCGCTCTCGCTGCTGGGATGCTTGTATGGTGGTGGACGGCGGGACATCTTTTGAATTCAATGACGGAGCGATTGTGACCATATCTATGGACGGCGGGGACGCTCTGTGCACCGTACTCCTGGATGAGTGATCAGCGGAGGGGTCCTCATTCTCTAGGACCTCTATCCCATCCCTCCACCTTAACCTCAGGACACCCAGATAATGTGCAAGGCGGACTGTGGGATCAGTACAACCACAGGAGACGTGGAGTCTGTTACAGGGAGATCTGCTGCCAATCCTACACGACTGCTGTATCTCAGTCACTGACTGCTGTACATTTGTATAAATTATCGAAAACAATAAACCACCGGGAACTATTATTATTACCGCTTGTTTGTTACGCACCAAGCAATTTTTAGCTTTTCTTTAAATGACATTTTTGTTTTCTAGCAACTGTGTAAATTCTTGGCTGAAACAAATGTTTTTGCCCCGGCCATTTTCTGCTTTTTGAACGAAATATATATATATATAACCCTACTTGAAAGTGGATTGTCCGTGCGTCTTTTCTTTGCTCGTATGTAGTTGTCATTGTTATATAAAGGGTTCATTTCCTGGCCCCTAATAAGCTTAGTGCAGATCCTTCTTAGGCTGCGTTATCATTGACGTGTGCCTGCCATACCGTAGCACGGCGGTGCCGGGGAGGGGGGCACTGCTCACCCCCACCCCTCTCCATAGAGGAACATGGGGACGGCGTCATATTACGGGGAAAGATAGGACATGTCCTATCTTTTCAGTGTGTGTGTGTGTGTGTGTGTTTCAGAACGGCACTAGTGCTGCACCGTACCGTTCCCGTAGGGCACCGTGCGCCAATCGCCTGCTATGGGGGACGTATATACGTCCCCCATACGTGTGTGAATACAGCCTAAGGCTACATGCACACTGCCGTTGACCGATGTACCGTAGCATGGCGGGCGCATGGCAACGGGAGAGGAGGATACATCCATAGGGATGTATGGTGCAAGACATGTCCTATTTTTTTCCCGGGTATGGTGCCGCACAGCTCCGGTAGGGCGCTGTGCGCCCTTTGCCATCTATGGGGGACGTATATTGGCGGTATATACGTTGCCCATGCGGCAGTGTGAATTTAGCCTAACTGATAGAAGCTGCGCTGCATTTCATCAGCACCACCATAAGACACATTTCACAAAATCCCAAACATTTATGTAACAACACAAAGACACAGATATTTGGTTTGAGAAAGCGCTATACCTGCCAAACAGCCTGTTACTTTGAGGACCATAGTGTCTGTCTTTGTATCGCTGAATACAAGTTTTAGGATTGTGGAGAACTAGTACCACCACTGTACTTGTGTTGATTAACCCCCTTGCCACTGAAGCCACTTTTCACCTTCCTGATACGGCTCTTTTTTTTTTTTTTCCAAATCTGCCCTGTGTCACTATAAATGGTTATAACTTTGGAAAAGCTTTAAAATATCCAAGTGATTTTGAAATCGTTCTCTCGTGACACTTTGTACTTCATGTCAGTTGAAAAAATTTTGGTGGTATGTTTTGCGTTTATGGAAAAAAAAAATGGATATTTGCTGAAAAATGCGATTTTCGAAATTCAAAATGTTCTACTTTTCCCACCCATAACAGCAAAAAAAACTTGTTAACTTACATTTACCGAATGTCTGCTTTATGTCTCCATGTCTTTTTATGCATCCTCTCATTTTTGTAGAATGTTCTGGGGATTTGAACACTATTGAGGGACCTGCTCAGATACATTGAGGGGTGTAATTTCTAATATATGTAAAACAATTTTTCTGAAGTTTGTTAACCCTTTTGTTTTACTTACCGGTGCCAGAAGCTTGACGTAATAGTACTACACAATGCGGGAACTTGCCTTCTGCCATGCAGTACTATTACGTCAAATGTCTGTTAGGGGTTATACATAGTTATCCTGTAGGGCCATAGCATCTGAAGAGATCCGGATTCCACACAATACCTTTTAATAAGTAAAATTAAACACGGCCTTGAGTATTGAATGGTGAAAAGAGGTAGCGCCATTTCATTCTCTTTCTTACCTAGTAAGCCCAATTGGGCTTAGAAGTGTCAAACCCTTGAGATGGCTTTGGCATATATAATGCCTGCTTTCTGTTGTAAACAGATGGATAGATCTGTCCCATTACACCAGTAAGGGGCACAGGACTAACCACCTAACCTAAAGACTTGCTACCTTCATACACCTACTATATAAAATTATCTCCCCAAGTGGTTAAAAGAGCAGTCTGGGTGAACCTGTTCCATAGTCATGACAGGGGCAGAACATAACCCAAATTCTTCCTTTGATGCAGAGGCCCCTCGGGGCCTGCACTGAATATAAAAATGTTATTCGGTCTAACCCAGACTGCTCCTTTTCAGGTATTTAAGACTCTACTGTAATTTATAAAATGTTTAGCTGCTTCATTGCAATCTGTAGAGCAAACCCCAGTATAGTGGAGCCCACATGTGACAGATACTGTTACTATACCATACATAATGTTTACTAGATCTCGCCCTACCTATACACCAGCTAGCGTCCAGCGTATCACAGTCTAGTGTTCTCCATGTCCTGCCTTTTATGTACATTAGGGAACCATGTTTGGATCCTTTTTGCTCAGATTTCTTGGATCTATTTGAAAGAAAATACAGCAGACACATTTTTTTTGGAAAAAGACCTTCATTAAAAGCACAATTAAAAAAAAAGTTGATCATGGCTCTAGGTATTACCCACTGGTCAGCAGTGTGTACATACATGACCTCACTCATACTCTGCACATACATGGCATCCAGGGCAGCATTCATGGCAGAGCTTCCCCTCTTCTGCTCAGCACATTTAGATTCAAGCACTTTTGGTACAATGTGTCAGTTACAGCACTGTGCATGTATTCACATCTGTAGATAGGGGGCAGTGTGCACGTTTCCAAATAAAACAGCGATCGCTCAGTGTTGTATATCTGGGTAATCTGATACAGAAAGTTATATGAGCTACAGTGAAATTCTCAAAACTTTACATTTCAGAATAAAAAAAAAACAAATAGAAGAACCAGACATACAAAAGTGAAAGGAGAATCACAGGCACTGAATTATAGAGCAAGAAGCCGGGGATCCTTACTTCATCTGTTCTTGGCCCATACACACCAGGGACAACCTCAACCATACAGGAGCTGTAGGATATAAGTGTCTTATACGTATGGAGACTGACAAGTCCTGTGGATTTGTAAAGTTTTCTTCTGTTGAACCACAAAAAATTTCTCAGTGTGAAAAAAAATTAAATCCAAAGCAATAGTGAGTGTAGTTGTCACAAATTTCTATGCAGACAGGGCTGACCCGTGACCCAGGGCCCTTATCGTACCCCAAGGCAGCACTACTGAGTACATCACTGCATGGGGTAGTTCCAAATTTGTACTAAAGATCCATCGACTTTAAAATGACATAACGATGTCCCCCAATTATATAATGCTAAGAAACAAGCTCCTTAAGACAGTGCTCCCCCTGGGAAGTAATACTCCTCTGCTGATAACAGTGCTGTCCCTGCACCCCTGGCTTGGATCATATCTGGCAGTGTTACACGTAAAAAACATATTCAATATTAAGAAAAAAATCATTGTCAAATCTATTAAAAAGTGTGACTCCCCCCTGTGGCGAAAACCCAGAGTGCTCCCTGTGACCAAACCTTCCTGCATCAGCATGTGCTGCACAACATAAATCCTCCTATTCAGACACAACAGTAAAAGAGAAGCTTGAGGCCTCCTACAGCTTGTCAGTCACTTACAGCTAAAAAATGGCATTCACAGCAGAGGAATTTTATATAAGCGGGTACACAGGACCCTGCATGTAATTCACAGCAGAGGAATTTTATATAAGCGGGTACACAGGACCCTGCATATCGTTATAGAGGAGCCGCCACTTGTAATAAAACCTTAGAAAGCGATAGGAGACACAGTGAACATAAACTAATTCACCTCACATGTCCATACACAAGTTGCCCCTAGAAGGCTCAGCTGAATGAGAGTGCATGTGGCTGCTGGGCTGGGGGGAATAGCTGTGTCATGTGTGTCTCTGGCTTCAGGTCTGTTGCATGTGACCAGGTTTAGGCAGTAATACTCAGCAGTTTGATATCTGGATCTGCCGGCCAAACCTGAACCAACATGTTACGTTTAGTTGATCTGAGCCTGGGATGGGCTCATAAATCCGGCCTGAACTAAGACCAGGGAGTCAGCGCCGGGTAGCATCACAGTCATTGATGGCAGAATAGCCTCAAGGATGCTCAATGCTAAAGAATTTCTGTGACTATCTCATAAATCAAGTCATTCATAAAGTTTCAGACACATAAATCTCTGCAAATGTAAAACCGCAGAACAAAGAATCACTACATGTCACAGAAGGAGCACAAAATCCTCCATTGTGTAAAACATAAAAACCTTTCCGATTTTTACGAACGGCTACAAATCCTATACATTACAATGAGCTGAGGATATTGTACAGATCCGTCTAACTCCTTTTAGGCCTCCTCCACCCACTAAAGGGAAGGGGGATAAACAAGAGATGTGCCAGATTTTTTTGTAAGAAATTTGTAAAAATTTTGGAACACATTTTCGAAGCATTTTAGACCCTAACCTCAAAAAGTGACATATAATGTAAAGGTTGCAACACTGTGTATTAAAGTTGTGTTTTCTGTTATAAACTAAGAGATCTTGACAGCCTAATAGTGTGACAGATATCATGCAGTTACCCTGCAACAATATGGTTCAGGATAAGACATGTCGTCACAGTTCTTACAGTATCGGCACTGCAGTTCCGCCAGCAGACAGGGAGTCCTTGCATCATATATTTGAGCAATATGTTCAGTCCATGGGATCAGACCAACATACGGGTCTGTTTCCATGGGCGGGACGAAAGAGTGTGCCGCTGCCCTGCATCTCTTATACACATTATATTTCTCTCAGTAATTTTTTAGCCTTTTTTCACAAGTGTAAATATTCCCTTTGCCATATTACATATACATTGTTCTCTCTCATCACTTACTAAGGTTATTTTAAAAGTTACAGGTCCCCTTTAACATATTCACTCTGCTGGTGAGTGGTAACAAGTATAGCAGTATATCAGACAGTGTCACCACATAATCTCCGTCATAAATATTCCCATCAATGTTTGGCTGAGTAATGCTACGTCACAGGTAATTCATACAGTTTCTTGTGGTCATGGAAGAATTCAAGTTTGAGGATCCGTAGTGCATTGGCCGCTCTCATTATGAGTCTGTGTGATTCAGTGATAACTTGCACCTTATGCCCCATATATCCCGGTTCTTCTTGTTGCCGGTGGTGGGTCGGGCAATGGTGCTGAAGAAGGAGCCATTTATCTTTAAATGCTGGAGAGACTCTTTCAGCACCTGCAAGGAATTGTCCGTCACTATGCCAAACACGCTGAGGGTCTTCAGGGAAGGGAGTTTCCCCAGATCACTAAATAGGAAAACAAAATAAACAGAAATTAGAAAAAGTTTGAGGACATCCCTTATAATTAGGACAGAGATTATATCCCCCATTACTCATAAATTCAGATTGGATCAGACCTAAAAAATTCAACAGAATACTGACTAATCTTCCTGGGATTTCTAGGTTAAAGATGTAAGGGAAATCAGAATCCATCCTGATAACCCAGGGACATTACTCATAGATCCAGGCACCGGGACTGTGGTATTCATCTTATATTTATTATCCATGGCCTCCTTCCTTCTAAAATCAAAACTATGCTAAAGCACTTGGGGGGTTCCAGGACACTGTGCAGAAGCATTTCCCCCCTCCCACTGTGTGACACAGTTGGCGAGGGTAGGGGAAGGGAAGCAACAGCTTGTAAAACTACAGCATGAAGGGGCTCTGGTAACACCTGGAGGACTAAATACACCTAAGAATTTTATTGCATTATACTAAAATAAATCAACACACGGTAATTCAGTTCCCTCTGACATAATTTGGTTTACATTATGACAAAGTTCTTACAGCAAAGTAGCAGGAGTGATCTGATAGCAGCGACTGAGTCCTAGGTGTTGGAGCCGGAGCTGATGAAATGATGGGAAGCAGTCGGAGGTCAGCATCACGCTATCACTGGGGACAGAAAAGGATCATCAGACAGAACATCTCTGACAGTGCAGTGTCTATACGAGTCCACAGTAACTGATCTGCAGGTGTGTAGGGCCCCACCAATCTGATATTAACAACCTATCCTTTGCATAGATCATCAATCTTATAAAACACCTTTAATGCTTACACTTTCTGTGTGCATGTATTTCCACTTACCCTTCCACATAAAAGATACTGCACAAATCTTTGCTACATGCTTGGATCCCCCTTCTCTACCAATGACTTATTACAAAGTTTGTATTTGTGTTACACAACGGGTTTCTTACCTTAAATCTAGGTTCTTGAGATCAGGACATCTCTGAACTAAAGTCTCCACATCTGCAAAAAGAGAAAAGCAATGTCTTAGTGAAATGGCCATCACCAGATCACAGCTTCACAGGCTCCATAGTTATATTTACCAACTATCTCCAGGTTCTGTCGATATCCACTAAAATTTAGCTGCGTTAAACTTTTAGGGAAGTTCTCTACGGCATTCTTCACGTGATCCACTGTGAAATCACACCAGGACAAGTTCAATTCTTCCAGGCTGCAGAACAAGAGAGGTTACAACATTACAACCAACTTTGGATTTGGACTTATCTGTATGTCATTTCCCCAGGCAATATGGGACTGCACTTATATTTTATGACTTTTTTGTCTGGTTACTGTGTGTCCTTATCTCCCCTTCGATTTTAAAACTCAAAGATTCAAGATAAAAGTAAAGGTTGTTATTCCCCAGGTGGTCTGGTTCTTCACCCACTCTTGCATAAGATCTTGTCCCGGATAGATGGAAAGAATTTAGCAGTTTTGTGGTGTACGGACAAACCCTATTGACAAGTTGGACGGGAACATCTAGTTGCTAGAATTATTTATATAATATGGCTTGAGACACACAGAGAGTTCCTGTTGCAAATTATGTGGGGCGTTCCGGGCCCACGGCTATGGAGTTGCTATAGCCTGCAACAATTCAAGCCTGATACATCAGGAGGCTCCTAATGTTTCCGGCGCAGCAAAGTGGTTTTCATCACACGCTGAAGCACGAGCACCGATGTATAAGTCGTCTCCCCTATGTCTTCATGTGAGCTGCACAGCATCTTGTATAAGGAATTTTTTTACATCAAGAAAATGGCGATACTTACAGACGACCCGATTTTGGTAATTTACTGTACTTTGGTCCCAGGCTACAATGATCGGTTGTAAGAGTTATCAAAGGTGTCCGAAATTAAGATTTATTGTAAATCCTGGTTCTTATGACAACCCAAAAGTTTTAAAATCCAATTCCCACAGCGACCAAAAACATTTTTTGTCTGGGGTTACAATTATAAAGTATACAGTTCCGACTTGGAAGTTAACCCCTTACCGACATGTGACGTAGTATTACGTCACATGCCGGGTCCCGGTGCATCGCCGCCGGCGGCTTCATAAAGATGGGGGCGCGTGGGCGGCGCCATCTTTCCAAGGATCGTCGCTCCCTGTGACGTCATCGGGGAGCGGTGATCCGTCGCCATGGGAGCCTCGGGTCTCACAAAGACCCGAGGATAATTCGGGTTAACCCATGCATTACAATGTGCTATCAGCACATTGTAATGTATGAGGAGTAAAATCCACATATACTGCCATACGGTAGTATAGCAGTATATGATAGGATCTTACAGACAACCTAGGGTTAAAGTACCCTAGGGAGTCTGAAAAATAGTAAAAATAATAAAAAAAAAGTTTTAAAAAAATAAATAAATTAAAAAACCTAAAAACTCAAATCACCCCCTTTCCCTAGAACTGATAGAAATATAAATAAACAGTAAAAATCATTAATACATTAGGTATCATCGTGTCCGAAAATGCCCAATCAAAATATGATAACGGTTTTTCACTGCGTTTAACCCCATAACGGAAAATCGCGCCCAAAGTCTATAAAAAGTGATCAAAAGGTCGTACAGTCCTAAAAATTATAACATTGTAAACGTCATCAAAATCCGCAAAAAACGGCAACACCCATCAGCTCCATACACCAAAGTTATTAGCATCAGAAGATGGCAAAATCCCCCAAAAAAATTTTGTACAGGTTTTAATTTTTTTTAAAAATTTTTTTTATTATTTTTATATTTTCAGACTCCTAGGTTACTTTAACCCTAGGTGTCTGTAAGATCTATCATATACTGCATACTACCGTATGGCAGTATATGTGGATTTACTCCTCATACATTACAATGTGCTGATAGCACATTGTAATGCATGGGTTAACCCGAAATTATCCTCGGGTCTTGTGAGAACCCGAGGCTCCCATTACGGCGGATCACCCTCCCCGATGACGTCACAGGGAGCGATGATCCTTGGAAAGATGCGCCGCCCATGCGCCCCCATCTTTATGAAGCCGCCGGCGGCGATGCACCGGGACCCGCGCATGTGACTAATACTACGTCACTGTCGCGTAAGGGGTTAACTTCCAAGTAGGAAATGTATACTTTATAATTGTAACCCCAGACAAAAAATGTTTTTGGTCTCTGTGGCAATTGGATTTTAACAAACTTTGGGTGTCATAAGAACCAGGATTTACAATATATCTTAATTTCGGACACCTTTGATAACTCTTACAACCGATCATTGTTAGCCTGGGACAAGTTCAGTAAATTACCAAAATCCGGGTCGTCTGTAAGTATCGCCATTTTTTGATTAAAAAAATCCTTTAAATGCTGTGCAGCTCACATGAAGACACGGGAGACGACTATTACATCGGTGCTCGTGCTTCAGCGTGTGATGAAAACCACTTTGCTGCGCCGGAAAATTAGGAGCCTCCTGATGTATCAGGCTTGAATTGTTGCAGGCTATAGCAACTCCTAGCCGTGGGCCCGGAACGCCCCACAATTTGCAACAGGAACTCTCTGTGTGTCTCAAGCCATATTAATAAATAATTCTAGCAACTAGATGTTCCCGTCCAAACTTGTCATAGGGTTTGTCCGTACATCACAAAACTGCATAATTCTTCCATCTATCCGGGACAAGATCTTATGCAAAGTGGGTGAAGAACCAGAACCACCTGGGGAATAACAACCTTTACTTTTATCTTGAATCTTTGAGTTTTAAATCGAAGGGGAGGAGGACCAGGACACACAGTAACCAACAAAAAAGTCATAAAAATATAAGTGCAGTCCCATATTGCCTGGGGAAATGACATACAGATAAGTCCAAATCCAAAGTAGTATAATGTTGTTTTATAACCTCTCTTGTTCTGCAGCCTGGAAGAATTGAACTTGTCCTGGGTGTGATTTCACAGTGGATCACGTGAAGAAGGCGTAGAGAGAACTTCCCTAAAAGTTTAACGCAGCTAAATTTTAGTGGATATCGACAGAACCTGGAGATAGTTGGTAATATACTATGGAGCCTGTGAAGCTGTGATCTGGTGATGGCCATTTCACTAAGACATTGCTTTCTGTTTTTTGCAGATGTGGAGACTTTAGTTCAGAGATGTCCTGATCTCAAGAACCGGATTTTAAGGTAAGAAACCCGTGTGTACACAAATACAAACTTTGTAATAAGTCATTGTGTAGAGAAGGGGGATCTTGCAGGTAGCAAAGATTTGTGCAGTATCTTTATGTGGAGGGTAAGTGGAAATACATGCACACAGAAAGTGTAAGCAATTAAAGGTGTTTTAGATAAAAGATTGATGATCTATGCAAAGGATAGTGTAGTTGTTAATATCAGTTGGTGGGGCCCTACACACCTGCAGATCAGTTACTGTGGACCTCGTATAGACACTGCACTGTCAGAGTGTTCTGTCTGATGAGTCTTTTCTGTCCCCAGTGATAGCGTGATGCTGATCCTCCGACTGCTTCCCATCATTTCATCAGCTCCGGCTCACAAACCTAGGACTCACAGTCGATGCTATCGATCACTCTCGCTACTTTGCTGTAAGAACCTTTGTCTAATGTAAAACCAATTATGTCAGAGGGAACTGAATTACCGTGTGTTGATTTTTTAGTATAATGCAATAAAATTCTTAGGTGTATTTAGTCCTCCAGGTGTTACCAGAGCCCCTTCATGCTGTAGTTTTACAAGCTGTTGCTTCCTTCCCTACCTCGCACGTGTCACACAGTGGGAGGGGGGAATGCTTCTGCACAGTGTCCTGGAACCCAAGTGCTTTAGCATAGTTTTGATTTTAGAAGGAAGGAGGCCATGGATAATAAATATAAGATGAATACCACAGTCGCCTGGTGCCGGATTCTATGAGTAATGTCCCTGGTTATCATGATGGATTCTGATTCTCTTACATCTTTAACCTAGAAATCCAGGAGATTATGTCAGTATTCTGTTGAATTTTTTAGGTCTGATCCAATCTGAATTTATGAGTAATGGGGGATATAATCTCTGTCCTAATTATAATGGGATGTCCTCAAACTTTTTCTAATTTTGTTTATTTTGTTTTCCTCATTTAGTGATCTGGGGAAACCCTTCCCTGAAGACCCTCAGCGTGTTTGGCATAGTGACGGACAATTCCTTGCAGGTGCTGAAAGAGTCTCTCCAGCATTTAAAGATAAATGGCTCCTTCTTCAGCACATTGCCCGACCCACCACCGGCAACAAGAAGACCGGGAATATATGGGGCATAAGTGCAAGTTATCACTGAATCCACAGACTCATAATGAGAGCGGCCAGACACTACGGATCCTCAAACTTGAATTCTTCCATGACCACAAGAAACTGTAGATTACCTGTGACGTAGCTACTCACCAGCCAAAATTGATGGGAATATTTATGACGGGATGGATTATGTGGTGACACTGTCTGATATACTGCTATACTTGTCACCACTCACCAGCAGAAGTGAATATGTTAAAGGGACCGTAACTTTTAAAATAACCTTAGTAAGTGATGGAAGAGCACAATGTATAGTGTAATATGGCAAAGGGAATATTTACACTTGTGAAAAAGGCAAAAAATTACTGAGAGAAATATAATGTGTATAAGAGATGCAGGCAGCGGCACACTCTTTGTTCCGCCCATGGAAACAGACCCCTATGTGGTCTGATCCCATGGACTGAACATATTGCAAAAATTATGATGCAAGGACTCCCTGTCTGCTGGCGAACTGCAGTCGCCGATACTGTAAGAACTGTGACGACATGTGCTATCCTGAACCATATTGTTTGCAGGGAACTGCATGTTATCTGTACACTATTAGGCTGTCAAGATTCTCTAGTTTATAACTAGAAAACACAACTTTAATACACAGTGTTGCAACCTTTACATTTACGATACGTCACTTTTGAGGTTAGGGTCTAAAATTGCTCAAATGTGTTCCAAAATTTTACAAAATTTTCTTTGTCACAATTCCAAAAATATCTGGCACACTGTGTATTGTTTATCCCCCTTCCCTTTAGTGGTGGAGGAGGCCTCTAAAAGGAGTTAGACGGATCTGTACAATATCCTCAGCTCATTGTAATGTATAGGATGTACCGTTCGTAAAAATCGGAAAGGTTTTTATGTTTTACACAATGGAGGATTTTGTGTCCCTTCTGTGACATGTAGGATTCTTTGTTTGTGGGTTTTACATTTGCAGAGATTATGTGTCTGAAACTTTATGAATGACTTGATTTATGAGATAGTCACAGAATTCTTTAGATTGAGCATCCTTGGGCTTCTGCCATCAATGACTGTGATGCTACCGGCCGCTGAACTCCCTGGTCTTAGTTCAGGCGGATTTATGAGCCCATCCAGGCTCAGATCAACGAACGTAACATGTTGGTTCAGGTTTGGGCCGGTAGAGCCAGATATCAAACTGCTGACTATTACTGCCTAAACCTGGTCACATGCAACAGACCTAAAGCCAGAGACACACATGACACAGCTATTCTCCCAGCCCAGCACCCTGAGCCTTCTAGGGGCAACTTGTGTATGGACATGTGAGGTGAATTAGTGTACGTTCACTGTGTCTCCTATCGCTTTCTAAGGTTTTATTACAAGTGGCAGCTCCTCTATAACGATATGCAGGGTCCTGTGTACCCGCTATATAAATCCTCTGCTGTGAATTACAGAGGCCTGTGTACCGCTATATTAATCCCTGCGTGTTAGCAGTCTTTCGCTAAAATTCCTCTGCGTGAATGACATTTTTTAGCTGTAAGTGACTGACAAGCTGTAGGAGGCCTCAAGCTGTCTCTTTTACTGTTGTTTCTGAATAGGAGGATTTATGTTTGTGTAGCACATGCTGAGTAGGAAGGTTTGGTCACAGGAGCACTCCTGGGTTTTCACCACAGGGGGGAGTCCACTTTTTAATAGATTTGCAATGATTTTTTCTTTTAATATGAATAATGTTTTTTTACGTGTAACACTGCCAATATGATCCAGCCAGGGGTGCAGGGACAGCACTGTTATCGAGGAGGAGTATTACTTCCCGGGGGAGCACTGTCTTAAGGAGCTTGTTTCTTAGCATTTATATAATTGGGGGACATCGTTATGTCATTTTAAAGTCGATGGATCTTTAGTACAAATTTGGAACTACCCCATGCAGTGATGTACTCAGTAGTGGTGCCTTGGGGTACGATAAGGGCCCTGGGTCACGAGTCAGCCCTGTCGTGCATAGAAATTTGTGACAACTACATCACTATTGTCTTTGGATTTAATTTTTTTTCACAATGAGAAATTTTTGGGTTCAACAGAAGAAACTTACAAATCCACAGACTTGTCAGTCTCCATAAGCAATCAAGACACTTATATCCTACAGCTCCTGTATGATAGAGTTGTCCCTGGTGTGTATGGGCCAAGAACAGAAAGTAAGGAGTCCCCGGCTTGTGGCTCTATAATTCAGTGCCGTGAGTGATTCTCTTCACTTTTGTATGTCTGGTTCTTCTATTTGTTTGTTTTTTTTATTCTGAAATGTAAAGTTTTGAGAATTCACTGTAGCTCATATAACTTCTGTATCAGAATACTCAGATATACAACACTGAGCGATCGCTGTTATATTTGGAAAACTGCACCACTGCCCCTATCTAAATGAATACGACAGTGCGTAACTGACCATGTACCAAAGTGCGTGAATCAAATGTGCTGCAGCAGAAGAGGGGAAGCTCTGCCATGAATGCTGCCTGGATGCCATGTTGTGCAAAGAGTCTATGGAGTTGAGGTCAGTATGCACACGTTGCTGACCATGGGTTGATGGCCTAGAGCATGATACAACTTTGTTTTTAATTGTGCTGTTAATGAGTCTTGTTTTCTTTTTTTCCAAAAAAAAAAAAAAATAAATAAATTAAAAAACCTAAAAACTCAAATCACCCCCTTTCCCTAGAACTGATAGAAATATAAATAAACAGTAAAAATCATTAATACATTAGGTATCATCGTGTCCGAAAATGCCCAATCAAAATATGATAACGGTTTTTCACTGCGTTTAACCCCATAACGGAAAATCGCGCCCATAGTCTATAAAAAGTGATCAAAAGGTCGTACAGTCCTAAAAATGATAACATTGTAAACGTCATCAAAATCCGCAAAAAACGGCAACACCCATCAGCTCCATACACCAAAGTTATTAGCTTCAGAAGATGGCAAAATCCCCCCAAAAAATTTTGTACAGGTTTTAATTTTTTTAAATGTATGAAAACATTATAAAACCTATACAAATTTGTTATCCCCGTAATCGTACCGACCCAAAGAATAAAGTAGACCTGTCATTTGGGGCGTACAGTGAAATCCATCAAATCCAAGCCCACAAGAAAACGGCACAAATGCGTTTTTTTTTACCAATTTCACTGCATTTGGAATTTTTTTCCCGCTTCCTAGTACACGGCATGGAATATTAAATACCGCCATTTTGAAGTGTAATTTGTTACGGAGAAAATAAGCCATCACACAGCTCTGTACATGGTAAAATAAAAAAGTTACAGATTTTTGAAGGGAGTGAAAAATGAAAACGCAAAAAATGAAAAAGGGCTGCGGCGTTAAGGGGTTAAAGTACTCTTGGGAGTCTTATAGTGGAAAAAAAAAAAAAGTTCAAAAGTTCAAACAGTCCACAAGATGAAAACATAAAAACATCCTTTTACAGCTCTGTACAATGAATACAAGTCCTCCTACAGCTCTGTACACAGAAAAATAATTTAAAAAAAAAGATATGAATTTTTAAAGACGGGGAGTGAAAAATGTTAACGCAAAATACAAAAATTATGTGGCCCTTTCTGCAACATGGTAACTACGTACATATTAATATTCAGCATTCTCTCGTGAGCAGAATCTTTTCAGTATAACTTGGCCATATCTCACGCCATCTATGAAGTCTTACCTAGTGCAGCTTTTTAACATCTGTGTGAGAGATTCTGGAGAAAAGCCCGAGCAGCCTCCAAGGTTCAAACGCTCCAGATCCGAATTCTGAGCAATGGCGCTGGAAAGAGCAAAATCAATACAATAAATATAGCTCTTGTGCATAAAGTAAATTTTGCAGAACAACTGCAGTAAGATTGCAGACGAGTCCAGAGTCTTTACATATTCCATTGCGATACATTATATCTGTAACGATTCAGCCTTGTGTTAACCTTCCCTTTAGGACAAAACTGTGGCTAAACTATAAACAACGGGATTGCTCAGGAATCCTTTATACTTAAAACTTGATTTTATTGTGATACAATTATTTCCTTAATAACAGATCAATTTAGTGAACAAAAAGAAAAGTTAAGCCTCTTACCACATGAGTGTATCGGACAGCTCCAGCCCCTCCAGGCTCAGGTTGTGCAGGTTGTGGCAGCGGGAGATGATGCTCTGCAGAGCCTCGGTACTTACTGTACAATTAGAGAGGTCAGCGTGCTGAAGGCGCAGGGGTCTAGAGAAATGTAAAATGGTGACATATTAAGTAGCTAATATGACAATATATACAATCCAGCCATTCTAGACTTTTCAGCCCATGCAACTAATTTAATAAACACTCTTTCCAGGAAATGATGGTTACAATTCATTAAATACTATGAATTCGTTTTTTTCCCCAGGATCGGATGCGATTTCTCACCTGACTTGTTTAAATACCGGTTCCCCGATACACGACCTCGGACAGCGCAGGGCAACAACACCCAGTGATAGCAACTTTCCAATAACTCCATCTGTCAGATGTTTGCCGGTCAGATCCACACTGTGCCATAACGACTCGTCGCACCTACAAGAGGGAAATCATCTCATCATATTGGATTCCAGTCTCCGGCACTACTGAAGTCAATGGGCTGGACATGTAAGAAAAGTTGCGCTGGGTCTCCTCATTAAGAGCAGCTCTTTCTAAAGAATATCTAGCCTGGTCAAGTGAGGACATCTTTCTATTTAAAAGGGTTATACAACGGCATAAACATTTTTTTGATAAATTTTTTATAGCAGATAGGGACAATTAACTAATATACATGCGTTACCAAAAGAGCCATATTCGGCTGTCAGGCCCGGCACAGGTTGATGTTTTGTACATTGGCCACATGTTTTTGTGTCCTCCAAGTACAAAATGTCACTGTCCATGTAAGTCCACCTGTCTCTACAGTGAAACCTACAGACGAAATATCTGATCTCAGAGTCACATCCCCTGACACTGGACTGTTGTACAGTTCTCCGATCTCATTGCTGAGAGTTGTATGTGTTGCTGTGGAAGGAAGAAGCGATAATTTTCTGAGGTAGACACTGTCATTGAGAGCAACTTGTGTCCCGTATCTGTATTCTCTATCCCTTGCCTTTCACTTCTTGTTATGCTAGCTGCTAAGGCTGAAAAGATTACCTTACTACCCACAAAGAACCAAACATTTAGCCTAAAGGGTTTTCAGGTTTTAAATATAATCAATCACCTAGCCTCATAGAAATCAGAGGGAATCTGACCCCTGGCACCCCCATCCATCGGCTGCGGAGTAAAGGCTGCTTCAAGTGAAAACACGTTCAAGCATCATGGAGCCTGGCTGCAACTCAGTTCCATTCAAGTGATTAGGACTGAGCTACAATACCAGGCACAAACACTGTATTATGTACAGCAGTGTGCTTGGCAGAAGTGACAACCCATTTAAAAGTTGTACAACCCCTTTAACCTAATATCCCCCTTAGGAAGGAGTTGTGCTTATGACTTACGAGAGTCTGTTCCATCGCTTGCACACTCGGGACACTCTCAGTAGGTCTGTTAAATGCAAGTAGGAGAAGATTCCCAAAAGCAGCTCATCAGGGAGCGAGTCCCAGGATATCCCTGTTGGGTAAAAATTACAAAGGTTATGAAACCTGCAGAACAACTCAACACCTGAAAAAAAAAGACTAAGTGTGGACTTAAAAAAAAACCCCAGAAGCCAAATGACCAAGAAATGTGCTAACATCTGACTTTATGGGTAGTGTACAGCTTCTGAAATGTTCATGTCCTGGGTTACTGTTCACACACTTGCCCATGCTATTAATCAGATTAGTAAAAGCTGTCCCTGATTTCAAGAGAACCTGTAATGGATATTGATTGACTTCATTAAAGCCTATGATTGAAAATAATTTCCCTTATCCCTAAAAAGTTCCTTTCCATTAAATGCAACTGACCCGAGGTGAGTCCAATCACACTGAGACCTACATATTCAAATTTACTTGCATTGCCCTGCCTCCTTGTTTCTGATTGACATGTCTAAGTGCTGGGACATGCTGCTCTATGGAACATTGAGTTAGAGCTCTGTTAAATGTTTGGGCAGTTTAAGTCATGTGACCAGAATTACATCATCTAAGGTCCTGTTAGATCTGCAACGTCTATCCCATGTATGTATCTGCTGTAATTTCATGTGATCAGATACATACATGGGGTAGACGTTGCAGATGTTACAGGACCTCATCATCATGGTCATAGTCATCAAGGTCACATGACATGCTGAGAAGAGGCATGGGACATGGGGAATAGTACATAGGACATGCCCCCTCTGATGCCAGATAATATAACATAAAGTTGATTTATGGCGATGTAATGGAAACTATTTTTAGCTAAAAGAGCATCAGTTAGCTTATAGGGCTGTATAGGAACCTGTCACTAGCGGTATTTGCTGAAAATGTGGTGACCGGTTCCTTTTAAGAACATTGAACTAACAGAAGACTTCTACTTAATGGCTGACCTTTGGATGCTGGTATTTCACTGTACCTGAGCCACAGGCTGCAATTATCAACTATAATACTTATCAAATGGGTCTGAAATGTATCTTTATTGTCAATCCTTGTTATTATGACAACCCAAAATTTTGAAAATTCTATTGTTGCATGGACCAAAATATTTTTGTCTTATAAATATACCTGTGAGAACAAAGCTAAGGAACCTATCTTGCACAGGGACTGCCTGTATATAGGTAGGTACCTGGCTGAGATACTCTCGGTGTCCTTGGACGTCTAGCAATGAAAAAGCCATCGTCCTTTTCCTTGTGTTTCTGACGCTTCTGTGGAGGGGTCATCTGCATAATTTGATCTGCGGGCGTGTTTTCTGTGTCCTGCGGATCTTTCTCTATTGGGGTCACTCCCATTCCATACAGCAGATCCGAACTTTTCTTTGCGTCCCATGACCAGGAACTGCGATTGGATGTGTTCATGGCCGAAGCAGGAATCTCCTGAAGATGTTTCCTAAAGGAGGAGACACATATTACATCAATCTCTGACACTGAACCGTCAGAGTCTCGCTCCCGGCTCCCTCACCCTATACCATGGGTCCTGGATTCCTTGTCCCAGTCACTACTATGGGATGACATCAATATTGATGGAGTCCTGAAGAGACCAGAAGCTGTGCAGGACCTACAGTGCTGGATTGCTGGGGGGTTTATAGTCAGTACACTATTATGTATTTGGGTGTTAAATAAAAAAATCAGTCAACCCATTTAACCATAAAAGAAGTGATCACTGTAGGGATCTTAGATACAAGTCTAGTCCCTCACGTATATAGACATCAGACTGCACTTATCTATACACTACGAGTAGCAATGCTCCGCAAGATCCACATAAGAACACAATCACATTACATCCTAAAGCACTGGCTCCCCCTGGTGGATACAGGAGTTTAGTGGGATATTACTATGGTCATTTTCAGACCTGGGAAAACCTAAAGTGTTTTTCTTTAAAATCTTTTACAGAAAGTGGGCAATTTAAAATGTTATATGTACGTTATACTTTTTATTAGCCCCCACATATGCTCGAACATCACAGGATTACTTAGTCATAGACTATGAGACACCTGCATTGCAGTCCATACAGACACTAGGTACAGCGATTAACCATCAACATGCCTGGAAGTCTTTAAAAGTAAAACCTTAGGTTACAAACCCCCAGAGACCAAGGTATCTAAACGGTTAAAGGAAATCTCGCATCACACTCGCAACGCAAGCTGCCCGGATCTCCCGGCCTGAACGCTGCAAACCGGGACTTAACTGACATGCTGAGTTCACTACCGCGGTGCAGCGTTCGAGCCGTGCGTTCCCGGGAGCATGCGTTGCGAGTGCGATGCATGTGTTCATCACATCACACTCGCAAGTTTGTAACGGGCCTTACTCATAGATCCAGACACCGTGACTGTGGTAATCTTCTTATGTTTATTATCCATGGCCTTTCTTCTATAATCAACTTATTAAAATTATACTAATGAAACAGAAGGCATCCTGGGGGTGTTACCATACCCCCCCTTATGCTGTAAATTCACAAATAAATCTTTTCAGGAACACTTCACACCTACCATTGTGTGAGATTACAGGCAGAGGAAGGAGGGAAGTGCTGATGAAGCGGGGGAGTGTTTTGACAGTGTAACAGCCTGTGAAGCTGCAACAAAGGGTCTCTGGTAACATTTGCATAGCTTTAAAAGTAGAAGATAGTATAATAAGATTATCACAGTCCCAATGCCTGGATCTATGAGTATGTACCCCTGATTTTGATGGTAGATTTCCGTTAAACAACCTGCAGAAGCCTCACTACAAGCTGCCCCCCCATTACCGGTAGATTGATAAAGGTACCGATCATTCTTTAAGGGGTTGTCTGAGATCAGGGGCCTATAACTATAGGTCCCCATACTCTCTTGCCCACTCAGCATGGCACCATCCTCTTAGTATACAGAAGCTCAGGAGTGCCATCAGATTGACAGGCACCCGCTACAGCTGACAACTGCTGCTGAAGCCGATGTTGTGATGCACATACTATATACTAGGAGGCCAGCAGTGATGGGTGGCGCCACGCTGAATGGGAGAGAAGGTGCATACTCCCCTGGACAACCCCATACGGCTGACCTCCAGAGAAACGCATGCGATCAGTAACCAGAACCCGTGTCTTGCATGAAAACAATGCAAAACCCTGGGTTCTGGTTACCGATCGGTTGTGTTTCCGAAGAAACGCACACACGATCGGTACCTGTGACTGCACCCTTAGGGCAATGACACACATGGCGTTTTGAACGCGTTTTTGGCCCCATTTTTAAGCAGTCCGTCAAAAAGCACATGCGGTTTTTGAAACCGCATCCGTTTTTGACAGGTTTGACCAATTATCTTAATTGAAACCGGTCAAAAATGCATGCGGTTTTTGACGGACTGCTTAAAAACCGGCCAAAAACGTGTTCAAAACGCCACGTGTGCCATCACCCTTAGGCCGGCGCCACATGTAGCGCTTTGTCTGCGCTTGCAAACGCAGACAAAGACGCGCCCACCGGGGCGGGCCTCGGCCCGATCGCATCAGCGTTTCTATGGAAACGCCTGCGATCGGGAACGAGCCGCCGGTGTTTCGGGTTAAATTACGCAAAACACCGGCGGCTCGTTCCCGATCGCAGGCGCTTCCATAGGCCCGCCCCGGTGGGCGCGACTTTGTCTGCGTTTGCAAGCCCGACAAAGCACTACGTGTGGCGCCGGCCTAAGGGGTGGGATACAGGTTGGCGGTGGAGGGCGCCCCCTTCTGCTGGTTTCCACACCATCACCAACGACAGCTGGATCTCATTAGGAGGGGATTGTAATCATCGCTGATTCCAGACAAAGTTTTTGAATTTAGCTTTGATGTTTTTTGACTTCATGTGTGAATACGTCCTTACTGCCGGCTCCACAGATCACACTGAGCGCTCAGGATCAGCTCCATGATGGATATGCGGAGGTTGGTTCTCTTTATCTATCATAGATCAGCGATTTCCAGCAAGTTATTATAAGACTACAACTCCCAGCATTCTCTGACAGACTGCAGAGGTCAGGGCATGCTGGGAGGTGTAGTTTTATAGATATTACTTGGAAACAATCAGCAGCCCAATAGAAATCATCACCTTTACAATGATTATGCATGAAGAGACTACTGCCTGACCCCTGTGCATGCTGGGAGTTGTGGTCCAATCAAGCAAACGATTGGTATAGCATATAACGTATTAAGACCACCACAACCCCCCTCATTTCCCAGGCTAAGGTGTCTCTGTAGCGGAGCAGCACAGCCGGCCGCCATTCACCGCTCTCTCTACCGATATTTACCTCATCCTGATCCGCGCGCCCGACCGGCTCCTTATACGAACTTCCCGCGTCCCTTTCTCGGCACGTAGCGACGCGGTGACGTCACCGGGCGCCCAGTGCGCAGGCGTAGGAGACGTCACCCTGCAGGTCACATGATCACCGTCAGCAATCAGACGGTAGTTCAGATCTGGAGGCAAAAATAATGCGCTGAAAAAGTGGTTTCTATAGGCAACACGGATAAATAAAGCAGAAATACCACATTAAGAGCAATGTGTACTCCCAGTCTGGTTGTATCAGGGCATGATGAGAGTAGTAGTGTAATAATAGCTGGAAAGATGGGTGTATGTGGGGACCTGGGTTCATGTCCCAGGATCAACATCTGCAAAGAGTTTGTGAGTTCTCTCTGTGTTTACGTGGATTTCCTCTGGATCCTCTGGTTTCCTCCCACACTTCAAAACATACTGGTAGGATGATTACATTGTGAGGCCCATTGGGGACAGGAACCGATTTGGAAAGTTCTGTGCAGCGCTGCATAATCTGTGTGCGCTATTATTATTATGTGCTATGTTACTTTATTATGTTCGCACTACATGGGACTACTGACAATGATTAATCTTTATCTAGTGCTAACATATTCCGCAGCGATGTACAGGTCCTGGAGTGCACATACAAAAAAAACATAACAGACCCATAACAATAGGGGTGAGGGGCCTGCTTGGCTTACAATGTGCAACACCCTCGCCGATGCAATGGCGAGGTAGGGTTTGCGAATACGTCCCACCTGCATGTAATCCCATTACACAACATGGTTCTGATAGGACATAGGGATATTGCAGTGGTTAGTACAAGCAGAACCACTCCCTCCACACAGGTCAGCGCAGAAGGTGAAGTGATGGCACTCAGGGAAGCGCTACAGCTGGTGGAAGGTAAAAGGGCGAACATCTATACTCAAGGTATAGTTCTGGGGTCTAAACACGACTATGAACCCATATGGAAGGCTAGAGATTTCCTCACCTCTGCAGGGACCCCCGTTAAGCATGGCACGCTGGTTAAAGAGCTCATGGATGCTCTCTTACTTCCACAAGAGGTGAGGATAGTAAAAGTTAAAAGCACACACAATTTGGTAACTCCACAAGCCAAAGGCAAGTATGTGGCTGACGGGATGGCGAAGGCAGCTGCACAGATGGAGCCCGGAGACTGTCCTGAAGTCTCAGCGGTGAGTTCTGAGCTAAAAGTTTGATCCACAGGTGCTCCAGTCCCTGGTGGCCCGAGTGTCATCAGAAGTGAAGGAAGTGTGGAGGAAAGCTGGAGCCCAGATGCCGATGGGACCTGGATGCTGGGAGAGAGGGTGTGCCTGCCCAGAGCCCTGCACCCGACAGTAAGTCAAGTAGCCCATGGACACACACACATATCCAAAACAGCCATGCTAGTGCTCATAAACCACCAGTGGTTTGCCCCGGGCGTTACTACCCCTGTCACTAGACTAGTGAAAGCCTGTATAGTCTGTGCCCGCCACAACCCGGGTAAGGTGGAAAAGACCCCACAGAAGGTGACACCCAAGCTGCTGTATCCCTTCCAGAGACTGCAGATGGATTTTATCCAGCTACCAAAAAGTGGTACGCAGGAATACGTGCTTGTGTGCATTGATCTCTTTCCAGGGTGGCCAGAAGCTTCTCCCATGACCAAGGCTACTGCCAGAGCTGAGGCAAAGAAGTTGGTGAGTGAGATTTTTCTGCAGGTTTGGACTTCCAGATACTTTAAACGGCACTCTTAAGTTAGAGATCTGGGAGGCCATGGAAGAAACAGGGAAACCATGGCGCGAGTGCTTTCCTGCTGCCCACTATTCAGTTAGGACCACACCCAACAGAAAGATGGGATTGTCCCCCTTTGAAGTACTTTTTGGCCGTGCACCCAGACAAGGCCCCTGCTTCCCACAGATCCTATAGCTGATGGCAGGAAACCAGGTAGAATATGCCACACAGTTGAGCCAGGCCTTGAAAAAGGTCGGCAAAAGTGTTTCTGATTCCTTTTTCAGATGCAGACAGAGACCTCAGGACGCATAACCTGAAGCCTGGAGACTACGTGGTGGTAAAGAGACACACCAGAGAGAGAGTCTGGAGCCTCGCTATGATGGTCCTTTCCAAGTCCTGCTGACCAGTGCCACGTCTGTGAAGCTAGAGGGAAGTCAGCACGCTTCCAAGCTTTCTATTGCAAACTTACTTATTCTTCTTGCTAGCTGGTCTCTTCTGACTGACTGTATGCTCAGGGACACCCCAACCATGACTATCACTGTATCTATAGGGGTGACCAGGATGCCCCCAGGGTAGGAGACTTTACCTACGGTCGGTGCAACAAGACAATGACCTTCTTTAACATTGACAGCACAAGTAACCCTGTATTAGCAGTGTCTGATGTGTACAGGATTTGTGGGGATAGGAGAGTCAGGTCAGGCTTAGAGGCTGGGAAGGTGAGTGTGCTGTGATAACACTTGTGCATTCCTTCCTCGTGATCCCCAGGGATAAGGTTGATCAGACACATAAGCAAAGGTAGAGAATCACAAAGGATTCTGGAGGTCTGAGAGAGAAGCACCTATATGACAACGTTTACATGGGAGTGGGAGCACCAAGGGGAAGTTCCAGATGAGTACAAGGCCCACAATCAGATATCGACAGGTATTCCCCATGACAGATCATTATTCCCCAGGGAGCTATGAGCAAAGATGTTGGTTGGGTAACTGTTTTTTTATTGTAATCAACAGAGATTTGTGAATTATATCTGAGATGCTTCCCAGAACCGCATGACTTTGGACATGACCCTTGCTGAGAAGGGAGGAGTCTGTAAGATGGTGGGAGTGGCTTGTCACATATACATCCCAGATGACATCACCCCCTATGGATCGATTACCCATGCTCTTGAAAAGATTGAAGGACTGTCCAGGGAACTCAAAAGAAACTCAGAAGTGGACGCTATATCCTTCACTTTGTGGATGGGGGATTGGAAGGGTTTCCTTTAAGTGGGGGTGATATTGGGGATTGTGATTTTGCTCTTGTCACTTATTGTGTGTTATGTGGTCCCCCCCATCAAGTCCACCTAGTATCATGGGTATCAGTAGTTAGACAAGCCAAAGACCCCTTACTCAAGTTACCTAAATTTGCAAAATGAAGATCAACTACCCCTGAAACATATCAAGCAGCCCCTGGAGTAGGGAGAGGTAGAGTAGAGATTTGATTCCCATATGTGAAAGTCCACTAAATGGGGGCGCACCCAACAGGGGTCTGCTGTCATCCAACTGGTGAAGAGGATAACAAAGCACATATGGGCAGATCTGTAGGTCCTTCTAGACTAAGAGTAGCGGAGATAAATTCCAGGATTTAGGCGGGACTGTTAAGGTAAACCTGCTGATAGATCAAATCCTGTCATTTCTACTTGTTCTATATTCCTAAAATCATTGTAACAGAGACTTCATTATAAGATGGCGCCGGCCTCGTGATCATAATGAAAACAATTAAGGCAAAAGAATGTCAACAAGACTTCAATCCTGACGTCAATAAGCAACAGCAAGGAAGTTCTCCAATCAAGAGACCACACGAGCTGGGAATTCTCCGCCCCTTCTGCTTCTTCCATAATTTCTATATAGTTTTGTGAAACCAAATAAAGTGCTAGCAGTGCAGATTTGCCATGGCCATGATCGCATGAGTGAGATTTTAAAATCACAAATGTGTCTGAAGTAATTTCTATGCTGTGCACACCATGCTTATGATTAGAAACACGCAGCCAACGCACACCTAAAAAGAGGATGTCTTGAATCCTAACCTAACAGCACAAGAGGTTTAAAGAGCTTATATCTATTGAGGAGGGAGGCGGGACACAGGGGGAATAGAGCTTTACATGAGGAGGGCCCCCCTCCTCCTCATAGGGGGACACATGATGTATCACATATTAGCTTACTATCTAGAGGAGGGAGGGGGACAAGCTGTATAAAGCTTACTATCTATGAGGGGGACACAGAGGATAAGGCTACAATTATGATGAGGGAGGGGGGCACAGCTGGTAATAAGAGCTACTATCTATAAGGAGGGAGGGGTGGGAACAGTATACTCTTACTATCTATGAGGAAGAGGGGTGACACAGGAGGTACTAAATAGCTTACCTATCTATGACGAGGGGGGGACACAGGTACTAGAGCTCTACATCTATGAGGGGGAAAACAGGAGGTATAACCAGTTAACACAGTTCTATGGGAGGAGGGTGGGGGCACGGGGATTAAAGTCTTCGACATCTATGTAGGCGGAGGGACAGGGAGACACAGTATAAGAGCGTATTCTATCTATTGAGGATGGAGGTGGGACACGGAGTACTACAGGCTTATTAATCTATGAGGAGGAGGGAGAATCACAGGAGGTATAAGAGCTTACTATCTATGAGGAAGGAGGGGGACAACAGAAATATCTAAAAGCTTTATATCATGTAAAGGGGAGGGGGCACAGGAAGTAATTAGAGCTTACAATCATGAGGAGGGAGGGGGACACAGGGGGAATAAGAGCTATATCTATGAGGAGGGAGGGGGACCAGGGGGAATAGAGCTTACATATGAGGAGGGAGGGGGACACAGGAGGTCTCAAGAGCTTACTATCTATGAGGAGGAGGGGGGGGCACAGGAGGTATAAGACTCTTACAATATATAGGGGGAGGGGGAACAGGAAGTATAGAGCTTACAATCTATGAGGGGAGGACAAACAGGAGAAAGAGCTTACTAAATATAAGGAGGGAGGGGGACACACGGAAGTATCTGAGTTTACAATCTTGAGGAGGAGGAGGGACACAGGGACGGAATAACGAGTTTACTATCTAGAAGAGGGAGGGGGACACAGGGGGAATAAGCATTACAATCTATGGTAGGGGGGGCACAGGGAGATATAAGATCTAGCACTACTATAAGGGATGGGGGGCACATGAGGTATAAGAGCTTACTATCATAAGGAATGGGGGCACATGGCGTATAAGAGCTTACTATCTATAAGTGGGGGGCACATTAGTATAAGAGCGTACATCTTTGAGGAGGGGGGGGGACACAGGGGGGACATAAAGATTTACTATCAATTGAGGAGGGAGGGGGAGGACACAGGAGGTATAAAGATTACTAACATAAGGAGGAGGGGACCACAGGAGGTATAAGTAGCTCACCAATCATTGATGGGGGGGACAAGGAGGGGGGACACCCAGGAGAGAATAAGAGCCTTACTATCTTGGAGGAGGGGAGGGGGGACACAGGATATAAAGAGCTTACATCTATGAGGAGGGAGGGGGGAACAAGAGTATAATAGCTACTTCTATGATGAGGAAGGGACCAGGTATATAGAGCTTCCTATCTATGAAGGGGGAACACAGGAGGTATATAGAGCTTCCAACTAGAGGAGTGGAGGGGGGTCACAGGAGGGTACAAGGCACTCATGCTTGAGGAGGCGGGAGGGGGGGACACATGGTATAAAGACTTTCTATCTAGGAGGAGTGGAGGGGGGACACAGATGTATAAGAGCTTCATAATACTATGAGGAGGGAGGGAGACAACACAGGAGGTATAAGAGCTTCTATCTATGAGGAAGGAGTGCGCGCACACAGGAAATATAAAAGCGTTACTATCTATTAAAGAGGGGACGGGGGACACAGGACGTTAAGATCTTAAATCAATGAGAGGGGAGCGGGACCAGGGGGAATAAGAGCTTATTATATATGAGGAGGGAAGGGGGGACACAGGGAGGTATAAGAGCTTACTATTATGAAGGAGGGGGGTGGCACAGGAGGTATAAGAGATACTAAAGATAAGAGGGAGGGGGACACAGGAAATTGAGCTTACATCTTGATGGGGAGACACGAGGAGGAATTAGAGTACTAATATACGGAGGGTATGGGGGACACAGGAAGTATATGAGTTGTACAATCTATGAGGAAGAGGGGGACACAGAGGAATCAAAGAGCTTACTATCATGAAAGGGATGGGGGGCCACAGGTGGGATAAGCTTACAATCTATGAGTGAGGGGGCAACAGGAGATTATAAGGCAGCTTACTATCTATAGAGAAGGGGGGCATAATGGTATAATAGAGCTTACTATCTTAGAGGATGGGGGACACATGAGTATCAAGAGTCATATATCTATAAGGATGGGCGGCACATGAGGTATAGAGCGTATATCTATGGGACAGATAGATTACTCATGAAGGAGGGAGGGGTACACAGGTGTTCAAGAGCGTAATACTTAGATGAGGGAGGGGGACAAGAGGTATAAGAAGCTTACACCTATAAGGGACCAGGGGGGGACCAGGGAGTAATATGAGCTACATCTATGAAGAAGGATGGGGGACCGGAGTGATAAGAGCTGTAGCATCTATGAGTGGGGGGACACATAGGTTCTAAGTACAATTGACGGGTCAAGATAAGCTTTCCAATCTTAATGAGTGAGGAAGAGGGGGCACGAGGTATAAGAGCTTACTATCTATAGGAATGGTGGGCATCCGGAGGGATGAAGCTTACTATCAATGGGAGGAGGGCACAGGAGGATGAAGAGCTTCTAACTATAAGTGAGGTAGTGGGGACACAGGAGGTATAGAGCTTACAACCTATTACAGCGGTATAAGAGCTAACAATCTTATAGAGCGGGGGACAAGATGGAGGGGGGGGCATCAGGAGGTTATTGAGTAATATCTATAACTGATGGGGGGCACAGGAGAGTATAAGACTTTCTATTCTACTCACAGGATGGCGGGCACCGGAGGGATACACAGGGGATAGAGCGTACTATTGAGAGGGGACGAGGGACACAGGAGGTATAAGTAGACTTACAATCTATTCACACGAGTTATAAGAGCTAACAATCTATGAGGAGGGTTAGGGGATGGAGACACACTGGGGTTGAGAGCTTACAAGTCTTTAGAAGGGGGGGGGGGGGGGCGCGCGCGAAGATAGAATACCTTACAATCTATGAAAGGGAGGGGGCTGCACAAAGGTCTTAAGATGTCAGTCATTAGAAAAGCCCAGCTTCTATATTCCAGAAACTCACACACAACTGTCCAATGGTTTGTGCTGTAAATGGAAATAACCTCCATGTCATATTTACCACTATACACATCTATACACAAGGAGAACCAATTTTTTTATTTTATTTTGAATAAAGAGATATAGCAATGCTTGATCTTGCCCATGTGTGCTGATAGTGCGACCTGTTTTTTAATGTGCTAGTGGGGAGGGGTCAGCCTACTTCCTCCTCTCATACCCGCCGAGCAGAGGCACATGCCATGTGAATGACCTAAAAGTCAGGACAATGCTGTATGCCACATCTGCCTGGCTCTGGCACATTCAATTGTACGCAAAAAGCGTAACATGATCAGGTTTGAGCGGACAAATCTAATTTATATATAAATGTGTTCATCAAAAAAATATGGTGCGAAGTGTTTCCGGTTAAATCATCAAAAGACAACGGGGGCACTGTCTTGCCTGGGACACACAGGTTAATCAATCAAGCGGAAGGGCGTTCTTTACTATCAATAGCGCGCTGCGTCTCAGATCAAAACGCTGATCTGTTGTGTAGAGCTGTCATTTCCTTCTTCACATGCTGGACAGGTATGTCTCCTCTTGGCTCTTTTGATGTCTTCCTCACGTCCTGCTCCCCGCAGTACAGGAGATGTGGTAATGTAGGCGGCAATCTGGCCATCAGTTGAAAAACGCGTCATGGACCCTTACTCAGGCCTGGTTTTATGGTTGGATCCAAGGGCAACTCTGCAAGCGTGATCCGTATCAGATACCATTATTCAAGAATCTTGTTAAAGGGATCTTCCCTATGTCTGCCAGACTTTCCATATCCACCACAGAATATAATATCATTGTAGTGGCCCACATATTACAGATGCTCATGTCCCTGTACACCATGTTAAGTTACTCAATTTTTGCTCCTCCTCCCCTGTATTAGTGTCCCTCTTGTGTGGCCCCATGGTAGGGTAAGAGCTGACGACTCCTTGCTCCACCGTTTATGTCAACGTTTCTTGACTGAAATACAATTCTACAATTTTGGTAAACTGGCAAAAAAAAGAACTCAAAAACACGAGAAAGAATAACAAACTTATAAAACGCATTCCTTTCTTATTCCTCTCGCTCTCCACTGCCTACCAGAACACAAATATACGAGAGCGACGGTGGGCATCCAAAATGGCCGCCTCTAGCGGCAGACAGTTGCTGTTACGGTTTAAAGTTTACCTCTAGGCACCTCTACGTCGACGCGTCACGGCCAAGGCGGAAGTTCTCACTGTGGTAATCGTTTGGTTGTCACATGCAAGTGGGAAGTTGTCCGGATAATGACCTAAGGGACATTTTTTTCTCCTCGTTGTCAGCTGAGGGGTTCCCGCGTGACGTCGGAGTATGAGACCGAGGGGATGAGGATCGGCCGTGTAGCGCAGGTGCGAAGCTTCCATTCACCACTTGCGGCATAGACTTGTCACTGCGGTGACATCTACAACTTATTATCCTAGCGAATAATTCCACCATGTGATGTTATGGGCTTCAACTGACCAGCAAAGGGGTAAATGCTTCATTACTTTGTATTTATAGACCGTCCAGCGGCGGGTTTTGACATTTTACTCAATTTAGGGCGTTGTAGGGTGTAACGCAAATAGAAACACCCCCAGTCCTGTAGTATTAACAGGCGGAGGTTCTGCAGCTTATATCTTAATTCGCGCCTATTACATTCAAACTCTTTTTTTTGGTTGTTTGATTGCTAGGTCGGTAGGCAAGACCACACTTTACCCAGATGCTTTGGACATTCACACGCTGAGGATTTTGTACATTTGGTCCAGATCCAGATCTCTAATGAAGACATTGGATCATCTCGGGTGATACATGTACGATAAGCCATCACAGAAGAAGAACTTGTGCAGCAGATGGGGTCTCTGTCACGAGTGATTGTCCCACTGTGATACATTGTAACAAAACATCAGCTGTCAATGGTTTTGTGCCGGGAACGTAAAAAAGAAAAATGCTGTGTGTGTGTTTGGCGGTGTGTTGCCGCTCCCTCCAAATCTTATTCTTTGAGGATTTGCTGTGCTCAACCTGACGGCCGTGTTATTATATGTTTCCCCGAGTGTGGCTAACTAAGACGCCTTTTGTAAGTTGTTATAGCAGCAGAACGTGTGAGTAATGGATTTATTTGGCAGGATTGTATTTTCTCCTAGAGCACTGGGGCCCTATCCGTCACACTGCGTGCTCTTGCTTTCTGCACTGAGCTGCTCCTCTCTTCTCCTAGCTGAGTAAAAATCGTTATCAGACACCTATGGTTGGATTACTAAATGAATTACTCCTAGCATGGCGGCGGCCAGGGCTTAACAGTAATAGCGAGGAGCGAGTGATATGCAGCAGATCTCTCCTGTCTCTGGCCAGGTCCGGGGCAGGATACTTTTTTAGGGATCACTCTTGCTTTTGTGTATTACTACCTGTTGCGTTTCAGTACTTCGTTCCCCTGTGGTAAGGCAGGGTGGTGTGATTTCCGGGCTGTGGTCGCTCTCCATGAATGATCAGTTCCATGATAGGTTAATATTGTCACCAAGTGTCACTAATAAGTTGGATAGGACAGGGTGCTAGTCATGTTGCACTTTGGACAAATCATAGAGAAGCAAAAGAGCGAACTGAGGCATGTTGGGTGGACCACCAACACGGTATGGTGCTTGCTTCTAGAGAGGGAGTCACTATTCCCACGGTTCCATGACTGAGCGAAGTGTTATGAGGATTATAAAGATTTAAGACCCGCCCCCTTTCCTTCTGAGTGTTAAGGTTTTCCAGGGCTTCCCCCTATTTTATGTGCCTGGGTATCAGCCCCATAAATAGATAAAATACAAATATATGTTGTAAAAAATAAAACATTTCTGTTCCCATACTGGCCAATCTGCCCACAATGTTATCTACTAGCATCCCGCTGTACTATCATAATCCACATTCGTTCCTCTCCTGCAGGATTTCCGGACTTCATATCATTACCCCCCAGGCCTTGGTCCCATGAGCGTGCCAGCCCTTGGTATAGAGGTGGGATTCGTCTTCTTCCTTGCCATATTCCTTCTGCCCGATTTGGGACTTCAAGAACAACATAGCTGGTCTCGGGGGCCACACCTGACTGGCCTGGGCCTGTGCTTCCTGATTGTAGTCATTTATCCCGCTGGATGTCACGTACGGTGGGCGAAGTAGGAAAGCTCTGCAGGGGCATATGGGATCCTGACCAACCTACTTCTTGCCATTCAAGGCACGTGACCCTGTACATAGCCGTAATCCTTTTTATCCAGTCTAAACAATGCTCTATGAGATAAAACACATGAGCAGCAGCGCACAGATTGTTCAGTATGGAGTCCAGGCTTCTTTAGTCACAGGCATGTCCTAGACTGGATACAAAAAAATTGTCTTCCTCCTCAGATGAGCGCAGGAACTAGCTATGTAACAGGGTCACTGCCTTCTGATGAAAAACTTTGAGTCTCATTTCACGACAGCAACAACAGTCTCTAAAGTGTTGGGAATAGGCGGAGGTCCTCAGCGGCCATTACATGTCAGTCCCATAGGGTAAGGAGCCATACAGCTATTCTCTGGATCAGGGGGGTCCCACCTTCAGATCCCCTACCGATGCTAACAGCAAAGTTCAGGCTATCTTGTGTACAACAGTTAAGTCAATTCTTCTTTATTTCCCTCCAGACACATTATAATCCGATGCATTGCCGGATGCGCACCCCCGCCACCATCACCGTCAGCCAGTTTACTCACAAGCTCAAGACCCCCGATTACTATGCCTCACACATCGGAAGCCAGCTGCTAAACCCTTCAAGGTCTTGTACATGGGCTACAGATGGAATTCTTGATCTGGTGTACCTGACTATTACTCGTTGCAGGTTTGTCTCGGTTAATTTTAGCATAAAGAGGACCGTCATCCTCAAAAAGGGCACTAGCGAGCTGACATAAGTAGTAAGCAGCAAAAAGTGCGAAAACAAACCGTCAGCAGTGTTACACCTGCTAGCATAGTGAAACCTTTTTTTTGTCCTCCCCCCCCCCCCCCCCCCACCCCCACCCCCCCCCCCCCCCCCCCCCCCCCCCCCCACCCCACCCCCCCCACCCCCCCCCCCCCCACCCCCACACCCCCCCCACCCCACCCCCCCCCCCCCACCCCCCCCCCCCCCCCACACCCCCCCCCCCCCCCCCCTCCCCCCCACCCCCCCCCCCCGCACCCCACCCCCCCCCCCCACCCCCTCCCCCCCCCCCCACCCCCCCCCCCCCCCCCCCCCCCCCCCCCCACATAACGCTAACAAACACTGCTGCGCTGATCAGTACAAACGCTGGACCGCTCTTAAAGCGCTCCGGTCGTATTTCCTGAGGGTGCAGTGCCGAGGCGCTCTCTCTTCCCTGGACCGCCCCGCCTCATCCATAGGCCAAGGGGATGCCCCTAATCCAGTCGCCTCATGAATACGCTGGACCACTTTGTGAGCAGCCGGCGTTTATAGTGTACAGTCACAGCAGGTTAGATAGTCGTTATCAGGTTTCAAATAACGCTATCAGTGAACACCCCGCTGCATTTTGTTTGGCACTAGGAGCAGCCGTTTTGAGGGTGACAGATCCTCTTTAACACGGTGAACAGTACAGTCCAATTCCACACCACTATTAGAGTTTCTTTCTACCCTTCTGTATGGAAAGGAGTAACCAACCAAGACTCTACAGCCTTGTACAGAGAGAGTGGCCTTGATATCTGACTGGGTAAGGGGTTAAACTATACACTCTTTTGCATTGTTATTTACACTTGTGACACCATTCTACAGGAATGGAACACTGACCAGTGTGAACGAAGTCTAATCCACATGGTGACCAATGTCTTTGGTCCCCCTGCTTCTATAATACAATGCATTGGTTGATTTGTCATGTGTGCTCCCAAACTGCGTCCCATCACAGACCAGTTTTTGTGATGACTCAAGGTTTTCACTTATGACGTTTGGGGGCGCCTCGCATTGTTGTCTTTTGGTTCTTCTTTTGTCCAAAAGACAGGGAAGGCAGTCTAAGTAGAAATGCAATTGTTTTGTGGTGAGACCAGATCTAGCGTCACGCGTGAGGTCGACACTGCAGGGGTCTACCCTTTGTATTCAAATTGGAAGATACGCCCGCAGAAAACTGGGCGTTGCACACGTCCTGGTTAATGGACTAGGAATTTCCAGGCGATCTGCAATGCATAGGAAGCAGCGGTGGTGAGAGCAAATCCTGCTGATCTCCTCCCCGCTGACTTTCATTATATCTCCGCACTTTGGTATTTCCTAATCAATGGAGGAGCAGCGGCGTTCACTTCTCATGGACCTCATCCAAGCCCTAAGTTCGGATGATGGTGCGGGGATGGGGGCAATGGAGATGCCTGATATTAAATTACCCCCAGCTAGAAGCCCTATTATACTAAAGGAGATCTTTCTTTTAAATGGTTGTGTATTTCTGATTTTGATTTCCCATTCGTGTATCACGTATCCTATATCTGCTTTGTTCCAATTCAGTTGATGAGCGATGCCCATGACCAGTGAGTGCTGAAGAAAACAAGCCATGAGCTTAACCATCGGCCGCAAAAAGGGCAATCATAGCCACTAATCTTATGGGGGCGGCGTGTGTGTCTAGGCTATGACGACTATCACCTAATAAGATGCTTACTGGTGAGTTAAACTAGTGAGAAGGGGGGACAAGAGGGTGACAAAAGACACCAACACCGTCCTAAACGTCGGAGCACCAAACGGGATAGTTGCATCCAGGCCAAAGTCCTTTCAACCCGAAAGCACTCTAAAAAAGATTTATTTCACTCGTCAGTCTTTTTTCAAGCAGTAAGTCAATAAGTGACCCAGCACGTGGTTTATAGTAAATGCCACGGAGAATAGGGGGGGGGATGATGTCATAACTAGTTTTAATTACTATTATAATGTGTAAAACATTTAAACCTCAGAAATAGATGTAATATTGAGTCATCACAACCCATCAGAAATGGAATAATAAAGTACATACATCAAAAGAGTGGAAGAAAATATCGATTACATGTTCACGGGGCTCTTCCAGGTTACCAATAGATATCCTGAGTATAAATGGCTCGAGGGTGGGATGTGAAAGTAAATGTCAATTCACACTCCTATTTCAACTAACGCGCACCTGTTACAAAAACACAGACGTTCACTCTTGTACACAAAGCAGTCATGGTGTTATGGGGTTATAAGCTGATGCTACAGGCCGTGTAACTGCTGCTGCAGGCAGAGCTGGCTGGGCCTGTTGAAGTGGACACAAACCAGCCGGCCTCTGTATGCAAATGATAGGCGCGGTGGTAATGGCCGTGTGAAAGAACTGAAGAGTAGCAATAAGGTAATGCGCTCCAGTTTGTTTGTAATTTGGACAACCCCCCTAATTCCCTGGGTGGATCCAGTGTGACAGCATCTTGTGATTATCAGGTATGCACAAGAAAAATGGGCATCTACTAGTGACTACTTGGCATGAGTAAGTATGGATATTAACAGCCTTCCATGTAACCATCGTCTGTGCATAACCCAGCACTGGAAGCCCTCTGACACCACGTTGGTGAATGAGACTGGATGGAATGGATGGAGAAGATCAAGCCGTGTGCCATTGCACCATTATTTTCGAGGCACTTAATAAGAAGGCTAGAGGGCAGAGCTCTACTTTGTATATAAAGGGGATCGGTCCCCACATTTTTCACAAATAACACTAGTGAAGGTTCCCCATAGAAGGCCCTATTACATGAGAGGCTAAAAATATGTTAGCCTTTCCACATAAAATCAAGCTGTTATTATTTCTTACCTGGCAATAAACCGCCAGAAATTCATCAGGAAATAGGTTGGAGGAGTGGTCCTGCGTCAGCCAGACGTCTAGCGGGTTCCTTCCCCAGCCTCCCTTTTCACGTATTCAACGATAGCAGCCTGCAACTAGTATGATGTCAACCATTTAAAAAATCGCCCCGTGTTCTGTATTTGCCATCATGAAATGTGTAGCAGCCGTCCATTGGGGAGGGAGGAGTGGAAGTTCCCTGGAGGCATGCTGTGTGTTAATGTGATTGCAGATACAGGATATTTGGCAGATTTTGCAAGTGTGGCATAGGACCTTTGAACACTCTGATACATGACATGAGGTGGTCATGGTGGGAAGAGTGTATTGGGGGGGGAGAGCCACTAGTCTTGCTGAGAAGGACACGCCCCCTCCAACTGCTGCTACAATACCAACTGGTAGCCCAGGTAACGGTGACAGAAGTTGATTTTATGGGATGTGAGTGCGAACTATTTTTGTGCCCTAATGTATTTGTGAGAAATGTGGTGACAGGGTCCCTCACGTGAACAAATGTAAGGACATGAATAACCAGGGCTTTTATACCACACAAAGGGTTAAACAGGACTCAAATGTTAGTCAGCAGAAAAATGAAAGCCATGGGGAAATAAATGGCAAAACCCCTATATAACTACTGTATCCAGATGGACGTTTCACCATCTAATCCCAAGAAAAGAGGAGGCAATCATAGAGCACATTATCCAAGTATAAGGAGCTGTGCTTTTGACACTTCTTATCACCTTGACAACCCCGATTAACAGAACACTTAAAAAAACTTGTTGATTCATCTGGAGTAGGCCATGTACAACACTCATTTTCACATGCCAGGAAATCACAACAGTAATTATTAAAGGAAAAACATACCAGTGTAAGTACAAACAGAAGATGTTATTGCTGAGGCAAATAATAAAAAAATAAATAGCTGGTCATCCATTTTAAGGGGTTCAGTGAAGCTTCTTCCGGGACCAAATCGCCTTGGCTAGTGAAATATGGCCGACACACTGCAGGAACCAAATACACTCCAGTAAATAAGCCCTTCTAGCTGGAGATATGCGCTGCTGCCTGTATTAGCTCCCTTCCATGTCATAGAATAACACGGATCCTTTTCGCTCTCGCGGCAGGATCCACTGCCCTTAATGCAGTCTTTACGCCGCGATCCGGTGGCTTTTCTATCACAGGGAAATTAAAACGGCCTGTAGTTGAGAACGCCATACATTACGTGCACATACGCTGCTGATCTTTGGTCGCACCTCTTAATATAATGTGCTGTCACCCAAAGTTCCAGCCTTGAATGTTAAGAAACACATAATCCTGAAAATCGGATTTGAATGACTGCGTTATATAACTCTGTTTAAGGGTTTGGCTGAGATTTAAATTAATGGACTATCCCTAGGTTAGTTATTAATTTAAGTATCGTTGGGGTTCTGACCCAGGGAACCCCTGTCGATTGGATGATGTTATACTGTGGTAACCAGAACTTGAAGCGGATGCTCCATAATCTCTTTGATGGCCATATACACATATACAGTTTAACCGTCCCCTTAAACTGGTAGCTGGGGCTGCAAAGACAAACACTGAGTAACTTACACGGTGTAAGTCCTCTTTACTGGCTTCTACTACTTGTAACTCATAGCGGGATTGGTGAACGGAACCTCTACTGATTTTTGAACAAATTACTCTATTCCAAGGTTTTGCAGTTATGGTAACTCTTGGACCGCTCCGGGCGGCAGGTGGGCTGAGTGAGTAGCCCTTCTGCTTGCAGCGGCGGTGTCCCTGATTCAAAATACCGCACCCAGGTCACACTACTGCAAAGAGTTTGTATGTTCCTCTTGTGTTTGCGTGGTGTTTCATCCCATACCACAAACTACTGGTGGGTTGTTTAGATGTGAGCCCCATCGTGGGTTTTCGTATATAAAAGTAAAGTTATATTATTATCTATGAATTTCTGTGATTTTAAATTTGGGGGTTATTATTATCAAAAAAATCAGGCTGGTCCTATGTCTGGTACCTGCAACATATATAAAACCTTCAACTGCGGACCAAACCATACACTGGAGGAACAGAGCGCGTGATGCACAAGCTCCTCTCTCTATAGTGGCTGTGGTAGGTTACTGCAGGTTATATACACTATGAATGGACTGAGCTTCAGCACCTGGGCAGAGTGAAGGTATGCGATGCCAAGGTTAGCAGCTTTACCAAACTAAGAATTGTCAGTATATATAAATTAGAAACACCCCCCTTTAAATGGAATATTGCTAAAGGAAAAAAAAGAATTATTAGGGAGTAGACTCTGATCATAAACATGTCTCTCTAGGTTTCAGGTACGCAGCTTAAGACAAAGGACATAGCATGCAGCAACACTTGGTGTCCTCTTCCTCTTCGGTGTGGCTGATGGGTACGGTTGGTAGAGATCCACGTTCCCACTGGTACGGGGCAAAGAAGGCCATCTGCTGATTGAGTACCTACATTCAAAGCCGGCCAAAACTCATGACCGAGAATGCAGATGCAGAGGAGTACACTGGTAGGGGACGTCTGGAGGTGAGGAGCGACCTCCTTAGTCGCTAACATCCAGGTGTCATCCAGTCCTGTTTTTGTAACTTTGTTTGTATTGTAATTTTTTTTTCCGGCGGAGATCCGTAAAGTGAACGATGTATAGTACAACCACCCTTGCGGAATGTGTGTGACCACCTCTTAAGGATAGTGTAATTGAGAAGCAACGACTGATGGGTGGTAGACGTTGGACCTTTTATCATAGTGTGTGTATGAGGTGGACAAGGACAGAAATTGTGGTTATCCCCAACAATTATGTATGTATTACGATTTTGTAATGGTATGGGCGCCTTGTATTACAATCTATTAGGCTGCCATTTGTAATACCGCACGTCCTGTGTAGTGGACCCCATATCTGCTGATCACCAAGGTGCTTGGGTAATCAAAAGACAAATAGTTTTTAAATTGAGTGACTAACTTATTGTGCAAGGCCACACACACGAAAACATCGCAGCAGCAGGCAGCTTATGCTTTGATGGGCCGTCAACCTTGGTTCAGGAGGGGAGGTGTGAGGTCATCCTTATCCCATTACTTTCCACCAATGTGTCCCGATGGTGTCCGTGCATAATGCACATCTATGGCAGCCACTTGCACAACCTGCCATCGTTTGCGGCTAGGCTTACGCGAATAGGCTGTCTCCGGAGTGTGGCAGGAAACCTCCATGACATGTGTGCGCGCTAATGCATGTCTATATGTGACACCTGCAGTGTCCTCGCCCAAATACCAAGAGAGATGGGGACAAACATGACGACTAGAAGACTTTGAAGAGAAAAACATCACTATCCCAGTGAGAAGACGCTAGTTAAAACTCCATAACACAGTACCGGATACATCATAGGAAGTGTTACCTGCCTGGATGTGATGGTTTAGCTGCCAGAAGGGGGAAGGAGATTGATTGGAGATTTACTAAGGGGTTGTTTTTGTACAAGGGGAAGAAGAGACAGGACTGAGGAAGGTATAGTATCTACATAATACCTGAAACAATGCAAGGCTATATTTACAAGCTGCTCTGAATGGGACGAAGACGCTAACTTCAACCAATTTATTCCTGGTCCATATTTGGGGAAGGAGACTTGACAGAATTTACAGTTGACCTATAGGCTTTGGGTTGCTAGAAGCCAAGTTGGAATGAGAAGTAACTGGGGTGTTGGTACTTGGAGCGACACGATTTACAGTAATATTTATTCCAACTCCGAATAAAAGGGTAGTAAACGAACCAATTTTATAATAATAATTTATTGAGAAAAAATATAATCTCTTTATTTATGATCTAATATAAACTTTTATACAAACTTTTTACTTTTATTTATTTTATATTACCAACACATATAGATACACATATTATAGGTAATAAAGTTGCGGATATAACAGGAGGACAGAGTACAAAAGAATTCAACTCCGACATCATATAGCAAGGATAATCAGATCAGAATATTGGCGGCGTTAAAACAATACCTGACAACAAGCCAACAGGTGGCAATATGGCCTAACAAGTGTCTACAAGACATCACCATAGTACAATACTCCTATGTAATGACAAGAACGGCAGATAGACTATCGTCAAGCTGCGGAAAAGACCGCCCCTAATGTGTTCGGACTGCACACCAGCCTTTGTTGTGGAAAGTAATACGGGGTCTATATTTACAGCTGCCAGTAAATGGGAAGTAGACTGACTGGTAAAAATTACCATGTGTGCCATAGGGCGGGAAGGGACTCTACGGAGGAGTTTACTAGTGACCAATACTTATGCACTCGGGTTTAAGAATAATATAATCTATACTTGAAATGAGACACAGGGGGCCTAGATTTACAGTCGTACACTACAGGAGAGGGCTGGATTGGAGGAGACTTTGCAATTTCAGAAGGGAAGGGGACTTACGGGAGAGTCATTACTGGGGGGAAGACGACAAACCTGGAGAACCTAATGGGGTCCTATGGGTAAGGAGGACAACCAGGGGATCTACTCTTATTAGCAAGATACTTTACGGGGAAGTGACGACTGGAAACTTACTTTGAGTCTCTATTGCAGCGTCGAAGGATAAGGAGACTGATTTATAAGTTATGTTGAGGTGAGTGAGGAGGTAAAAGCCTAAAAGTGTGTACAAGCAACCATGGAAATGGTTTCTAGAGATGCAAAGAGTTTATTCATGGGGCAATGCCAAGCCTCTAAATGCCTTACATAAGGAGCCTATACACTTGCACATGCAAGTTAGAGTTCAGCTTTTACGATCCACATTCCACCCCTGTTTATCTTCTTATGTCATATAGACAGGTGAACTACGCAGTCCAGCGACACAACCGCACACCCTGAGGTCCGTGGCGTAGTCGCTGGAACAAAGCCTTTACCTGGAACGAAGTCGCCAAGAATGAGACAAGCCCACCAGGCAATTTGTACACAACCTCCCCCCTCAGGAGTCCAGAAAAGCTGGATCACCGAGGCACTTCTACACCCCCTCTGTTGTGGGGTAACTACTCGAATCTGAAATCAGTTTTGCCCTTACACTGTTGGTCCCCCTGTTACAACCTGCCCCATCATTAGGGGGCCATCTACCAATGCATCATTGCTCAATTAGGGTACCTTCTTGGGACATGCTGCCCTTCAGTCTCTTTAGTTTTTAAAAATCCAATCTAATGGAGTGTTTGTGTTTTTCCGTGCACGAGTGGTACTGGGAGTTTCTGTTGCGCCCCTGGTGTATGCGGATCCTGGCGATCATCCTGAGCGATTTCTCTTCTCTGCTGTAGTGGTGGGTCTCGGAGGTGCACCCTCATCTTCAGCACCAAATCCCGTTCCCTTCTCTTCTTGCTTGTTCATACAAACAGTCTGATACAGACAACAAAAACACCAGATAGCGCACAACATATATGTTGGACGAGAATGAGAGTTGATGGGTGACAAAAAGCCTTCATGATCCACATTGTTGCCTAGTCCAGTGTGGTGTGAACTACTGGCACGGTTGGCCAGAGGTGGCACTCGGCCCTCTTGGTGGGCACCCAGGCCATTAGCCTCCAGCAATGCATTCCTTAGGTCCAGGACTCAAAAAGATTTTCCTGCATACCAAGACTGAAACAGAATCCACACTTAAAAAGTGACAAAGTGTTGCTGTTCGACTGAGAACAGAGTAAGAAGGTGCGGGCAGAGATGGTGATCTCTGGAGGTCCTGCTTGGCCCCAAGATCATTTCTATGTCACAAGGACCTGTGCTCTTGTACAGATCTTCCTCCCTCCCTACTGATATCAGAGCTCACCAAGCGGTGACCTCTATGAATGAGCAGGAGAGGATTTACAGGAGCACAAAGTGGGGTGGCTAAGATCTGAGGAGTGAGTAACCAGGACAGTCACATTGTTTGTTTTTTGAAATCGAATCAACCAAAGCCCGCCCCTGTGTACAACCCGAAGACGAACCGTATCGATATCAGGGTGCAAGGTAAGTTAAAACACACAATTCTAATTGTAATTGCAAAGCTTAGAAAGACAGCGAGAATTTGGCCTGTCGGATGTGGATAGCTTCTGCCAACCGTCTTGTATTGGAACATGAGGTCCCGGTGACAGCGTTCCCTTTAAAATGGGCATGTTGGGGCACTCAGTCTCGGTTTGGCATTGTTGGTCGTAGTTTTTCAACAAGAAGTAGATGGAGGCTGTTATAATCAAGAATGGAGAGAGTAAGAGGGCACACACAAGATTATATATATTATCGATTATCTTCGCATAAAAACCAGCAGTGATCTAATACATAGAAAAATCTTTCATTATAATGCAATAATCTGTGTTAGTCTCCCACACCCGCTTTTGGCTCACAAAAACTAAGATAATAAAACTGAGAAAATAACCCTGAAAATGTAACCTTCACGAACCCTAATTTTTTGATAATTTGCCTGTATGGTGTATCCTTCACCATTTGCTGTATATATAGCTGGGTTTCCCTGCTGGGTCAGGCTCTGTGCAACAGCATGCTCTTTTCGCAGCTCCTACATGGTACAGTTTGTTGTTAAGGACCCCACTATCTGAGTGGTGCTTGGAGGAGCTGTCAGCCCTCCACTCACACAGTTTATTTGTAGACCTATTTAAGATAAAGCTTATTTGATAGATAAATTTGCAATTCACCTCAAAAACGCGGGACATTTCTCATAGCTCCAGCGGCACCGTGGACGTACTCTTCTATATGGTTTTTATCCATGCCGCCTCCTTCCTTTTAAAATCAACTTTTATATTCTGGCTAATAATGACGCCAGAATGTGCTTGAAGGCATACAGAGCCCATTCGGATGGTAGTTCACAGGTCTGTTAAAATGGTGGTAGGATTTCCTTTAATGTCACACTGCTTTACATGAGCAGCGACCTTCCATTGTTTTTCAACTATCTACATATGTAAGTGATAAGGATCAGAAGTTATTCCACCGTAGTGGGGAATTCATGGATACTTTGATCTTGCTCTTATAGTAATATAATATTTCTGTACTATATCTGTTGTCCTATTCTTCTTGCAGGTGGCCTGCTTCCTTACCGAAATATCTTCTTGCGTGTTCCTGAGTACTGTGTATATTCTGACAAGTCTTCAGGACCGGGTCTTATACTCATTAATACAATTGCTTCAACCTCAACAACGACGTAAAGTCCCTCCTGTTCAGTGGGCATGTGATTACATCTGCTAATTGTAGACTCGTACCATACATAGACGGCCTCGTCATTGATGTGGTAGTTATTGATATAACGTAAGGACAGAGGGGGATGTGGAGTAAGTCCTTATGTGACAGTTGTTGCGAAAAAGTGGTGTAAAGTGTGTAACACAAGGTAATCTGAAAGACAGCCTCCGTGTAGGGCAAAGAATATCTGCATATTACTTTTTTTGCCAGTTTTAGCTGTATCATTTTTACACTGTGTTTTGAAGGTATTTCTGGCACATGAAAGCAAAATCGAAGTTGTACCAGTAAAAGTTTACCACTTGGGACCCAGACAGCCCGGATCTCTAAATACTATAGCAAGGCTATGTGAGGAAAGCATTTAGGGGGGCTGCTGAATTGGTAATGACATATAATCTCCCACTATTTCTCCTTCAGGTTTGTCTTTGGTCCGTTCACCGCCTCCTGGTGTTTGATTCTTGGGTCTGACTACCACATGGAAGGTCCAATATCCCCACCCAGAATACGGAGCAGACCGCCTAGCTCACCTCAGATGTGTCGGGGCTTTGGCTTACTCACCAGAATATATCAAGATGGCAGCCTTTTATCCTCAAATTTTTTGTCATGTTTCTTCCATACAGATTATGGGGTCTCTAAAGGTCCTGCCCCTGTGCTGATGAGGTTCTAATCTATTACCCATGCTGGTGGTCATCCTGTGTATTGCCACCTACTTGTAGGTAAGATCAGCAATGTGGTAGCGGGGATAGCCCTTGGCTGGACCACATATCCATTTACTCTTCTCTATTTCTTCACAATTGATAGGTTGAAGGGGTATGGTCTTAGCCATCACTGGTGAGACGATTAAAGCTCCAACCTATTCACCGTTACTTAACATAGTCACTTTTCATTTCAATAACTGTACTGGTCAGACGTGTTGGCGCAACTGTAGTTCTAGTCGATTCACCGTAGTACTCTGATCCTCTAGATCTTCCATTGTCCACATGGCTCTTGGTTCATGCTGACCGTTGGCAAGTGGTGGTGCTGGATATCGCAGCTGGATCCGACCCCCACAACTGAAATGATCTTTTCCAATAATAGTGTAATCCTGGGACCACTTCAAACCGAAATAGTATAGCGAGGAGACCCTGAAGAGGCCACCGATCTATTATTAAGACAGCCCACTAACCATATCTCACTGAAAATCCCATACTCAGCGTGCCTGAAATCCCCTGAATGATATGGCTTCAAAATTACCCTGATAAACCCCCGGCCGTTATCCTAATCATAGTCCATTACATATAACCATACCAGAAAGACGTCCGGTGGCTGCTTATATTCCAGCTACATCACAGACGAATTTTTCTGTGTATTCTCCACAGTTTGGGTGGACGTCGTTGCTTGAATTGCTTGGATTCCATCAGTTGATGGGGGACAGACCGACTACTTGAGCTCGACCTGACCAGATGAGGGAAGGAGTTAATCAAGAGAGGTAGGTTCTCCATCAGACTACTGTAAAAAAACCGAGGTGAACCACTGCCAGCAATGAAATGGACAGTTAAGTGCAGGGGATTAATTATCCGTGTTGTTCCCCTATTATGTGGCCAACATAACTCTATATACATTCAATTGTTATTTTCATATATCATGAGAAGAAAAGACAAACGACAGCGACACGAGGAATGGAACACACGGAGAAGGGTAACGAGTTAGTCATTATAGATAAATTCCTGGAGGTTCAAGACATTTGTTAAAACCTCCTTTTCACATAGACATTAGAGTTAGAGACCGCTCCTCTAGTCCATGTTCCTCTTGATTGACCCTCTGCAAGTCTGCTGCTTTATGGAGTTATACACACACCCCTCACGAGGGGACACAGGTATAAGAGCTTACTATCTATGAGGGGGAACACAGGAGGTATAAGAGCTTACAATCTATGAGGAGGGAGGGGGGGCACAGGAGGTATAAGAGCTTACTATCTATGAGGAGGGAGGGGGGACACAGGTATAAGAGCTTACAATCTATGAGGAGGGAGGGGGACACAGGGGGAATAAGAGCTTATTATCTATGAGGAGGGAGGGGGACACAGGGGGAATAAGAGCTTACTATGAGGAGGGAGGAGGGACACAGGAGGTATAAGAGCTTACTATCTATGAGGAGGGAGGGGGGGGCACAGGAGGTATAAGAGCTTACTAAATATAAGGAGGGAGGGGGACACAGGAAGTATATGAGCTTACAATCTATGAGGGGAGACACAGGAGGAATAAGAGCTTACTAAATATAAGGAGGGAGGGGGACACAGGAAGTATATGAGTTTACAATCTATGAGGAAGGAGGGGGACACAGGAGGAATAAGAGCTTACTATCTATGAAGAGGGAGGGGGACACAGGGGGAATAAGAGCTTACAATCTATGAGGAGGGGGGCACAGGAGATATAAGAGCTTACTATCTATAAGGATGGGGGGCATATGAGGTATAAGAGCTTACTATCTATAAGGATGGGGGGCACATGAGGTATAAGAGCTTACTATCTATAAGGATGGGGGGCACATGAGGTATAAGAGCTTACTATCTATGAGGAGGGAGGGGGGACACAGGTATAAGAGCTTACTATCTATGAGGAGGGAGGGGGGACACAGGAGGTATAAGAGCTTATAATCTATGAGGAGGGAGGGAGAACACAGGAGGTATAAGAGCTTACTATCTATGAGGAAGGAGGGGGACACAGGAAATATAAAAGCTTACTATCTATTAAGAGGGAGGGGGACACAGGACGTATAAGAGCTTACAATCAATGAGGAGGGAGGGGGACACAGGGGGAATAAGAGCTTATTATCTATGAGGAGGGAGGAGGGACACAGGAGGTATAAGAGCTTACTATCTATGAGGAGGGAGGGGGGGGCACAGGAGGTATAAGAGCTTACTAAATATAAGGAGGGAGGGGGACACAGGAAGTATATGAGCTTACAATCTATGAGGGGAGACACAGGAGGAATAAGAGCTTACTAAATATAAGGAGGGAGGGGGACACAGGAAGTATATGAGTTTACAATCTATGAGGAAGGAGGGGGACACAGGAGGAATAAGAGCTTACTATCTATGAGGAGGGAGGGGGGACACAGGTATAAGAGCTTACTATCTATGAGGAGGGAGGGGGGACACAGGGGGAATAAGAGCTTACTATCAATGAGGAGGGAGGGGGACACAGGAGGTATAAGAGCTTACTAACTATAAGGAGGGAGGGGGACACAGGAGGTATAAGAGCTCACAATCTATGAGGAAGGAGGGGGACACAGGAGGAATAAGAGCTTACTATCTATGAAGAGGGAGGGGGACACAGGAGGTATAAGAGCTTACAATCTATGAGGGGGGACACAGGAGATATAAGAGCTTTCAATCTATGAGGAGGAAGGAGGGGGCACAGGAGGTATAAGAGCTTACTATCTATAAGGATGGCGGGCACCGGAGGGATGAGAGCTTACTATCAATGAGGAGGGAGGGGGACACAGGAGGCATAAGAGCTTACTAACTATAAGGAGGGAGGGGGGACACAGGAGGTATACATGCGTGCGAGTGCGATGCATGTGTTCATCACTCACACTCGCAAGTTTAAGTAACGGGCCTTACTCATAGAACAGACACCGTGACTGTGGTAATCTTCTAATGTTTATTATCCCGGCCATATTCGTTCGTATAATCAACTTATTAAAAATTATAACTAAGAAACAGAAGGCTACTGGGGGGTGTTACCATACCCCCCTTAATGCGAAATTCAACAATAACTTTTCGGACCACCACTTCAACCCTACACGTTGTGGGTGAGATGTAGCAGAGAGGAAGGAAAGAGGAAGATAGCTCTGGATGGAAACGGTAGGGAGTGTTTTGACCGTTTGTAACAGCCTGTGAGCTGCCAACAAAAAAGGGGGTCTTGGTAAACATGTTGCATAGCTTTAAAAAAGTAGAAGATAGTATAAGTAAGTGGATTTATGACACGGCACATGTCCCAAGTGGGCGTGGAATCTATGATGTAGGATACCAGCCGTGATTTGTGGATAAAGGAATTATCGGCTTATAACAACCTGCCAGACGCCTCACTACAGCGGGCTGACCCCCAACCATTAACCTGAGTAGATGATAAAAGGTACCGATCAATTCTTTCAAAAGGGTATTGTTCTGAGATCAGGGGCCTATAACTATAGGTCCCACTACTCTCTTGACCCACATCAGCATGGCACACCATCCTCTTAGAATTACAAAGCTCAGGAGTGCCATCATATTGGAACAGGCAACCCGCTACAGCGCGACAACTAGCTGGCTATAAAGCCGATGTTGTGGATGAGACATTACTATATATAAGGAGACCAGCAATATGGGTAAAAGGCGGTGCCAACGCTTGAATGGGAGCGAAGGTGCATACTTCCCCTGGACAAACCCATAGCAGGCTGACCTCAGAGAAACGCATGCAAAGATCAGTAACCAGAAACCCGTTCTTTGCATGAAAACAATGCAAAAAACCCTGAGTTCTGGTTTACGGATCGTGTGTGTTTCTACCGCGAAGAAAACGCACGACAGACGATCGGTAACCGTGTGACCTGCACCACTTAGGAGCAAGGATGACACATGGACGTTTTGAACGACGTTTTTGCCCATTGTTTTAAAAAGCATGTCCGTCAAAAAGCACAGAAAACGGTTTGAAATTTGAAACCGCATCGTTTTTGACAGGTTTGACTAGAACACATTATGGCAGGTAATTGAAACTGGTCAAAATGCATGCGTTTTGGACGGACCTGCGTAAAAACCGGACAAACGTGGTTCAAGGAACGCCACGTGTGCCATCACCACTTAGGCCGTCGCATCACATGTCAGCGCTTGTTGTCGCTTGGAAGCAAACGCAACAAAGACGAACGGCCCACCGGGGTGGGCCTCGCCCGACGCATCAGCGTTTCTATGGAAACGCCTGCGACTCGGAACAGCGCCCCGGTTTTTCGAGGTTAAATTAACGCAAAAACACCGGCGGCTCGGTTCCCGATCGGCAGCGCTCTCAGGCCCGCACGCTGTTGGCGCGCGACTTTGTCTGCGTTTGAAGCCGACAAAGCACTACGATGTGGCGCGGCCTAAGGGGTGGGATACTAGGTTTGGCGGTGGAGGGGCGCCCCTTCTGCTGTTTCCACAGCCATCAACCAAACGACAGCTGAGATCAATCATTAGGTAAAGGGGTATGTAATCATCCACATCGTGATAAGTCCAGAGAAAGTGTTTGATTTAGCTTTGATGTCTTTTTTGACTTCATAGGTGATTACTCCTTACTGCCGGCTCCACAGATTCACACTGAGTCGCTCAGGGATCGCTCCAGATGGAGAATATGCGGAAAGGTTGGGTTATCTCTTTATCTATCATAGATCAGCGATTTCCAGCAAGTTTTATAAACTACAACTCCCAGCATTCTCTGACAGACTGCAGAGGTCAGGGCATGATGGTGAGGTGTTACAGTTTTCATAGTATTACTTGGAAAAACAATCGGCAAGCCAAAGAAATCATCACCTTTACATGATTATGCATGAAGAAAGAGACTATGCTGACCCATGTGATGCAGGGAGTTGTGGTACCAAATCAAGCAAACGATTGGTTTAAGACATATAAAAACGTATTAGACCACTACAAAAACCCCCCGTCATGTTACCCAGCTGAGAGATCTAGGTAGCGAGAGCACACAGCGGCCAAGCATTCACGCGCTCTCATACTAGACGCGGATATTACCTCATCCTGATCGCGCGCCCCGACCGGCTCCTTATACCGACTCCCCGCGTCCCCTTTCTCGGCACGTATCACGCGAGACGTCACAACCGGGCGCCCAGTGCGCAGGCGTAGGAACGTCACCCTGCAGTCACATGATCACCGTCCAGCAATCAGATGTGAGGCAAAAATATGCGTGAAAAAGTGGTTTCTATAGGCAAACGGATAAATAAAAGTCAGAAATACAACATAGAGCAATGTGTACTCCCAGTCTGGTATGTATCAGGGATGATGAGAGTAGTAGTGTAAGAGTATAAAAGCTGGAAGATGGTTGTATGTGGGGACCGCTGGTTTACATGTCCCAGGATCAACATCTGCAAAGAGTTGTGAGTTCTCTCTGTGTTTACCCGTGATGTACCTCTGGATCCTTGGTTTCCTCCCACACTTCACAAAACATACTGGTAGGATGCATTACATTTGTGAGCCCATTGGAGGACAGGAACCGTTTTGGAGAAGTCTGTGGCAGCGCGTGCTAAGTCGTGTGCGCTATTATTATTATGTGATATGCTATTATTAATTATGTTCGGCACGACATGGGACTACTGACAATGATTAATCTTTATCTAGGCTAACATATATGTCCGCAGGCGATGTTACAGGTTCCTGGAGTTCCACATACAAAAAAAACAAACAGACCCATAACAATAGGGGTGAGGCAGGACTGCTTTGCTACAAGTGCAATGCAACCCCTCGCCGATGCAGAATGGCGAGGTAGGGTTTGCGAATACGGCCCCACCTGCATTAATCCCTTTACACAACATGGTTCTGATAGGACCTAGGGATATTGCAGTGGTGAATCATGCTTCTGGCAAGCAGAGGTCAGTATTTTGTTATATGCAAAGGCTGTTATCCAATGAGTATGGTTACAGTCCTGTGGTCTGTATAGCTGGATGATGTGGATTGGAAGGCAGCAGCCACACACTGACTCAAGAGGTGTAAAAAAAAACCTGCTGAGCCAGGAATGTTCTGTGATTGATTATTCTAGGTTGTGGAAATCCTAGGGAATCAGATGAGATGAGTAGTGTGAGTAATCTTCTGTCTAGCCCATAACCAAAGCAGGAAAGCCTAGCCTGCCTCTGAAGAGGATCATTAAGACTAGGTTGTGTAGGAGGAAAGGGGTATCATCTTACCTTTGAAGGTGATTACCTGAAGCCCTACAGGACAGCTGAAGCTTCCTACCAGGACACAGCTGCCTCCAGCCTGCCCTCCTACTTCCAGGCTGGCGAAACTATCTCCCTGAGGCTCCTCCAACTCACATCTCGGCACCCTACTACCTGTTACGGCAAGTTTTGCTGCGGTTCAATAATAAGAACTGTAAGTGTTTTCTTCAACTTCTGTCTCCGTCTGGTCCCTGCTATACGGCTGCCTTCAATCACGAACCCTGTCCATCACCCAGAGACTCACACTCGGGACACTAACGGGTTGCCCCAGGGAGATCCGCTATAGCAGCCTCTCCCTCATCATTTCTTTGCCAACACCACCCTGCTGGAGGACCTGCCAGCTGTAGGACAGCCCTCCGTTCCCCCGTACCAAGCACCGTGACAATAGCGTGCTTAGGCCGCACCGCCAGCAACTCCCGGTTACCCGCGGGCCCCGGCTGTCTCCAGGCCTCACCTCAAGGGCTAGGCCCCGGTGGGGGATGTTGCAAATGTATGAGGAAGGAGGGGGGACACAGGAAGTATATGAGCTTACAATCTATAAGGAGGGAGGGGGACACAGGAGGGTATAAGGCTACTACTATGAGAAGGGAGGGGACAACAGGTATAAGAGCTTACAATCGTAGAGGAGGGAGGGGGGACACAGGAGGTATCAAGAGCTTCTAATATGAGAGGGAGGGGGACACAGGTAAAGAGCTTACTAGCTATGAGGAGAAAGAGGGGGCACAGGAGCGAGGTATAAGAGCTGTACAAGCTCATAGGAGGGAGGGGGGACACAGGAAGTATAGAGCTTACAATCTATGAGGAGGGAGGGGGGACACAGGAGGTATAAGAGCTTACTATCTATGAGGAGGGAGGGGGACACAGGTATTAAGAGCTTACAATCTATGAGGGGGGACACAGGAGGTATAAGAGCTTACAATCTATGAGGAGGGAGGGGGGACACAGGAGGTATAAGAGCTTACTATCTATGAGGAGGGAGGGGGGAACAGGTATCAAGAGCTTACAATCTATGAGGAGGTGAGGGGACACAGTAGGAGGTATAAGAGCTTACAATCTATGGGAAGGAGGGGACACAGGAATATTAAAAGCTTACTATCTATTAAGAGGGAGGGGGGACGGACACAGGACGTATAGAGCTTACAATCAATGATGAGGGAGGGAGGGGGGCACTGTTAAGGTAAACCTGCTGATAGATCAAATCGTCCTTCTACTTGTTCTATTTTCCTAAAATCATTGTAACAGAGACTTCATATAAGATGGCGCCGGCCTCGTGATCATATGCAAAACAATTAAGGCTAAAGAATGTCACAAGACCTCAATCCTGACGTCAATAAGCAACAGCACGGAATTCTCCAATCAAGAGACTGCACGAGCTGGGAATTCTTACGCCCCTTCTGCTTCTTCCATAATTTCTATATAGTTTTGTGAAACCAAATAAAGTTCTAGCATGCAGATTGCCATGGCCATGATGCGATGAGTGAGATTTTAAATCAGCAAATGTGTCTGAATTAATTTCTTATGCTGTGCACACATGCTTATTGATTAGAAACACGCAGCCAACGCACACTAAAAGAGGATGTCTTGAATCCTACCCTAACAGCACAAGAGGTTAAAGAGCTTACTATCTATGAGGAGGGAGGGGGACACAGGGGGAATAAGAGCTTACTATGAGGAGGGCCCCCCTCCCTCCTCATAGGGGGGACACAGGAGGTATAATAGCTTACTATCTATGAGGAGGGAGGGGGACACAGGTATAAGAGCTTACTATCTATGAGGGGGAACACAGAGGATAAGAGTTACAATTATGAGAGGGAGGGGGGGCACAGGAGGTATAAGAGCTTACTATCTATGAGGAGGGAGGGGGGACACAGTATAGAGCCTTACTATCTATGAGGAGAGGGGGGACACAGGAGGAACTAATAGCTTACTATCTATGAGGAGGGAGGGGACACAGGTATAAGAGCTTACTATCTATGAGGGGGAACACAGGAGGTATAACAGTTAACAATCTATGGGAGGAGGGGGGGGCACAGGAGGGATAAGAGCTTACTATCTATGAGGCGGAGGGAAGGGGACACAGGTATAAGAGCTACTATCTATTGAGGAGGGAGGGGGACACAGGAGTATAAGAGCTTATAATCTATGAGGAGGAGGGAGAACACAGGAGGTATAAGAGCTTACTATCTATGAGGAAGGAGGGGGGGACACACGAAATATTAAAAGTTTACTATCATTAAGAGGGGAGGGGGCACCAGGACGTAAAGAGCTTACAATCAATGAGAGGGAGGGGGACACAGGGGGAATAAGAGCTTATTATCTATGAGGAGGGAGGGGGACACAGGGGAATAGAGCTTTACTATGAGGAGGGAGAGGGGACACAGGAGGTCTAAGAGCTTACTATCTATGAGAGGAGGGGGGGGCACAGGAGGTATAAGAGCTACTTAAATATAAGGGGGAGGGGGACACAGGAAGTATAGAGCTTACAATCTATGAGGGGAGACACAGGAGGAATAAGAGCTTACTAAATATAAGGGAGGGAGGGGACACAGGAAGTATATGAGTTTACAATCTCTGAGGAGAGGGGGACACAGGAGGAATAAGAGCTTACTATCTAGAAGAGGGAGGGGGAACACAGGGGGATAAGCTTACAATCTATGGGAGGGGGGCACAGGAGTATATAAGAGCTTACATATCTATAAGGATGGGGGGCACATGAGGTATAAGAGCTTACTATCTATAAGGATGGGGGGCACATGAGGTATAAGAGCTTACTATCTATAAGTGGGGGCACATGAGGTATAAGAGCTTACATCTATGAGGAGGGAGTGGGGACACAGGGGGAATAAAGATTACTATCAATGTAGGAGGGAGGGGACACAGGAGGTATAAAGAGCTTACTAACTATAAGGAGGAGGGGACACAGGAGGTATAAGAGCTCACAATCTATGAGGAAGGAGGGGGACACAGGAGGAATAAGAGCTTACTATCTATGAGGAGGGAGGGGGGACACGGTTAAAGAGCTTACTATCTATGAGGAGGGAGGGGGGACACAGGAGGTATAATAGCTTACTATCTATGAGGAGGGAAGGGGACACAGGTATAAGAGCTTACTATCTATGAGGGGGAACACAGGAGGTATAAGAGCTTACAATCTATGAGGAGGGAGGGGGGCACAGGCAGGGTATAAGAGCTACTATCTATGAGAGGAGGGAGGGGGGGGACACAGGTATAAAGACTTTACTATCTAGAGGAGGGAGGGGGGACACAGGAGTGTATAAGAGCTTATAATCTATGAGGAGGAGGAGAACACAGGAGGTATAAAGAGCTTACTATCTATGAGGAGGAGAGGGACACAGGAAATATAAAGCTTACTATCTATTAAGAGGGAGGGGGACACAGGACGTATAAGAGCTTACAATCAATGAGGAGGGAGGGGGACACAGGGGGAATAAGAGCTTATTATCTATGAGGAGGGAGGAGGGACACAGAGGTATAAAGCTTACTATACTATGAGAGGGAGGGGGGGCACAGGAGGTATAAGAGACTTACTAAATATAAGAGGGAGGGGGACACAGGAAGTATATGAGCTTACAATCTATGATGGGGAGAACACAGGAGGAATAAGAGCTTACTAAATATACGGAGGGAGGGGGACACAGGAAGTATATGAGTTTACAATCTATGAGGAAGGAGGGGGACACAGAGGAATAAGAGCTTACTATCTATGAAGAGGGAGGGGGACACAGGGGGAATAAGAGCTTACAATCTATGAGGAGGGGGCACACAGGAGATATAAGAGCTTACTATCTATAGGATGGGGGGCATAGAGGTATAAGAGCTTACTATCTATAAGGATGGGGGCACATGAGTATAAGAGCTACTATCTATAAGGATGGGGGGGGCACATGAGGTATAAGAGCTTACTATCTATGAGGAGGGAGGGGGGAACAGGGGGAATAAAGACTTACATTCAATGAAGGAGGGAGGGAGCACAGGAGTATCAGAGCTACATAACTATAAGGAGGGAGGGGGACACCGAGGTATAAGAAGCTCACACTCTATGAGGAGAAGGAGGGGGACACAGGAGGAATAAGAGCTTACAATCTATGAGAGGGAGGGGGACACAGGAGGGTATAAGAGCTTACAATCTATGATGGGGGGACACAGGAAGATATAAGAAGCTTTCCAATCTATGAGGAGGAAGGGAGGGGGCCACAGAGGTATAAGAGCTTACTATCTATAAGGATGGCGGGCACCGGAGGGATGAGAGCTTACTATCAATGAGGAGGGAGGGGGACACAGGAGGCATAAGAGCTTACTAACTATAAGGAGGGAGGGGGGACACAGGAGGTATAAGAGCTTACAACCTATTTACAGGAGGTATAAGAGCTAACAATCTATGAGGAGGGAGGGGGGGGCACAGGAGGTATAAGAGCTTACTATCTATAAGGATGGGGGGCACAGGAGGTATAAGAGCTTACTATCTATAAGGATGGCGGGCACCGGAGGGATACACAGGGGGAATAAGAGCTTACTATGAGGAGGGAGGAGGGACACAGGAGGTATAAGAGCTTACAATCTATTCACAGGAGTTATAAGAGCTAACAATCTATGAGGAGGGAGGGGAGGAGACACAGGAGGTATAAGAGCTTACAATCTTTAAGAAGGGGGGGGGGGGGGGCGCGCGCAGAAGATAGAATACCTTACAATCTATGAAAGGGAGGGGGGCACAAGAGGTTTAAGATGTCCAGCATTAGAAAAGCCCAGCTTCTATATTCCAGAAACTACACCACAACTGTCCATGGGTTGTGTCTGTAAATGGAATATACCTCCATGTCATATTACACTATACACAATCTATACACAAGGAGAACCAATTTTTTTTATTTTATTTTGAAAAAGATATAGCATGCTTGATCTTTCCCTGTGTGCTGCTGTGCGACGCTGTTTTCTATGGCAGGGGGAGGGGTCACCTCCTCCTCCTCTCCAGTACCCGGAGGGCATACTGCCATGTGAATGTACCCTAAAATAGACAATGCTGTATGCACATCTGCCTGGCACTGAATTCAATTGTAGCAAAAAGGTAACATGTACATGTTGAGGGGACATAATCTATTTATATAAATGGTCCATGCAAAAAAATATGGTGGAAAGTTGTTCCAGGTTAAATCAATCAAAAGACAAGGGGGCACTGTCTGTGCCTGGAGAAAACAAGGTTTAATCATCAAAGGGGAAAGGGCTTCTTTACTATCATGGCGCTGCGTCTCAGATCAAAACGCTTATCTTGTGTGTAGAGCTTTTTTCCTCTTCACACTGCTGGACAGGATGTTCCTCTGGCTCTTCTGATGTCTTCCTCACGTCCCTGCTCCCGCAGTACAGGAGATGTGTGTATATGTGAGCGGAATCTGGCCATACAGGAAAACCTGTCTGACCTTACTCAGGGCTGAGTTTATGGTTGGATCCAAGGGCAACTCAACAATCCGGTATAGTACCAGTTATTCAAGAATCTTGTTAAAGGGATCTTCCCTATGTCTTCCAGTACTTTCCATATCCACACAGATTAATAATCATTGTAGTGGCCCACATATTACATGATGCCTCATGTCCTGTACACCATGTATAATATCTCATTTTTGTGCCCTCCTCCCTCTTATTATGTCCCTCTTGTGTGGCCCCATGGTAGGGTAAGTAGCTGACGACTCCTTGCTCCACCGTTATGATTCAACATGTTTCTGACTGAAATACAATTCCTACAATTTTGGTAAACTGGCACAAAAAAAGACTCCAAAACACGAGAAAGAATAAACAAATTATAAAACGATCCTCTTCTTATTCCTCTCGCCTCTCACTCCTTACAGAACACAAAATATAGAAGCTACTGGGCACCAACAAAATGGCCGCCGTAGCGGAGACAAGTTGCTGTACGGTTTAAGTTTACTCTATGCCACCTCTAGCGTCGACGCGTCACGCCAAGGCGGAAGTTCTCCTGTGGTAATCGTTTGGTTGTCAATGCAAGGCGGAAGTTGTCCGGAAATGACGTAAGGGACATTTTTTTCCTCCTGTTGTCAGCTGAGGGTTCCCGGCCGTGAGTCCCGGAGGAGACCGAGGGATGAGGATCGCCGTGTAGCGCAGGTGAGGAGGCTTCATTCACACTGTGCGGCATAGACTTGTCACTGCGGTGCACATCATACATCTATATCCAGGAATAATTACCATGTGATGTTATGGCTTACTGCCAGCAAGGGGTTAATGCTTCATTACTTTGTATTTATAGACCGTCCAGGGCGGGTTTTGGTACATTTTACTCAATGTCTGGCGTTGTAAGGGTTAAACTCAAATAGAAACAACCCCCCAGTCCTGTAGTTAAAGGGGAGGTTCTGCAGCTTATATTTTAGATTGCCCTTTAATTCCAAGTTCTTTTCTTGCTGTTGTGGAATGGAAGCATTACCCAGATGCTTGACATTCACAGCTGAGGATTTGTTACATTTGTGTCCAGTCCAGATCTCTATGAAGACATTGGATCATCTCTGATACATTGTAACGAATAGCCAATACAGAAGAGAGAACTGTGCAGCAGATGGGTCTCTGTCACAGAGGATTGTCCCCACTGGATACATTGTAACAAAACATCAGCTGTCAATGTATTGTGCCGGAACGTAAAGAAAAATGTCTTGTGTGTGTGTGTGTGTGCCGTCCCTCAAAATCTTATCTTTGTAGGATTGCTGTGCTCCCTGCGGCCGGTGTTATGTATTGTTCCCAGAGTGATGTATAATAAGACCCTTTTGTAAGTTGTTAGTAGCAGCAGAACTGTGATACATGGATTTATATTGCAGGATTGTATTTTCTCTAGAGCACTGGGGGCCTCTCCTCACACTGCTGTGCTCTGTGTTTTCTGCACTGAGCTGCTCCTCTCTTCTCCTCTGAGTAAAATCTGTTATCAGACACCTGGTTGGATACTACAGCTTATACTCCTAGCATAGAGGCGGCACAGGGCTTATACAGTACATAGCGAGGAGCTGAGTGATGCAGCAGATCTCTCCTGTCGGCAGGTCCGGGTGCAGGGTATATTTTTTTAGGACATCTTTGCTGTTGTGTTATATACCTGTTGCTCTTCTAGTCCTCGTTCCCCTGTGGTAATGGCAGGGTGTGATTTCGGGCTGGGTGCTCCTCCATGTAATGATCAGTTCCATCTGATGAGGTTAATATTTCACAATCACTAAATAGTTGGATAGGACAGGGTGCAAATCATAGACCCTAAATATGAGGAATGTGGGGGCTTGTGACCACCCACACAGTATGTGCTGTGCATTCTAGAGAGGGGAGTCACTATGCTCTCAAGGTTCCATGACTGGCATAGAAGTGTTATGAGGATATATAAAGATTTAAGACCCGCCCCCTTTCCTTCTGAGTTATTTAAGGGTTTTCCAGGGCTCCTCCTATTTTATGTGCCTGGGTATCGGCCCCCATAAATATAATAACATACAAATATATGTTGTAAAAAAAAACATTTCTGTTCCCATCTGTCCATTGCCCACATGTTCCTCCGCGCTGTACATATATATCCACTTGTTCCTCTCCTGCAGGATTCCGGACTTCATTCCATTACCCCCCAGGCCTTGGTCACCATGAGCGGCGCAGCCCTTGGTATAGAGGTCGTATTCGTCTTCTTCCTTGCCCTATTCCTTCTGCAACGATATGGAGACTTCAAGAAACAACACAAGCTGGTGCTGGTGGCCACACTGCTGGCCTGGTGCCTGTGCTTCCTGATTGTATTCATTATACCGCTGGATGTCAGTACGGTGAGTAGGAAGCTCTGCCAGGAGCAAATGGGATCCTGGACCCAACACACTTCTTGCCATTCAGAGGCAGTGACCCTGTACATAGCTAGTCCTGCTCTCAGCTGAGAAGTGGAGACAATTGTATCCAGTCTAAACAATGCTCTGTGAGATAAACACATAAGCAGCAGCTGCACAGATGTATCAGTATGGAGTCCAGGCTTTTTAGTTCACAGAGCATTGTCTAGACTGGATACAATTGTCTCCATTCCTCAGATGAGAGCAGGACTAGCTATGTACAGGGTCACTGCCTCTGAATGAAAACTTTAGCGTTCTCATTCACTGACAGCAAGAACAGGTCTCTAAAGTGTTGAGGAATAGCGGAGTAAATCACTGGTCCATTTCAGTCCCATAGGGGTTAAATGGAGCTGTAATGCTCATTCTCTGGATCAGTGGGGTCCCACCTTTCAGATTCCCACCACACAGCAAGTTCAGGCTAATCTTGTGTACAACAGTTAAGTCAATTCTTTCTTTATTTCCCTCCAGACAATATATAATCGATGCATTGCCAGGAATGCGGTCACCCCCGCCACCATCAACGTCAGCCAGTTTACTACAAGTACAAGACCCGGGATTACTAATGCCTCCACATCAGAAGCAGCTGCTAAACCTTCAAGGTATTTGTACTATGTGCTCCATGATGGAATTCGTGATCTGGTTTACACATGACTTACTCGGGGCAGGTTTGTCTCTGGTAGATTTTAGCATTAAAGAGGACCTGTCATCCTCAAAAAGGGCACTAGGAGCTGCTTACTAAAGTAAGCAGCAAAAAGGTGCGAAAACAAACGCAGCAGTGTTACACTGCTAGCATTATCGAAAACCTCCAATAACGCTAACAAACACTGCTGCGCTGTACAGTACAAACGCTGGACCGCTCTTAAAGCGCTCCGGCGTATTCCTGAGGGTGCAGGCCGAGGCGCTCTCTCTTCCCTGGACCGCCCCGCCCTCTCCATAGGCCAAAGGGGACTGCCCCTAATCCAGTCGCCTCATGAATACGCTGGACCACTTTGTGAGCAGTCCGGCGTTTCTAGTGTACAGCACAGCAGTGTTAGATAGCGTTATCAGAGGTTTCAAATAACGCTAGCAGTGTAACACCGCTGCATTTGTTTTGGCACTAGGAGCTGCCGTTTTTGAGGGTGACAGATCCTCTTTAAACATCTGGTGAAAAGTACAGTCCAATTCACACCACTATTATGAGTTTCTTTTCTACCCTTCTGTTATGGAAAGAGAATAACAGAAACCAAGCTCTACAGCCTTGTACAGAGGAGAGTAGGCTTGATATCTGACCCTGGGTAAAGGGGTAAACTTCACTCTTTTGCATTGTTATTTACACTGTGTGACACCATTCTACAGGAAATGGACACTGCACAGTGTGAACGAAGTCTAATCCACATGGTGACCAATGTGCTTGTGTATCCCCTGCTTCATATACATACAATGTCAGTGGTTGATTTGGTCATGTGTGCTCCAGAGTTGCGCTCCTCACCAGACCAGTTTTTGTGATGACTCCAGGTTTTCACTGATGACGTTTGGGGGGCCTCTGCATTGTCTTTTGGTTCTTCTTTTGTCCAAAAGAAGGAAGGACGAGTCTAAGTGAAACTGCATTGTTTGTGGTGAGACCAGATCTGCAGAGTCAGCGTGATGGTCGACACTGCAGGGGTCTTATCCCTTTGTATTCAAATTGAAGAATAAGCCCCAGAAAACTGGCGTGCACACGTCCTTGGTTAATGGACTAGGAATTTCCAGGGAATCTGCAATGCATATGGAAGCAGCGGTGGTGAGAGCAAATCCTGTGCATCTCCTCTCCCCGCTGACTTCTTATATCTCTGCACTTTGTATTCCTAATCAATGGAGAGAGCAGCCGGCGTTCACCTCTCATCATGGACCTCATTCACAAGCCCTAAGTTCTGCTGATGGTGCTGGGGGAGGGGGCAATGGAGATGCATGATATTAAATTACCCCCAGCTAGAAGCCTATTATAACATAAAGGAAATCTTTCTTTTAAATGGTTGTATTTTTGATTTTTATTTCCTTGTGTATCACGTATCCTAATATCTGCTTTGTTCCATGTCAGTGTGATGAGCGATGCCCATCAGGAGTGCTACAAGCCATGGAGCTACATCCCCAAGGGCATCATGCCAATCTTCTGGCGTGTGGTCTACTGGACATCCCAATTTCTTACTTGGTGAGTATCTAGAGAAGGGAAAATGCAAAAATCAGCAACACAGTCCTAAAAGCAGCACTGTTTGCTATCCCCAATCCTTTCAACCCGAAAGCACTCTAAAAAGAATTTATTTCATCTCGTTCAGCTTTTTTTCAAGCAGTACAATAGTGCCACACGTGGGTTTATAAATGCCACGGAGAATAAATGATGTCATAATATTTTAATTACATATGATAATGGTAAAACATTTAAAACCAGAAATAGATGTAATATATTGAGTCATCAACCCAATACAGAAATGTAATAAATATTACATACATAAAGAGTGAAAGAAATATACATTCAAGGGGCTCTCCAGTGTTACAATAGTTCCTGGTATATGGCTCGAGGTGATGTTGACTTTCTTCACACTCCTGTTCAACTACGGCGCCACCTGTTACAACCGGTCTCTCTTGTACACAAAAGCCGTCAGTGGTGTTATGTGGTGTTGACAGCTGCTACAGCCTGTAACTGCTGCTGCAGCAGGCTGGCGCACTGTTGAAGTGGCATCACCCGCCGGCCTCTGTATGCAAATAGAGGCCGGTGGTAATGGCCGGTGCTGAAGCTGAATGAGAGCAGATAAGTTGCGGCTCCAGGTTGTTTTGTAATTTTGGACAACCCCTCTAATTCCCTGGGTGGATCCAGTGTGACAAGCCTTGTGATTATCAGGTATGCACAAAGAAAATGTGGCATCTACTAGTGACTACTGGGCATGTGAGTATGGATATGTAACAGCCTTCCATGTAACCTCTGTCTGTGCAGTACCGCACTGGAAGCCTCTGACACCACTTTGGTGAATGGATGGATGGAATGGAATGAGAATAAGCCGTGCATGCACCATTTATTGTTAGGGCACATGAATAAAGAAGGCTAGGGCAGAGCCATTTTGTATAAAGGGATCCTGTCACCACATTTTTCACAAATACTACTAGTGACAGGTTCCCCTAGAGCCCTATTAACTGAGCTAAAAATTGTTGCCTTTCCCATAAAATCAACTTTGTTATCTTACCTGGCATACCGCCAGATCTATCAGGAGTTGGAGGGAGTGTGTCCTGCTCAGCCACGTCTAGCGGTTCCTCCCCATGCCTCCTTTTCACAATTCAATGATGCATGTCCTGCAACTAGTATGATGTCAACATTTGAAAAAATCTGCCCCGTGTCTGTATTTGATCACATGAAATTGTAGCAGCCTCCATTGGGGATGGGGAGGAGTGGAAGTCCCTGGAGGCATGCTGTGGTTTAATTTGATCAGATACAGATATGTGGCAGATTTTGCAAGTGTGGCAATAGGACCTTTGATAACATCTCTGATCACATGACATGAAGGGGTCATGGTGAGAAGAGGGTTTGGGGAGGAGCCACTAGGCTTTGCTGAGAAGGACACGCCCCCTCCAACTCCTGCTACAACTCACTGTAGCCCAGGTAAGGTGACAAAGTTGATTTTATGGGGATGTGAGGGGAAACTATTTTTGTCACTAGCTGTATTTGTGAAAATGTGGTGACAGGTTCCCTTCAAGGGAACAAATTGAAGGACATGATAACCAGGCGTTTATACCACACTAAAGAGTGTGTAAACAGGAACTCAAATGTTAGTCCAGCAGAAAAATGAAAGCCATGGGGGAATATAAATGGCAAAACCCCTATATAACTACTGTATCCAGATGGAGAGTTTCACCAATCTAATCCCAAAGAAAGAGGAAGGCAATCATAGAGCCCATTATCCAAAATATAAATGGACTTGTTTGGACATTCTTATCAACTTTGACAACCCCTTATTAACAGAACACTTAAAAAAACTGTTATCATCTGGGAGTAGGCCATGTACAACACTCATTTTACAGCATCACACAGATAATTTATTAAAGGAAAAAACATACAGTGTAAGTAACAAAAGAGAAATGTATTGCTGAGCAAATAATTAAAAAAAAAATAGCTGTATCCATTTTATGGGGATCAGTGAATGACTTCTTCCGGGACAACGCTTGGTCTAGGAAATATGGCCGACACACTGCAGGAACCAAATACATCCATGTAAATAAGCCCTTCTAGCTGGAGATCTGCGCTGCTGCATGTATGTAGCTCCCTTCCATGTCATGTAACCTCCTTCTTCTCTCTCGCAGGATCCTACTGCCCTTCATGCAGTCTTACGCCCGATCCGGTGGCTTTTCTATCACAGGGAAAATTAAAACGGCCCTGATTGAGAACGCCATATATTACGGCACATACCTGCTGATCTTTGGCGCCCTCTTAATATATGTGGCTGTCAACCCAAAGTTCCACCTTGAATGGTAAGAAACACATAATCCTAAAATATCCGGATTTAATGACCTGGCGTTATATAACTCTGTAAAGGGTTTGTCTGAGATTTACAATTAATGGACTATCCCTAGGTTAGTTCATTAATTTAAGATCGTTGGGGTTCTGACCCATGGAACCCCTGTGATTGGATGATGTTACTGGGTATACAGAACTTGAAGCGGATGGCTCCATAATCTCTTTGATGGCCATATAACACTATTACAGTTTACCGTCCCATTAAACTGGTAGCTGGGCTGCAATAGAACAACTGAGTAACTACACGGTGTAAGGTCCATCTGTATCTGGCTCTATACACTTTGTAACATCATAGCGGATTGGTGCAGACCTCTACTGATTTTTGAACAATTTACCTATTCCAAGGTTTTGCCAGTTATGGTAACTCTTGGACCGCTCCGGGCGGCATGGTGGCTGAGTGAGTAGCACTTCTGCCTTGCAGCGCTGGGGTCCTGGATTCAAATCCCAGGACCCAGGTCAACATCTGCAAAGAGTTTGTATGTTCTCTTGTGTTTGCGTGGGTTTCATCCCATACTCCAAAACATACTGGTGGGTTGTTTAGATTGTGAGCCCCATCTGTGTGCGCTATATAAATAAAGAGTTATTATTATTATTATGGGTTCTGTTGATTTTTAACATTTTGGGGGATTATTTTATCAAATCATAGGCTGTCCATTGTCTGGTACCTGCAACATATATAAAACCTTCACTGCAGGTACCAGAACCTAACATGGAGAACAGAGCGTGATGCACAGCTCCATTCTCTCTATAGTGGCTGTGGTAGGTTACTGCAGGTTACTATACACTTGAATGGGACTGAGCTTCAGCCACCATGGGCAGAGTTGATGAGTATGCGATGCCAAGAGTACAGCTTTCACCCAAACTAAGATTGTCAGTATATATAAAGTAGAACACCCCCTTTAAATGGAATATTGCTAAAAAAGCAATTATTTAGGAGTAGCTACTGATCTAACATGTCCTCTATTTCAGGTACCAGCTACAGACAATAGGAATAGCTGCAGCCAACACTTGGGGTCTCTTCCTCTTGGTGTTGCTGATGGGGTACGGTCTGGTAGAGATCCCACGTTCCCACTGGTACGGGGCAAAGAAAGGCTATCTGCTGATGAAGACCTACTTCAAAGCGGCCAAACTCATGACCGAGAAGGCAGATGCTGAGGAGAACCTGGAGGACGTCATGGAGGTGAGGGCGACCTCCTTATCGCTAACATCCAGGTGTCATCCAGTCTCTGTTTTGTAACTTTTTTTTGTAATTTTTTTTCCTGCAGGAAGTCCGTAAAGTGAACGAATGTATTAAGTACAACCACCCCTTGCGGAAATGTGTGGACACCATCTTAAGGAAGGTAATGGAGCAACGACTGAGGGTTAGACGTGACCTTTTATCATATGTGTGGTTATGAGGTGGACAAGGGACAGAAATTGTGGTTATCCCAACATATTATTGTTGATGTACAGGTTTGTAATGGTATGGCCCTTGTATTACAATCTATTGGCTGCCACGTAATACCTCACGTCCTTTGTAGTTGACCCCATATCTGCTGATCACCAAGGGCTTGGGAAGTCAAAAACAAATGTTTCCATTACGTCCCCCATGACGGCACCTGGAGGTTGCACCTTGACCTTTGGTAGGGACAGGAAGTTGCGAAAGATATAAGGCCCCTCCTCTGCCGCTGTTCCCCAGTGTATTCCTGTCCCTACCAAGGGTCAGGGTTGCGAGACCTCGTCTCTCCCCTTGGGGGGGGGGGGGGGGGGAAGGAAATTAGAAACCCCCCCAGGACGGGCCGCGAGCGGGGGCTGTACCTCCCTTCCTGGCTGGACGTCTTGCGGGACGCGTCCTGGCTCCCCTCCTCCTGCGGCCTGGAGCTGAAGCCGAGGGGAGCATGGGTCTCCGGACCCTGGATGAGGTGCCCCCCGGCTTCCGGGCGCTACCTCCCACAGCTACTGCCTCCTGTACGCCGGTGCGTACTGCGCGACGGCCGTGTATCGCCGGCCGATTCGCGCATGCGCAGTGCGCCCGACTTCCGGGTTGGGTCACGTGACTCTTAAAGAAGCCATCTGATTGGCTTAGAAGGTGGCGGGAAGTTTAAAAGTGCTTCCTGCTTTGTGTCAGCCTCTATACCACCAACGAGTTCACTACTGAAGCTGTGGAAAATATCCTTTACTATGGCGGACGACCTTGGTTCTTCCCCCATTGTCCCGGGTACCGTGAGTACAACCAAAAAACTTTACTTAAAAGGGATAAAAATTTGGTGTGCATTATTGTTTAGATTCTAATATAGTCTGTCTCCTTGTCCTAGGACGACTCTTCTAGACCTAAGGACAAGGAGAAGAAAGACAAGGACCCCAAAAAAGGGAAATGTGTTACTAAATCAAAAAGATGTCTTTCCTGTAACATAAGATTATCAGATTTGTATCCAAAATCACTATGCTCTGAATGCCTAGCCAGGGCCCTACAACAGGAAAAGGAATCAATGTTAAATGAGCTTAAAGCGGCCATGCGGGAGGAATTCCAATCCTCTCTTATGATGTTTACCAATTTAAACCGACCGATACCGGGACTGGGCCCTGAGCCAAATCCCGAACCTGAACTGGTCCAGGATCCGGATTTATATCAAGAGCCAGCTCCTAAAAAACTTAGATCCCAGGACACTGATTCGGACTATGATAAATACTCTGCGGCTCCTACCTATTCTTGGAAGGACTCGCTTGATGATGTCTCCTCGGTGTCCGAGGATAAAGGAACCTCAAAATACCTTTTTTCTAATGAGGAACTGGATAACCTCCTTAAAGCTGTACGTAATACGCTTAACGTAGAAGAGGTGGTAGAGCCAAAATCCATCCAAGACGAATTGTTTGGAGGGTTAAAATCCAAAAGGAAAAGGGTTTTCCCCATAAATCAGACCCTAAAAGATATTGTCCAGGAGGAATGGAAGAATCCTGAGGGGCGGGCAAACATCACTAAAGAGTTCAGGAACAGGTTACTCTTTGACCCCAAAGAGACAGAAACCTGGGACAGCCCCCCCAAGGTAGACATCCAAGTGTCTAAGGTGGTGAAAAAAACGGACCTGCCATTTGAGGACTCTTCCCAACTAAGAGACCCCATGGACAGAAAGGCTGATGCCCTACTCCGTAGAGTTTGGGAATCTTCCATGCTCGGCCTCAAGTCTAACATAGCTGCTACCTCGGTAGCAAGAACTCTGTTCTTTTGGTTAGGAGAATTGGAAGACCACCTTAAAACAGATGCGGACAAGGATCTCCTTCTACAAACAATACCGCTGCTGCGTTCAGCGACAGGCTTTCTTGCTGATGCTTCAGCTGAAAACATCAGACTGTCAGCAAAAGAAGGGGCTCTATCTAATTCAGTCCGTAGGGCTATTTGGCTTAGACAGTGGGGAGGGGATGTAAAATCCAAGACAAAGCTCTGCAACATCCCATTCACAGGAGACTTCATGTTCGGCGCTGAACTGGATACTCTTCTGGAAAAAGCCTCTGATAAAAAGAAAGGTTTTCCGGAAATTAAGAAACCCCAGAAAAACTATTCCTTTCGGAATCCCAAGGATTCTAAAGACTCCAGAGGCAGAGGAAAACAGGGCCGCTGGTCCTTCAACAAAGGTGGAAGAGGCCGAGGATATCTATTCTCCAACCTTCCACATCAATCAAAAAAACAGTGACTACCAGGTAGGGGGGCGTCTTCTTTTCTTTTTCCACAGATGGGAAACGATCACATCAAACAAGTGGATCCTGAGTATCATCAAATCAGGTTACCAGATAGAATTCAGCTCCCCTCCACAACAAAAATTTCTTGTCTCCAACCTAACATCTCGGAGAATGACAATACAGCTATGGAAGAATCTTCAAGAATTGTTAACAATGAAGGTAATTGTTACAGTTCCCAAAGAAGAAGAAAAGAAGGGCTTCTACTCCCCCTTATTTCTTGTGAAAAAGCCAAATGGGACCCTTCGACTTATTATAAACCTCAGGCGGCTAAACAAGAACATAAAATACAAATATTTCAAGATGGAATCAGTAAGGACAGCCACCCCACTAATTCCTCCAGGCGCACAAATGTGCACTATCGACCTAAAGGACGCCTACTATCATGTCCCCATACACAAGAATCATCAGAAATTCCTAAGATTCGCAGTGGAATCACCTCAAGGGAAGGTCTGCCACTTCCAATTCAGAGCCCTGCCCTTCGGAATTTCATCAGCCCCCAGGACCTTCACAAAGGTCATGGCAGAAGTGACGGCATTTTTGAGGAAAGAAGGAATCTCAATTATTCCATATCTGGACGACCTCCTCATAGTGGCAGACTCGACCCCGACTCTTCTCAATCACAGAGATCGGACGATACGAACCCTGCAGAATCTGGGCTGGATTATAAATTTCCAAAAGTCCCATCTAGACCCCCAGAGGGAGACAAGATTTTTAGGAGTAATGTTAGATTCCAGACGCCAAACTTCTTTTCTTCCACAAGACAAGAGAGAATCCCTTACCTCCTTCATAGACAAATTCCAGAGGAAAAAATCATGCAGCGTCCGTTCAGCCATGAGACTGCTAGGTCACTTAACAGCTTGCATAAACTGTGTATCATGGAGCCAGTTCCATGTAAGAACACTACAGGCGTGGACACTAAAAATTTGGGACAAGAACCTGGATCATTTAGACTTCAAGAAGGTCATTCCCCTGGAAGTCAAAAATTCTCTAAACTGGTGGAAATACCAACAGCATCTAGAAAAGGGAATACCATGGAATCCAACTCCAGTCCTGATCATCCAAACAGACGCCAGTTCCTCAGGATGGGGAGCTGTTCTTCCAGACCGTTACCTTCAGGGGTCATGGTCCCCTTGGATGAGAAGACAATCCTCAAACCTAAGGGAATTATCGGCAGTATGGGAAACACTAAAAAGGCTTCCCAAAACCCAGGTAAAGAATATCAGGATCCTCTCAGACAATGTGACCACTGTGGCCTATCTACGTCGTCAAGGGGGCACAAGATCCTCGGACCTGATGGAGGTCACCAAGAAGATCTTCTCCTGGGCAGAAAATCACCTAGATTCCTTAACAGCGGTATTCCTAAAAGGGTCAGAGAATCAGTCAGCGGACTTCTTGAGCAGAGAAAAGATGGACCCACACGAATGGTCCCTGAACAGGGAAGTTTTTCTTTCTCTAACCCAGAAATGGGGCTCTCCATTGGTAGATCTGTTTGCCTCAAAAAAGAATACTCAAACAGAGGTATTTTTTTCCATCTCACCCAAGGACAACCCTATGGGACTGGATGCCCTAAGCCAATCATGGGGGACAAATCTAGCATATGCTTTTCCTCCATTTCCCCTAATCTCCAGAACCTTACAAAAAATTCTATCGAGTCGGACAACAGTGATCCTAGTAGCACCATTCTGGCCGAAGAAACCTTGGTTCCCACTTCTCTTGAAACTAGCAATCTCAGGACCCATCTTCCTTCCCTACAGAAGGGACCTGCTACACCAGGGCCCTCTTCTTTACCCAGACCCGAAGTTTCTGAACCTAGCGGCCTGGCTCCTGAAAGGGAATTGCTCCTAGCTAAGGGAATTTCTCACCAGGTCATACAGACCCTAATAGCAAGCAGGAAACCAATCACCAACAAAATATACTACAAGATCTGGAAAAAGTATATATCCTGGTGCGGGGACCTTTCCCCGATTCCGGGCAAACCGGATATCATTAAAATTCTGGATTTTTTACAGGATGGGTTTTCTAAAGGATTAAGACCTAACACCCTTAAGGTCCAAATTTCGGCCTTAAGCGCCTGTTTTGACTTCCCATTAGCAGAGCACAAGTGGGTGAAGATGTTCATGAAAGCAGTCTTAAGACTGCGACCTACAATCCGATCAGAGATACCAAAATGGAACTTATCACTAGTCCTAGACTCCCTTATGAAGCCTCCGTTCGAACCACTCTCGGAATGCAGCCTGAAAGACCTATCTCTCAAAACCTCCTTCCTTGTGGCCATAACATCCGCCAGGAGAATTGGAGAACTGCAGGCCCTATCCTCCAAGGAACCCTTCCTGATCATCTCGGAAGACAAGATAGTACTAAAATTAGATACGTCTTTCCTCCCAAAAGTAGTCTCAGACTTCCATAGAAGTCAGGAAATCGTTTTACCATCTTTCTGTAACAACCCAAAGAATGAGAAGGAAGCACTCTGGCATACCCTTGATGTCAGAAGAGCTGTCATAATCTATCTAGACAGAACCTAATCTTTCAGAAAGTGCAGAAACCTCTTTATTCAGTTTGGGGGAAAAAATAAAGGAGAGATCTATTTATCTGGTAAGTCTCCAGGTGCCGTCATGGGGGACGTAATGGAAAAAGTGAATTAGTCTCACCGGTAATTCTGTTTCCATAAGTCCACCATGACGGCTATATTTACCCTGCCCTGTGTTATTAATGATGTCTGGCTAATATCTTCTAGCTCTCTACTGGAACCCCGGTGGTTATTTGGAAGACACTGGGGAACAGCGGCAGAGGAGGGGCCTTATATCTTTCGCAACTTCCTGTCCCTACCAAAGGTCAAGGTGCAACCTCCAGGTGCCGTCATGGTGGACTTATGGAAACAGAATTACCGGTGAGACTAATTCACTTTTTTTAATTGAGTGACTAATTATTTGTGCAAGGCCACGCACACACATCCGCAGCAGCAGCAGACGTGTGCTTTGAGCCGCAACCTGGGTCAGGAGGGGAGGTGTGAGCGCTCCTTACCCCTTACTTTCCACAATGTGCTCCCGCATGGTGTCTGTGCATAATGCACATCTATGGCAGCCATTGCCAACCTGCCATCTTTGCGGCTAGCTCACGGCAGCTGTCGCCGGACGTGTGCAGGCTCCCTTAGTGACATGCTATATGTACATCCTCAGTGTCCTACAGAATACCAAGAGAAGATGGGGAGAAACATGGACGACTATGAAGACTTTGAAGAGAAAAACATCAACTATCCCAGTGAGAAGACGCTAGTAAAACTCCATAAACAGGTACCGGATACATCATAGGAAGTGTTACCTGCCTGGATGTGATGTTTTAGCTGCCAGAAGGGGAAGGAGACTGACTGGAGAATTTACTAGGGGTGTTTTGTACAAGGGGAAGAAGACTGACTGGGGGTATATATCTACATATACCATGAAACAATTGCAGGCTATATTTACAGCTGCCTGAATGGGAAGAAGACGAACTTCCCATTTATTCATGGTCCATATTGGGGAAGGAGACTTACAGGAAGTTTACTAGTGACCTATACTTGTGGCTAGCCAGGGTTATGAAGAATAACTGGGGTTTGTACTTGGAAGCGACAATTTAACATAACATTTATCCAAACCTGAAGCAGAAGGGGTAGTAAACGAACCAATTTATAATAATAATAATTTATTAAGAAAAATATAATCTTTGTTTTAGATCTAATAAAACTTTTATACAAACTTTTTACTTTATTTTATTTTAATATACCAACACATATAGATAACAACATATTATAGGTTAAAAAGTTGCGGATATACAGGACAGAGTACAAAAAGATTTCAACCCGACATACATATAGCAAGGATAATCATCAGAATATATGGGGGTTAAAAGCAATACCTGACAACAGCCACAAGGTGGCAATATAGGCCTACAAGTGCTACAAACAAGGACTCCTATGTAATGCACAAGACGGCAAGAAGACCTCGAAGCTGCTGGAAAAGACCGTCCTAACGTGTGTTTCGGCTGCACACCAGCCTTTGTTGTGGGAAGATAATACTGGGGTCTATATTTACAGCTGCCAGAATGGGAAGTAGACTGACTGGAGAAATTACTCATGGTCCATACAGGGGAAGGAGACTTACGGGGAGTTTACTAGTGACCAATACTTATGCCTCGGGTTATAAAGAATAATATAAAGTCTATACTTGAAAATGAGACACAGGGGGCCTAGATTTACAGCTCACTACAGGAGAGGGCTGTTTGGAGAATTTGCAAATTTCAGAATGGGAAGGGGACTTACTGGGAGTCTATACTGGGGGGGGGGAATAACTGGAGAACCTAATGGGGTCCTATGGGTAAGGAGACACCAGGGATCTACTCTTATAGCAGATACTTTAGGGGAAGTAGACTGACTGGGAAACTTACTTGAGTCTCTATTTGCAGCTGTCAGAAGGATAAGGAGACTGATTATAAGTTATGTTGAGGAGTGAGGAGTAAAAGACTAAAAGTGTGTACAAGCAACATGGGAAATTGTTTCTAGAGAGCAAAGAGTTTATTCATGGGGCAATGCCCAGCCTCTAAATGCCTTACATATAGGCAGCTATACACTTGCAACATGCAAGTTAGAGTTCAGCTTTTTACTCCACATTCCCACCCACTTTATTATCTTATGTCTCTATCGACAGGTGAACTACGCAGTCCAGAGACACAACCGCACCCAGGTCCAGTGGCGGATGCTCCTGGAACAAGCCTTTCACCTGGAAGATGTCGCCAAGAATGAGACTAGCGCCACCAGACAATTTGTACACACCTTCCCCCCTCAGGAGCCAGAAAGCTGGATCACCAGGCACTTCTACACCCCCTCTGTTGGTGGGTAACTACTCGAATCTGAAATCAGTTGTCCTTACACTGTTGGTCCCTGTTTACACCTGCCCAGCATTAGGGGCCATCTCCCAATGCTCATGCTCATTAGGGGACATTCTGGGCTCATGCTGCCCTTTAGTCTTTGAGTTTTTTAAAATCCAATCTAATGCGAGTGTTTGTGTTTTCCGTGCACAGAGTGGTACTGGGAGTGTCTGTTGCGCCCCTGGTGTCTGCGGATCCTGGCGATCATCCTGGCGATTTTCTCTGCTGTAGTGGTGTGGTCGGAGTGCACCTTCTTCAGCACAAATCCCGTCCTGTCTCTCTTTGCTGTGTTCATACAACAAGCTGAAACCACCTACAACTATATTTACATTGAGGTAAGAGGGTGACAAAAATGCTTCATGATCCCACATTGATGGCCTAGTCCAGTGGTGGTGAACCTATGGCACGGTTGCCAGAGGTGGCACTCGGGGCCCTCTTTGTGGGCACCCAGGCCATTGCCCCAGCACAGCATTTACCAGACAGGACTCAAAAGATTTTCCTGCAGACCAAGGCAACTGAAGAGATCCCAGCACTATATAAAAGTGACAAGTGCTTGGCTGTTTGTGACTGCAGAAAGAGTAAGAAGGTGCGGGCAGAAATGGGTTATCTCTGGAGGTCCTGCTTGGCCCCAAGATCCTTTTATATACAAAGAGACCCTGTGCTCTTGTACAGCTCCTCCCTCCCCTACTGATATCAGCTCACCAAGCGGTGACCTCTATGAATGAGCAGGAGGAGGAGCTGTACAGGAGCACAAAGGTGGGGGCTAAGATCTGAGGAGTGAGTAACACAGACAAGTCACATGTTGTTTTTTGAAATGCATCCAAACCAAAGCCCAGCCCCTGTGACTACCCCGGGATGATATCAGGGTGCAAGGTAAGTTATAACACACAATTCTATTGTAATGCAAATGCTTAGAGAAGACGGAGAGGAATTTTGCACTGCAGGTGTGATAAGCTTCTGCAACCTGTCTTTAGTGAAAATGAGGTCCCTGGTGACAGGTTCCCTTTAAATTGAAATGTTGGGCACTCAGTCTCTAAAAGTTTTGCGATTGCTGGTCTAGTTTTTCAGAACCAGAAGTAGATGGAGCTATATAATCAGAGAATGGAGAGAGTAGAGGGCACACAACAAGATTACTATATATTACGATTTATTTCGCATCAAAACCAGCAGTGATCTAATACATAGAACAAATCTTTCCATTATATGCGATATCTGTGTAGTCTCCACACCCGCTTTTGGCTCACAATAACTAAGATGAAAAACTGAGAAAATAACCCTGAAATGTAACCTTCACGAAACCCTAATTTTTGATAATTTGCCTGTATGGTGTATCCTCTCACCATTTGCTGTATATGCTGGGTTCCCTGCTGGGTCAGGCTCTGTGACAGCATGTTCTTTTCGCAGTCTCTACACTGGGTACAGATTTGTTGTGAAGGCCCACATATCTGATTGGTGCTGGGAGCAGCTGTCAGCCCTCCACTCAACTAGTTATTGATGACCTATTTTAAGGATAAAGCATTGATAAGCAAATATTGCAGAAATCCCCTTCATAAACCAGGGACATTTCTCATAGATCCAGGCACCATGACTGGTAATCTTCTTATATGTGTTATCCATGGCCTCCTTCCTTTTAAAATCAACTTTTATAATTATGCTAATGAGCCAGAAGGGCTCGGGAAGGCATTACCAGAGCTCATTCGGGATGTAGCTTCACAGGTTGTTACACTGGTGGTAGATTTCCTTTAATGTAACCTGCTTTACATAACGCTCTCCATTTGTTTTTCAACTTCTACATTGTAATGTATAAGGATAGAAGTTTATTCCACCGTAATGGGGAATTCCTGATACTTGATTTTGCTTATAGTAGTATATATTTCTGTACTATATCATGTTTCCTTACTTCTTGCAGGTGGCCTGCTTCCTCACCATATTCTTCCTGAGCATCTGTGTATATTCTACAGTCTTCAGGATCCGGGTCTTCAACTATTACTACTTTGCTTCACATCATCAGACAGACGCGTACAGTCTCCTGTTCAGTGGCATGTGAGTACATCGCTAATTGTAGATCTACCTACATAGAGCGGCCTCTGTCCTTGGTATTGGCTTATTGATATACTGAGGACAGAGGGTGATGTGGATGATAAGTCTTTGGACAGTGTTGCAGAAAAAGTTGGTGTAATATGTGTAACACAAGGTAATATGAAAGACGCCTCGTTTAGGGCAAAGAATATCTGCATATATTTTTTGCCAGTTTTAGCTGCATTTTTTCCACTGTGTTTTGAAAGATATTTCTGGCACACTGAAAGGTCATGCCGCAAGTGTCAGTACCACTTTTGGGACCCACGCCCATCTCTAAAATATAGCAAGGCTATTGTGAGGAAAGCATTTAGGGAGGGCTGCTGATTGGAATGACATAATAATCTCCCACTATTTCTCCTTCAGGTTGTTTTGTCGTCTGACGCCTCCTTTGTGTTTGAATTTCTTGGGTCTGACTCACATGGACGGGTCCATATCCCACCAGAATACGGAGCAGACCGCCTACACCTCAGTAAGTGTCGGGGCTTCTACTCACCAGAAATATATCAAGATGGCAGCCTTTTATCTCAAATTTTTTTTTCATTTTCTTCCATACAGATTATGGGGTCTCTAAAGGTCCTGCCCCTGATTGCTGATGGGTTCTACATCTATTACCCCATGCTGGTGGTCATCCTGTGTATTGCCACCTACTTTAGGTAAGATCAGCAATGTGGTAGTCGGGGATAGCCCTTGGCTGGACCAATAATCCATTTACTTCTTCTATTTCTCACAATATGATAGGTGAATGGGTATTGTATTAGCACTGGTGGACGATAAAGCTCCAATCCTATTCACCGTTACTAACATAATCACTTTCATTTCAATAACTTGGGTCAGACCTGTGGCACTGTAGTTTTAGCGATTCACCGTAGTACTCTGAGCACTTCTTCATTGTCCACATAGGCTCTTGGTTTGCATGCTGACCGCTTGGCAGTGGTGGTGCTGGATATCGCAGCTGAGATCCGGACCCCCACAATCTGAAATGATCTTTTCCAATAATTAGTGTAATCCTGGACACTTCAAACAGAGAAATAGTATAGAGGAGACCCTGAAGAGCCACCGATCTATTAGTAAGACAGACCACTAACCATAATCTCACTGAAAATCCCCATATCTCAGCTGCCTGAATCCCTGAATGATATGGCATTCAAAATTAACCCTGATACCCCCTGCCGTATCCTAATGCATAGTCATTAAATATAAGCCATACCAGAGACGTCCGGTGGCTGCTTATATTCCAGCTACATCACAGAATTTTTCTGTGTTTCTCTCACAGTTTGGGGACGCGTTGCTTGAATTTGCTTGGATTCCAGCAGTTTATGGGGGACAACGACATGACCTCTGACCTGACAGATGAGGGGAAGGAGTTAATCAGGAGAGGTAGGTTCTCACAATCAACTATGTAAAAAACCGAGGTGATCCACTGCCAGCAATGAGAATGGACAGTATAAGTGTCAGCGGGATGTAATTATCCGTGTTCCCCTTAATGTGCCAACTATTAACTCATATATACATTCAATTTGTTATTTCATATCATAGAGAAAAGAAAACGACAGCGACACGAGGATGGAGAAACACGGAGAAGGGTAAGAGATATGTCATTTATAGAAATTCCTGGAGGTTCAAGACATTTGTTAACCTCCTTTTCATAGACTTAGAGTTAGACCACTCAGCTAAGTCATGTTCCTCTGATTGACTCTCTGCAAAGTCTGCTTTATGAGTCTATACAACACCCTTCACGACCGACCAACATATATTTACATTGGCTAGTCGTGAAAGGGTTAGCTTTGGTGATTCCTGAAATGCACCATTATTAATGTGTATGATGCGGTTAGAATGTGATGTAATTGTGCACATCATCCATTAATCTCTGTGTGTATGGTCTATGGTCTTCTGCTGCAGGAGTGGAAGGAGCGATACGCCAGTAACCGAGAAGACACCAGCCGCAACCGGAACGTCAACTCCGAACCCAAAGAGCCAACGTACACAGAAATGACCACCAGCCGATGTGAGTGTCTTATAGTGGACCTTGTCTTTGATATGTAGAGGGTTATTTTTGTGCATTTCTAGACTTGCACATCTAAACTCTAGAAAACTTTGAATACTTTGCAGCAGACTGCACTTGGATTTTTCATGGGCAACATGGACCAAAAATGTAGCTTCAGCAACCTCAAACATAGGTCATCAGTGAAGGCCCTGATCACCTTACCATACAGGGCTAAATCTCCATCATGTGTCAGGGTTACCAGTGACAAAAGATCTATTATTTTAGTATTATATGACTTGACCTTTGAGATTCAAACCTCCACCTTTGAGCAAGGGAAGCAGGGACTTTACTAGTGACCTATTCATATATTCCATTATCTTACTTGTATTTTCACACCTGCCAAACATTCACAGCCTAAATTCTGGTATGGAAACAACTGTACTGTATTGTCTTTCAGCATCAAAGTACACGCGGGCAAACAACCGGACAGAGCGGGATCGGATAGAGCTCCTGCAGGATGCTGAGCCCCTGGATTTTAATGCAGAAACTTTCACAGATGATCCACTGGATGCAGAGTCTGGAAGGTAAGTTTTCGGGGGAAGGACACAGTTCTTTAAGGCCAGTAAGAAATACTCCAGCAATTGGTAAAATATGTGGTTTAATCTGCTGCTGATCCAATCAGTAGGGGATTAAATAGGTACCGTATATACTTGGTGTAAGCAGAGTTTTACAGCGCAAAAAATGTGCACAAAAAACTCAAGCCGACTTATACATGAGTGACGAGGGACACACTTTTTAGCAAGAAATAAATCTTCATAAAAGTGCCTGCATTTCATAGGAGCATCCAGCACTTCCAAACTTTCCTGACTGCTGTAATGGAGATCGGGGGAAGCGCTGATAGAGCATTTCACTCATTCTCCATGAGAGAAGTACCTGTGCACCCAACTCCTATTCCTGCCATCACAACATTTTCCCACCAAACAAGTGAGACCCTATTCACAGGATAGTGTTTAACTTGTTGATTGGTAAGGGTGTTAGTGATGAGGGGTCAGATGGGGTCCCAGGTACCTCTGTCGAACCCCTCGTCGACCCCAGAGATGAATGGAGCAGACTGCTGCGCTTATCTGTTCTGCTCCATTCATCTCTTTGGAGCTGATGGAGATTGCCCAGATGAATGCAGCAGGACGGACATGCGCTGCCGTCTGCTCCACTCATCTCGGGGAGCAACGAGGGGTCTGACAGAGGTAACTAGGACCCCATATGACCCCTCATTCTTGTGATCTGTATTGGTCGCATCACTGAGACTCCTACTGATCAGAAAGTTGGGCCCTATTGTGTGGATCGGGCCTGACTTGTTTGGTGGGAAAACCCCTTTAAGAAACAGAACTGTCATCATCCGGTCATGTGTCTCACATGACCTGGAAGAATAGGCAGTTTACACAGGATGAAATGTCTGTGCTCGGCATGGGCATTTAATTACTGGGGAAAGCTGCTGCAGAGCTTTTCATTGCTAGGCGAAGCTGCTGCAGAGCTTTTCATTGCTAGGCGAAGCTGCTGCAGAGCTTTTCATTGCTCGGCGAAGCTGCTGCAGAGCTTTTCATTGCTAGGCGAAGCTGCTGCAGAGCTTTTCATTACTGACTGAGGCTGTGACCAATGCATTTCCCTAAGCTTATACTCGAGTCAATAAGTTTTCCCAGTATTTTGTGGCAAAATTGGGTACCTCGGCTTATATTAGAGTATATACAAAAGTAATATCAACTTCTGGACATCCCCTTTAATTATGGGTTTCATTGCATTGTATCTCTGTAATGGTAACAGCTCTGGTGTGCAGCTTAAATAGAATCTGAATCCAGCCTCATCAGGTGCACATTGTGGCCTCTAAAATGGAGCCTAGTGTTCTAAAGTACATGCCTATTGTTTTTATTCTGTTGCCCCTGGTGAATCCATCTTGGGGACCCCATAAGGAACCTCTTCTAGAATACTGACAAGTATTGGGGAATAGTATCAGGTCTGTGGCACCTGGGTTGGGTCAGCTCTGTAATCCTTTCTCTCTGGTTACGAGTCTTCTCTCCCTTCTTGTTAGATATCAGCCAGCCGGACGCTATTTATCCATGTCTAAATCCAACAGCAGGATATTTGATGATGTATAATACCTGGATCTGGAGAAGGAACGTCTGCAACACTAAAGTTCTGCTGCCTCTCTCCTCCCCCAATGGTATCGCTGTATTATAGGAAAACTCTTGGCCGGTATGGTTAACGTTTACAAGGGCGTCTCCACACACTGGGATCGGGCCACCAGCAGGGGGCGGTCACGGTGTGCAGCAGGAGCGCGCTTCTCACAATGGACTGTGAAGGTTCTATAACCTGCATGCATATAGTCGCCCCCTGCAGGACGTGACGAGAACTACACTGTACAGCAATCCGGATCTTATTAATGTACCGCTATATAGTGCGGCCGTGCATATATCATCTGTGCAAACGCTGCTGCTGCTTTATTTATTGCTGTTTTCTCTGCAAAAAAAATTTCTGGGACTAAAAACATTGCAAACAACTATGGACGACTACTCTGTATACACTAGAGACCGAGGTATTTATCACAGTGCGCCACCCATTGTATAGTGTCGATGGATCTTAATTCAGTGTTACCAGATCAGACCAGATCTACACTAAAAACATAGTAGAAATACATTTTTGGGGGGGTCATTGGATGCACCGTCCCTTTAATAGTTCGGATGCCCATTATCTAAACAAGGGACCTTTTGTTGATGAAAATTTGTCTGTTTGACAGCAGCACAGAGTATTTAAGTGTTTCAGCGTATCACAGAGGTACAATATGGCTGGCGCACAGAGGAGGGAGTCACAAGGACCTTGTGTGTCAGTATACAAGTTATTTACACACAGTTTTGATGTGTGTGTTTTGTTTTTTTTTCACATTTTTATATGTATATTTTTTAATTAAAATATTAGAAAGAAAAACTTCTTATACCCCGCTCCAGATTCCTGGTATTGGCATAGAGCTAAATAATAACTTTCTGTTTGCCTATAAGCTCCACTAGGGGGAGCGCTGGAGCTCACTGCAGACATGTATGCATCTGATAACACTGAGCTCCCCCTAGTGGTGCTTGCAGGCATTTTTCATGCCTATTGTGAGTATTTGGACCTGGGTATTGGGAAAAACAGAACTCTGACTACCAGAACAATCTATTAATACATTTTATCAGCAGAATTGAGGGCTTTAAATGACCTGATGATCAAATCAAATATTAATGACATATACTGTATATTTTTGTTTTACTAGTAGTGTTCTGCCATACAGTAGAAGGTTTTTTCTATGGGTAGACAACACTGTATTTGACACTGTGGCACATGGGAGCATAGGTGATCTTTTAAAGGGTTAGTCCAGGATCTGTACAATAAAAAGACGTGAGAACGCTTCACTAGTTTACTTTCCTACCAAGCACAGCGCCATAAATTGTGTGGTGGTCGTGCTTAGTATTGCAGCTAATTCACCTTCCCAGCCATGTGATGGATGGATGTGATTGCTTTTCTGATGCTGGATGCTGCGAATTGTAGTCTGAACAACATCCAAAAAGTTTGGCTGTGGCCATGATTATTTATTCCAGAGCCACCACTAGGGGGAGCCGTTATTTCACCTAGGGTCAGTGTATAGATCTACATAGGTGCATTTACATATACTGTAGTATCATATAGTGACCTGTGTGCCTCGTACAGTGTATCACGATCTATTGTGATGGGGATCAGAAATATCTGTGCAGAAAGGAAGTTCTTTTTATTTTGGAGGTTTTTGCATAATTTCCACTTTTTGATGATTCGTTGGCTGCAGCTTATAAATCCTTCTTTCCTGTGATGAAGTTCGGCTTACTCTGTTTCAGTTATTGATTTGGTGCTGCAGGGTAAAGTATGGAGGAGAGATATATACATAGAATAAATATGCACGTTCTGCTATTATCACTGCTGGCATTTAACTGTGAAAGGTCACATGATGCCGCACGCGCACCGAAAGGCGGGGCTTTCCGGGAAATTTTAAGAAAACGATTTTTATTTCGGCTGCTGTCCAGACCGTTCATGTTTTTGTGATTTTAGAACTGGAAATTGTGTAATGGGGCCACTTGTCTCACCTGCAGGATGATACTAAAGTTACCGCTACTACTCTCAAGGATTGAAAAGTGTACGCCAACAGGTTGTGTGTGGTATTGCACCTTACCTGCATTCACTTCAGTAGGACCAGGGGTGGTGCCCTTACTGAAAGAGAGAGCAAGACCTTTTCCTGCACCATCCAATAGGAAGTTATCCTAGTTCACTTGTTTTGTGTAAAGCACAGGACACGATTGCATATCATAGGCTACTTTTGATTCCGTCCCGGACAAGCCCCCAAGTGTTAAAATACCAAAACAGATAAAACGACATATAAACTTTTATGAAGTCTGAGTTTTGCCAAAGGTCCAGCAGCTGTCCTAGAGTGACCATGACTACTGGGCAATCCTCTATATTTTGTCCTCCTGTGCCTATGTGTTGCCTATAATGACATGCCACAAAAGACGAGGAACTATCCACATTGTTGCCTTTAAGTTTTGGCAAAATTACTACACTGACTGTAATGTGTCCCTTTCGAAAAACCCACGTAATTATTGTTGTTTTTTCCCCCAGGGAAGAATTTGCTTTTCTTTGATACTAAAACTGTGGAAACCTATTCTTAAAAGGCTTTTTGGCTTAAAGGAAATCAAAATCCATCCTGATAAACCAGGGACATTACTCATAGTTCCAGACACTGTGACTGTGATAATCTCCTTATATTTGTTATCCATGGCCTCCTCCCTTCTAAAATTAACTTTTAAATTAATGCTAATAAGCCAAAAAGGGCTCTGGGTGTGTTACCAGAGCCCCTCCGTGCTGTAGCATCATGGGCTTCTCCCCCAGCCTGTTGTAATCTAACACAATGGGAGGGGGAAGTGCTCCTGCACAGTGTAACCACCTGTAAAGTTACAGCACGGAGGGCCTCTGGTAACATTGGCAAGAGACCTTGTGGCTCATTAGCATAATATTAAAAGTTGATTTTAGAAGGAAGGAGACCATGGATAAGAAATATAAGAAGATACCACAGTCCCGGTGCCTGGATCTATGAGTCAATGTTCTTGGTTTATCAGGATGGATTTTGATGGTAGATTTCCTTTACAAATATTGGCTAAAAAAAATATCTTATAGCGCCTCAATTTGAGTTTAGTGAGAGTCCAGAGGTTCTCAGAAGCTGATACACAGGGAATGGAACAAGAAGCAGACAGCGCCGTCTTCTGTGTGGTGGCTGAAGCAAAGCATTGCATCTTGGCTTCCATTTAAATGAATGGGAGATGATCAGCAGTAACCAGATGTGGCCACTACACAGAGAGTGGAGCTGTCTGCTTCCTTTCCCATTCACTGTGTATCATCAGTCTTGGATCCCACCAATATGATATAATAGACTTATATTGTGAAGCTTTTTTTGTGCACTTTCAGAATCGAGGTGTTTTGTTGTGTTTCTGTATCTGAAATAAGAATCACAGTGACTTTGGGAATGGGTCTTGATCTACTTTTATGCTTGCAGCATGGATCTCCATGGTAACAGACTACAAACAAACGGTGTGTGGTCTGATCCATGGACAGGAGTGTAATTACAGCATCAGACAACACAAGATGTGTTTGTAGTCTGTTGCTACGGTGATAACTAGCTCTGCATATGGTCACGACAAGTCAAGATCTGATAATACTGACACAAGATTATCAGCCATTATATTGTATTATATTTTAAGGGTCTCGTTTATCAAGATGATACATCGGGGCTGTTACCCAATCACAGGTCACCTTTAATTTAGTTTAAAAGTAGTTTAAGAGATAGAAGCTGAGCTGTGATTGGCTGCAGTTTTGATGAATGAGTTCCCCCTATTTTATAACTTTGGTTTAGTCCTCCTGATGTATATATTTGAGATGTAATGATCAGTATGGATTTCCATAGTCTATTGCTGTAATTAGTGGTTGCTACCATTACGAATGGGGGGGGGACACAAGATTTGTCTTCTGAATGGTCTTGTATATAAAGATGGTGACCAGGACTCTTCTCTTTGCCTTAATATTTCTGCCGGTGTGAAGGATTTTTCGGATTCTATTTATTGAGATGTCTAACGCTGTTAAGTTATTTGGTGGAGTATTTTATTATCGTCTCTTGTGTTCGATTTTTAGATTTATTTTTCCAGTTTTCTCATCGATGCATCGATCTGTCATGTTATGTGTCTGCATGGAATAAAATCCTGAACAGAGAAAACTTTTACACTCCTCGCCTTTTGTGTCTGTTTCTTTACTTGGTTTCCTAAGATTTAACCTGGTGGGAGAGGAGTTTGTGGGGGGGGGGGGGACAGGAAGGATCCTCCAGGGGCGCAGGGATTGTGGTAGTAGAGACAGTGAGGCACTAGGTGTAAAGGGGCGAGAAGAGACATTGGGGCAGATTTACTTACCCGGTCCATTCGCGATCCAGCGGCGCGTTCCCTGCGCTGGATTCGGGTCCGGCCGGGATTTATTAAGGCAGTTCCTCCGCCGTCCACCAGGTGGCGCTGCTGCGCTGAAGAGCATCAGAACGCACTGGAATACACCGAGCCGGGCTGAGTGAAGGCAAGTGCAAGCTCCGCGACAGATTTATTTTTTTTAAAAATGTTTTTCCGAATCCGTTGGGTTTCCGCTCGGCCACGCCCCCCGATTTCCGTTGCGTGCATGCCAGCGCCGATGCGCCACAATCCGATTTCGTGCGCCAAAATCTCGGGGCAATTCAGGGGAAATTGGCGCAAATCGGAAATATTCGGGTAACACGTCGTGAAAACGCGAATCCGGCCCTAAGTAAATGACCCCCAATGAGGCACTAGGTGTAAAGGGACAAGAAGAGACAGTGAGGCACTGGGTGTAAAGGGGCAAAAAGAGACAGTGAGGCACTGGGTGTAAAGGGGAGAGAAGAGACAGTGAGGCACTAGGGTGTAAAGGGACAAGAAGAGACAAGTGAGTGCACCTGGGTGTAAAGGCGGCAAAAGAGAAACGGTGAGGTGCCCTGGTGTAAAGGGGAGAAAAGACACGGTTGAGGCACTAGGTGTAAAGGGCAAAAAGAGACAGTGAGCACTAGGTGTAAAGGGACAAGAAGATACAGTGAGGCACTGGGTGTAAAGGGGCAAAAGCGACAGTGCAGCACTGGGTGTAAGGGGAGAGAAGAGACAGTGAGAGCACTAGGTGTTAAAGGGGCTAATAAAGAACGAGTGAGGCACTGGGTTGTAAAGGGGCAAAAGAAGTGGACTGGTGGAAGGCAAAAACGGAGGACTGTAAAGGGAAAGAACATGAGACAAGGGAAGAGACAGTGAGGCACTAGTTAAAGGGCAAAAGAGATCGTGAGGCACTGGGTTGTAAAGGGGAAGAAGAGATCAGTGAGGCACTAGTGGTTAAAAGGGAAAGAAGAGACAGTGAGGGCCCTGGGTGTAAATGTCGAGAGAAAGAGACGTGAGGGCACTTGGTTGTAAAGGGGTCAAAAGACCAGTGAAGGCACTAGTGTAAAGGTGGCAAAAGAGACAGTGAGGCACTAGGTGTACGGGACAAGAAGAGACAGGAGGCACTGAGTGTACAAGGCAGGAGGAAGAGACAGTCGAGGCCTAGGTTAAATGGAGGGAGAAAAAGACATGAGGCACTAGGTGTAAAGGGAGCAGAAGAACAGTGAGCACTGGTGAAGGAAGGCATTAGGCACTGTGTAAGGGTGAGAAGAAGATCGGTCGAGGCACTAGGTGTAAAGGGGAGAGAAGAGACGCATGATGCACGGCGGTGTAAAGGGGCCAGAAGAGACAGTGAGCACAAGGTGTAAAGGGGCAAAAAGACAGTGAGGCACTAGGCTTAAAGGGACAAGAAGAGACAGTGAGCACTAGTTGTAAAGGGGAGAGAAGAGACAGTGAGGCACTAGGTATAAATGGGAAGAAGAGACCGTTTGCACTAGGTGTAAAGGGGAGAGAAGAGACAGTAAGGCACTAGGTGTACAGGGGCAAAAGACAGTACGGTCACTAGGTGTAAATGGGCAAAAAGAGACAGGTAAAGAGGCACTAGGTGTAAAGGGACAAAAGAGACAGTGAGGCACTTCGGTGTAAAGGGAGAGAGAGACATCGCGAGGCACTAGGGTTTCGACGGGGGTGTAAAGGGGCAAAAAGAGACAGTGAGGCACTGGGTGTAAAGGGGAGAGAAGAGACAGTGAGGCACTAGGTGTAAAGGGACAAGAAGAGACAGTGAGGCACTGGGTGTAAAGGGGCAAAAAG
>CM033641.1:308387575-308408564 GCA_019512145.1 Engystomops pustulosus
CGACAGTGCGGCACTGGTGTAAAGGGGAGAGAAGAGACAGTGAGAGCACTAGGTGTAAAGGGGCAATAAAGAACGGTGAGCACTCGGGGTGTAAAGGGGAAAAGATGACGGTGGAGGCACGTAGGTGTAAAGGGGAAAAAGAGACAGTGAGGCACTAGTTAAAGGGAGCAAAATAAGTAGGCACGGGTGAAGGCAACAGTGAGCTGGTGTAAAGGGGAGAGAAGAGACAGTGAGGCACTAGGTGTTAAAGGGCAAAAAGAGACAGTGAGGGCACTGGGTGTAAAGTGCAAAAGAGACGGTGGAGGCCTCTGGGTTGTAAAGGGAGAAAAGACAGGTGAGGGCACTAGTGTAAAGGGCAAAAAGAAGACAGTTGAGGCACAGGTGTAAAGGGACAAAAGAACGAGCACAGTAGGGAAGGACGGAGGCATGTGTAAAGGGGGATGTAGCATGGCTAAAAAAGGAGAGAAAACAGTGAGGCCTGGGTGTAAAGGAGGGAGAGAAAGAGACATGAGGCACTAGGTGTAAGGCAAAAGGGGTGTCATGGTAAGAGATCGTAGGCCACTAGTGTAAAGGGGCAAAAAGAGACAGTGAAGCACTAGGTGATACGGGCCACAAGAGAAGGACACGTGGGCAGACGGGCACTAGTCTAAAGGGCAAGGAAGAGACAGGAGCCTAGGTTAAAGTGGAGAGAAGAGACAGTGAGGCTGGAAGGGGCGTTCACTAGGTGTAAAGGGGAGAGAAGAGACAGTGAAGGCACTATGTGTACAGGGCAAGAAGACAGTACGGTCACTAGGTGTAAATGGGCAAGAGAAGAGACAGTACGAGGCACTAGGTGTAAAGGGACAAAAGAGCATGAGTGCACTCGGTGTAAAGGGAGAGAGAGACATCGCGAGGCACTAGGGTTTCGACGGGAGGGACAAGAAGAGACAGTGAGGCACTGGGTGTAAAGGGGCAAAAAGCGACAGTGAGGCACTGGGTGTAAAGGGGAGAGAAGAGACAGTGAGGCACTAGGTGTAAAGGGGCAAAAAGAGACGGTGAGGCACTGGGTGTAAAGGGGAGAAAAGAGACGGTGAGGCACTAGGTGTAAAGGGGCAAAAAGAGACAGTGAGGCACAGCACATTTTTCAGCAAACTACTACTGTGACCATGTTCCCTAGAGCCCTATTACTGAGCTAAAAATTGTTGCCTTTCCCATAAAAGTCAACTTTTTATCTTAACCTGGCATACCGCCAGACTAATCGAGTGGAAGGGAGTGTGTCCTGCTGCAGCACTTCAGCGGGTTTCCTCCCATCCTCCTTTTCAACAATCAAATGAGGCATGTACCTGCAACTTAGTATGATGTCACATTTGAAAACATCTGCCCCGTGTCCTGTATTTGATCACATGAATTGTAAGCACCCTCCATTGGGGATGGGGAGGAGTGGAAAGTCCCTGGATCGCATTCTGTGGTTTAATTTGATCAGATACAGATATGTTTTTTGCAGATTTGTCAAGTGTGGCAATATGACCTTTTGATAACATCTCTGATCACATACAGAAGGGGTTTCCATGTGAGAAGAGGTTTTTGGTGAGGAGCCCTAGGCTTTTGTGCTGAGAAGGAACGCACGCCCACCTCCACTCCTGCTGACACTCACTGTAGGCCCCAGGACAGTTGACAAAGTTGATTTTATGGGGATGTGAGGGGAAACTATTTTGTTGTCACTAGCTGTATTTGGAAAATGGTTGTACGGTTTCCCTTCCAGGGAACACAATTTGAAGACATGATATACCCGGGCCCGTTTATACCACAACTAAAGAGTGTGAAACAGAACATCAAATGTTTAGTCCAGCAGAAATGAAAGCCCCATGGGGGAATATAAATGCAAACCCCTATATAACTATGTATCCAGATGGAGAGTTTCACAAATCTCATCCAAAGAAGAGTGAAGGGGCAAATCATGAGAGCCCAGTAACTCCACAACGTATAAATGGACTTGTTTGGACATCTTATCAACTTTGACAACCCCCTTTATTAACAAACACTTAGAAAAAACGTTATCATCTTGGAGGTATGGCCATGTACACACCCATTTTACAGCATCACCACGATATTTCTTAACAGGAAAAACATACAGTGTAATTAACAAGAGAAATGTACTTGCGAGGCAAATAATTAAAAAAAAAGTGCGGTATCTCATTTTATGGGATCGAGTGAATACTTCTTCTCGGCAACGCTGTGGTCTAGAATATGGCCCGACACACTGCCGGAAACCACAATCCATCGTAAATAACGCCCTTCTAGCGGAGATCGCGCTGCTTGCATGTATGTAGTCTCCCTTTCCATGTCATGTAACCGCCTTCTTCTCTCTCGCATGGATCCTACTGCCCTTCATGCAGTCTTACCCCTATCCGTGGCTTTTCTATCACAGGGAAAATTTAAAACGGCCGCTGTTGAGAACGCCATAAATACGGGCACTATACCTGCTGATCTTTGGCGCCCCTTCTAAATATATGTTTGCTGTTTCCACCCACAAGTTCCACCTTGAATGTAAGAAACATAATCCTAAAAATGCCAATTTAGACCTGGCGTTATATACTCTGTAAAGGTTGGTCTGAGGATTTGACATTAATGGACACTCTCCCTGGTTAGTTCATTAATTTAGATCGTTGGGTGTCTGACCCGTGGCACCCCTGTGAATTGGACATGTGTTACTACTGGGTATACAGGAAAACTTGAAGCTGAATGCTCCATAACTTCTTGATGGCCATTAACCTAGTTCTGTACCATAAGTTTTACCGGTCCCATGTAACTGGTAAGCTTGGCTGGCATAGAACAACGTAGTAATTACTAACGGTGTAAGCCATCTGTATCTTCGGCTACTATACCTTTGTATACAGTCTATGCGACTTGGGGCAGACCTCTCACTGATTTTTTGAACAATTTACCTATTCCAGGTTTTGCCAGTTACTGTAACTCTTGGAACCGCTCCGGCGCGAGGTGGCTGAGTGTAGCACTTCTGCCTTGTCAGCGCTGGGGTCCTGATTCAAATCCCAGGACCCAGGTCAACATCTGCAAAGAGTTTGTATTGTTTCTCCTTGTGTTGCGTGGTTTTCACTCCCATACTCCAAACATACTGGGGGTTGTTTAGATTTGTTGGAGCGCCCCATCTGTTGCGTATAACATAAAGAGTTATTATTATTATTATGTGGTTTCTGTTGATTTTTTAACATTTTGGGGATTAATTTTATCAATCCATAGGCTGTCCATTGTCGGTACCTGCGAACATGATATATAAAACCTTCACACTGCAAGGTACCATGAAACCTACCATGAGAACAGAGCGTGAGCCACAGCGCTTCTCATCTATAGTGGCTTTGGTAGGTTCATGCAAGGTTCGACTAATAACACATTGATGGGACTGAGCTTCACCCCATGGGGCGAGTTATGATTATTTGTGCATGCCAAGAGTATCCATTAGCTTTCACCCAACCAAACTATCGATTGTCATGTATATAAAGTAGAACACCCCCTTTAAAAATGGAATTTGCTAAAAGCAAATATTTGGAGTAGCTACTGATCTAACATGTCCTCTATTTCGACCCCAGCCTACGACAATAGGAATAGCTGCAGCCAACACTTGGGGTCTCTTCCCTCTTTTGGTGTTGCTGATGGGGTACGGTCCTGGTAAGATCCCAACGTTTCCCACTGGTACGGGCAAAGAAAGGCTATCTTGCTGATGAGACCTACTTCAAAGCGGCCAACTCTGACCATGAGAAGGCAGATGCTAGGAGAACCTGGAGGACCGTCCTGGAGGTGAGGGCGACCTCCGATCTCCTAACATCCAGGTGGTCATCCAGTCTCTGTTTTGTAATTTTTTTTTTTGTAAATTTTTTGGTTCCTGCAGGAAGTCGCGTAAGTGAACGAATGATTAAGTACACCACCACCCCTTGCGAAATGTGTGGACACCATCTTATGGAAGGTAATGGACACAACGACTGAGGGTTATAGGCGTTGATCCTTTTATCCATAAATGTGTGGTTATGAGTGGCTGGAACAAGGGACAGAAATGTTGGTTTATCCCCAACATATTATGTGATGATGTACAGTGTTTGTAAGGTCATGGGCCCTTGTATTACAATCTATTGGCTGCCACTGTATACCTTCACGTCCTTGTGTGACATGTGTTCGCCCACAGCGGGGCCCATATGCTGCATCACCAAGGGCTTGGGAATCAAAAACCAACTGTTTTTTAATTGAGGTGACTAATTATTTGGTGCAAGCCACCACACACATCCGACAGCAAAGCATCAGACGTGGTGCTTTGCAGCCCGCAACACGTGTGTCAGGATGGGGGAGGTGGTGAGCGCTCTTACCCTTCTTTCCACAATGTGCTCCCGCATGGTGTCCCGTGCCTAATGCCACATCAAGTGCAGGCCATTGCCAAACCTGCCATCTTTGCGCTAGCTAACGGCTAGCTGTCAGCCGACGTGTGGCAGGCTCCATTAGCTTTCGTGACTATATGCTATATGTACATCCTCGTGTCCTCAGAATACCACGAGATAAGATGGGGGGGGGGAGAGAAACATGGACGCTATGACGACTTTGAAGATGAAAAACACTCAAACTAGCCCCAGTGGAAGTCACGCTAGTGAAACTCCATAAAAACAGGTACCGCCGGATCATCATAGGAAGGTGTTACCTCCTGGATGTTGATGTTTTAGCTGCCAGAAGGGGAAGGAGACTGACTGGATAATTTAACTTAGTGGTGTTTTTGTATCAGTGGGAAGAAGAACTTGCCTGGGGGTATATATCTACATATCCCTATGAAACAATTGCAGGCTATTTATCAGCTGCCTTGAATGGGAAAGAAGACCGAATTACGCCATTTATTCATGGTCCATATTGGGGTAAGGAGACTTAGGAAGTTTACCTGTTGACTCGTATCTTTTGTGGCTAGCCAGGTTAGTGAAGATAACTGGGGTTTTTTACATTGAAGCGATCAATTCACATAATTTATCAAACCTCGAAGCAGAAGGGGTAGTAACACGAACCAGTTAATAATAATATATTTATTAGAAAAGAATAATCTTTATTTAATCTAATAAAACTTTTATACAACTTTTACTTTTTTAAAAAAAACATTTTTGTTTTTTTTTTTTTATTTTAATATACCAACACATATAATACACATATTATCGGTTAAAAGTTGGCGGATATACAGAAGAGTACAAAAAGATTTCATTAACCCGACATACATTATAGCAAGGATAATCAATCAGAATATATGGGGTTTAAAGACAATAGCCGTGACAACACCCAAGGTGGCAATATTAGGCCTACAAGTGCTACAAACCCACCAGTACAAGACTCCCTATGTAATCACAGAAAAAACCACACCGTCAAGAATACCTCGAGCGCTGATACGTTACCTGCTCCTACGTGCTGTTTATGTTTCTTTCTTCACAACCACCTTTGTTGTGGGACCAGATAATACTGGGGTCTATATGTTACACGTAACAGCTGCCAGAAATGGGAAGTATGACTGACTGGAGAAATACTCTGGTCCCATACAGTGGGAAGGAGACTGTATTCTGGGAGTTTACTAGTGACTCAATACTTATGCCTCGGGTTAAACAGATAATATAATCTATACTTGAAAAATGCACCAGGGGGCCCTAAGATTTACACTACACTACAGGAAGGGCTGTTTGTAGAATTGGCAAATTTCAGAATGGGAAGTGGGGACTTACTGGAAGTCCTATACTGGGGGGGGGGGGAAACTGGAACCTAATGGGTAATGGTCCTATGGGTAAGGAACTCGAGGATCTACTTTAACAGATACTTTAAGGTGGAAGTAGACGACTGGAGAACTTACTTGAGTCTCTATTTGCAAGCTGCTCAGAAGGATAGGAGACTGATTAATAATTTATGTTGAGGAGTGAGGAGTAAAGCTAAAGATGTGTAACATGCAACATGGGAATTGTTTTCTAGAGGAATCAGAGTTTATGTCTATGGGGGCATGCCCAGCCTCTAACTGCCTTACTATACGGCAGCTATACACTTCAACATGCAAGTTAGACGTTCAGCTTTGTTACTCCCACTATCCCACCCACTTTATTATCTGATGTCTCTATCGACAGTGAACTACGCAGTCCAGAGACACACCGCACCCAGGTCCATGGCGTATTGCTCCTGGAACACGCCCTTCCTTCACCTGAAGATGTCGCCAAGAATGAGACTAGCGCCACCAGAGATTTGGGTACACACCTTCCCCCCCCTAGGAGGCCAGAACGCTTGGTCACCAGGCACTTCTACACCCCCTGCTGGTTGGTGGGTAACTACTACTTGAATCTGAAATCATGTTGTCCTCTAACACTGTTGGTCCCTGTTACACCTGCCCAGCATTAGGGGCCATCCTCCCAATGCTCCAATTGCTTCATTAGGTTAGGGAACATTCTTGGGTCCAGCCCTGCCCTTCAGTGCTTTATTAGTTTTACTAAATCCATCTAATGCGAGTGGTTGTGTTTTCCGTGCACAGAGTGTACTTGGGAGTGTCTGTTGCGCCCCTGTGTCCCTGGCGATCCTGCGATCATCCTGGCGATTTTCTCTCTTCTTGTAGTGGTGTGGTCGGAGTGCACCTTCTTCAGCACAAATCCCGTCCTGTCCTCCTTGCTTGTGTTCCATAGCAACAAGCTGAAACCACCTACAACTATTTTACAATTGGATAGAGGGTACAAAATGCTTCATGATCCCACATTGTGGCCTAGTTCCCAGTGGTGTGAACCTATGGGCAAACGGTTGCCAGAGGTGGCACTCGGGGCCCTCTTTGTGGGGCAACCCAGGCCATTGCCCCAGCACACCGCATTTACCACAGGGACTCAAAAGATTTTCCTCTTCTGCAGACCAAGCAAACTAAAGGATCCCAGCACTATATAAAAAAGTGACAAGTGCTTGGCTGTTTGTTGACTGCAGAAAGATAAGAAGGTGCGGGCAGAGATGGGTTATCTCCTGGCTGAGGTCCTGCTTGGCCCCAAGATCCTTTTACAGGTACCAAGAGACCCTGTGCTCTTCTTGTACAGATTTCCTCCTCCTCCCTCTACTGATATCAGCTACAAGGTGACTCTATGATGAGCAGGAGTAGGAGCTTCACAGGAGCAGCACCAGTGGGGGCTACGATCTGAGGAGTGTAGAACACAGACAAGTCACATGTTGTTTTTTTTCGGAAATGCATCCGAACCAAAGCCCAGCCCCTGTGACACCCCCCGGGAGATATCAGGTGCAAGGTAAGTTATAAACACTTCTATTGTAATGCAAATGCTTAGAGAAGACCAGGAGATTTTGCACTGCAGGTGTGATAAAGCTTCTGCAACCTGTCTTGAGTGAAAATGGGTCCCTGGTGACATGGTTCCTTTAAATTGAAATGTTGGGCACTCAGTCCTAGTTTTTGGCATTGCTTGGTTTCTAGTTTTCAGACCATAATAGACGGAGCTATATATATATCAAGATGGAAAGTAAGGGCCACACAACAAGATTCTTCAATATTATATTACGATTTTTCGCATCAAAACCCAGTCAGTGATCTATCATAGAACAAATCTTTCCATTATATGCATATCTGTGTAGTCTCCACACCCCTCTTTTGGCTCCATATAACTAAGATGAAAAACTAGAAAATAACCCTGACATGTAACCTTACGTAAACCCTAATTTTTGATAATTTGCTGTAATGGTGTATCCTCTCACCATTTGCTGTATATGCTGGGGTTCCCTGCTGGGTCATGGCTCATGGTGACAAGCATGCTTTTTCGCAGTCTCCACACCTGGGTACAGATTTGTTGTTAAGGCCCACTATCTGATTGTGTGCTGGGAGGCAGCTGTCAGCCCTCTCCACTCACTAGTTTATTGATGACCTATTTTAAGGATAAAGCATTGATAAGTAAAATTTGGCAGAATTCGCCTTCAAAAACCGGGACATTTCTCATAGATTCCAGCCCCTTACTGGTAATCTCTTATATGTGTTATCCATGCCTCCTTCCTTTTAAAATCAACTTTTATATTATGCTAAATGATCCGAAGGGCTCGGAAGGCATTTACCCACAACTGCTCATTCGGGATGTAGCTTCACAGGTTTGGTAACGTGTGGTATTTCCTTTAATGTAACCTGGCTTACATAACGCTCATCCATTTTTTTCAACTTCTACATTGTATATGTATAGGATAGAAGTATATTCCACACACCGTTAATGGGATTCCCGATACTTGATTTTGCTTATAGTAGTATATATTCTGTATAATCACTGTTTCCTTACTTCTTGCGGTGCCTGCTTCCTCTACCATATTCTTCCTGAGATATCTGTTTATATTCATACAGTCTTCAGATCCGGGTCTTACCTCATTCACTACTTTGCTCACATCATCAGACACTACGCTGTACAGTCTCCTGTTTCAGTGGCATGTGAGTAGCAATCGCTAAGTTGTAGATCTACCTACATAGATCGGCCTCTGTCCTTGGTATTGGCTTATTGATATACTGAGGACAGAGGGTGATTGTGGATGATAAGTCTTTGGGACAGTGTTGCAGAAAAGTTGGTGTAATATGTGTAACACACAGGTATATGAAAGACGCCGTCACGTTAGGGGCAAAGAATATCTGCATATATTTTTTTCCAGTTTTAATCGCATTTTTTCCACGTGTTTTTGAAAGATATTTCGGCACACTGAAATGTCATGCCACAAGTTCAGTACCATTTTGGGACCCACGCCCATCTCTACATATAGCCAGGCTATTTTTGTGAGGAAAGCATTTTAGGGAGGCTGCTGATTGAATGACATAATAATCTCCCACTTTTCTCCTGCAGGTTGTTTTTGTCGGTCTCACGCCTCCTTTGTGTTGAATTTCTTGGGTCTGACTCACATGGACGGGTCCATCCCCACCAGATACGGACAGACCGCCTACACCTCATGTAAGTGTCGTGGCTTCTACTACTAGCCACAAAATATAATCCAATATGGCAGCCCTTTTATCTCAATTTTTTTTTTCATTTCTTCCATACAATTATGGGGTCTCAAAGGTCCTGCCTCCTGATTGCTGATGGTTCACATCTATTCACCCATGCTGGTGGGTCATCCTGTGTATTGCCACCTATATAGGTAAGATTCAGTCAATGTGTAGTGTCGGAGGATAGCCCTTGGCGGTGGACCAATATTCATTTACTCTATCTTTTCTTCATCCACAATATATAGTGTGAATGGGTTTGTATTTAGCCACTGGTGGGACGTAAACTCCAATCCTATCACCATTACTAACATATCACTTTCATTTCATAACTTGGGTCTGAGACCTGTGGCACTGTAGTTTTAGCGATTACACCGTAGTACTCTGACACTTCTCATTGTCCACATAGGCTTTGGTTTGCATGCCTGACCGCTTGGCAGTGGTGGTGCTGATATCGCAGCGCTGAGATCCGACCCCACAATCTGAAATGATCTTTTCCAATTAATTAGTGTAATCCTGGACACTTCAAACGAGAAATAGATCAGAGGAGTACCCTGAAGTAGCCAAACCGATCTATTAGTAATAGACCACTAACCATAATCCTCTAACTGATAACAAATCCCCCATATCTCAGCTCCTGAATCCCTGAATGATATGGTGCATTCAAAATTAACCCTGATACCCCCTCCGTATCCTAATGCACTATCTTAAATATACCATACCAGAACGTCCGGTGGCGCTGCTTATTATGCCAGCTACATCACAGAATGTTCCTGTGTTCTCTTCACCGTTGGGGACGCGTTGCTTGAATTTGCTTGGATTCCCAGCAGTTATGGGGAACAACGACATGACCTCTGACCTGACGATGAGGGGAAGGAGTTAATCAGTGAAGGATTGTTCTCCAATCAACTTGTAAAAACCGAGGTGTCCACTGCCACGATGAGAATGGACAAACAAGTGTCAGCGGGATGTAATATCCGTGGTTCCCTCTTTGCAATATTACCTACATTTATTCAATTTGTTATTTATATCATAGAGAAAAGAAAACGACACCGCGACACGAGGATGGAGAAACACGGAGAAGGGTAGAGATTAGCGTCATTTATAGAAATTCCTGAGGTTCAAGACCTTGTTAACCTCCTTTTCATAGACTTAGAGTTATGACCAGCTCAGCTAATCATTTCCTCTTATTGCTCCTCCTGCAAGTCTGCTTTATGAGTCTATACAACACCCTTCACATCGACCGCCAAGCATATATTACATTGGCTAGTCGTAAAGGGTTAGCTTGTGATTCCTGATATGCACCACTTATTAATGTTCTAGATTCGGTAGAATGTGATGAATGTGCACATCATCCTTAATCTCTTTGTTATGTCTATGGTCTTTCTGCTGCCGCAGGATTGGAAGGAGGAACGCCCAGTCAAACCGAGAATGACCACCAGCCCGCAATACCGGAACTGTCCCGTCATCGAACCCAAAGAGCCAACGTACCAGAAATGACACCAGACCGATGTGAGTGTCTCATAGTGGACCTTGTCTTTGATATGTAAAGGGTTAGTTTTTGTGCATTTCTAACTTGCACAGTCTAAAACTCTGAAAACTTTGAATACTTTGCAGCAGCTGCCTTGGATTTTCATGGGCAACACTGGACAAAAATGTAGCTTCAACGCAACCTCAAACATAGGTCATCAGTAGGCCCTGGATCACCTTACCATACAGGGCTAATCTCCATCATGTGTCAGGGTTACCAGTGACAAAAGATCTAGTTAGTTTTAGTATTATATTGACTTGACTTTGAGTTCAAACCTCCACCTTTGAGTCAAGGGAAGCAGGACTTTAACTAGTGACCTATTTCTATATTCTCATTATCTTCTTTTATTTCAACACCTGCCAAACATTCACAGCCTAATCTGGTATGGAAAAATGTACGTATTGTCTTTTCAAGCTCAAGTACACGCGGGCAAACAACCGGACACGAGCGGGATCGGATATAGCTCCTTTGCAGTCTGAGCCCCTGGTATTTTATGCGAAACTTTCACAGATGATCCACTGGATCCGGATTCTGGAAGGTAAGTTTTTCGCGGGAAAGGACAACAGTTCTTTAAGGGCCAGTAAGAAATACTCCCGCACTTGGTAAAATAGTTTGGTTTATAATCTGGCTGCTTGATCCAATCAGTAGGGATTAAATAGGTACCGTATATACTTGGTGTAACGCAGAGTTTTACAAGCGCAAAAATGTGCACAAAAAACTAGCCACTTATACATGAGTGACGAGGCACACACTTTTTAGCAAGAAATAAATCTTCATAAGTGCCTCATTTCATAGAGCCGTCCAGCACTTCCACAACTTGTCCTGAGCTGTAATGGATATCGGGGGAAGCGTATGACATTTCACTCATTTCGCTCCATGAGAGGAAGTAACCTTGCACCCATCTCCTATTCCTTGCATCACAACATTTTCCCACCAACAAAGTGATACCCTAATTCACAGGATTAGTGTTTAACTTGCTGATTGGTAAGGTTGTTAGTGTATCATCAGGGGTCAGATCATGCAGAGTCGTCCAGGTACCTCTGCGTCGAACCCATATCGTCGACCCCAGAGCATGCAAATGTAGCAGACTGCTTCGCGCATTCATCTCTCTAATCTGCTCCATTCATCTCTTTGGAGCTGATGGAGATTGCCCAGATGAATGCAGCAGGACGGACACTCTGCGCTGCCGTTCGCTCCACTCATCACCCCTCGGGGACAACGAGGGGTCTGCCAGAGGTAACAAGGACCCCATACTGACCCCTCATTCCTCTTGTATACTGTATTGGTCTCATCACTGGAGACTCCTACTGACAGAAGTTGGGCCTATTGTGTTGGATGGGCCTACTTGTTTGTGGGAAAACCCCTTTAATTAAACAGAACTGTCGACACCAGCCGGTCATGTGTCTCAATGACCTGGAAGAATAGGCGTTTAACTAGGATAATGTCCTGTGCTCGGCATGGGCATTTATTACTGGGAAAGCTGGCTGTCAGATCATTTCATTAGCTAGGGAAGCTGCTGCAGATTGCTGTTTCATTGCTAGGCGAAGCGCTGCAGAGCTTTCTTCATGCTAGGCAAGCTGGCTGCAGAGCTTTTCAATTGCTAAGGCGAGCTGGCTGCAGAGCTTTTTCATTAGCTAAGGCGAACTGCTGCAGAGCTTTTCATTCATTGCTAGGCACGAAGCTGCCTGCCGAGCTCTTTCATGCTAGGCGCTTCAGCTGCCTGCAGGAGCTTTTTTCATTGCTCGGCGAAGCTGCTGCAGATCTTTCATCATTGCTATGGCTAAGCTGCTGCAGAGCTATTCTTTTCAATTGCTAGTGGCGAAGCTGCTGCAGACTTTCTTGCTGGGCGGGGAGCTTAGAGGCGAAGCTGCTGCAGAGCTTTCCATATTGCTAGGCGAACGCTGCTGCAGAGCTTTTCATTGGCTAGTGCTAAGCGCTGGCATGAGCTTTTCATTTGCTAGGCGCAAGCCTGCTGCCAGCTTTTTCCCATATTGCTAGGGCGAAGCTTGCTCCTGCAAGCTTCTCATTGCTAGCAAGCCGCTGCATAGCTTTTCATTTGCTGCAAGCCGCTGCAGAGCTTTTCATTGCTAGGCGCGAAGCTGCTGCACGAGCTTTTCATTGTTCATGATTGCGAAGCCGCTGCATAGTCGCAGGTTTTCCATTGCTAGGCGAAGCTCTGCAGAGCTTTTCTTGCTGAGGCGAACCTGCCAGTAGCTTTTCTTGCAGCCGAGCGCTGCAGAGCTTTTCATGGGAACTTGCGTTCATGGGCGAGCTGCTGCCAGTAAGCTTTTCATTGCAGCGAAGCTGCCTGCCAGAGCTTTTCATTGCGAGGCCGAAGCTGCTGCAAGGAGCTTTTTCATTGCTAGGCGAAGCTGCTTGCAGAGCTTTTTCCATTGGCTAGCGCGCGCAGAGCTCTGCAGGCAGCTCTGCAGTTCTTGCATTGCTAGGCGAAGCTGCTGCAGAGCTTTTCATTGCTAAGGCGAAGCTGCTGCAGATTTTCAGTTGCTAGGCGAACTGCTGGCGAGCTTTGTCATTGCTAGGGCGAGCTGCCTGGCAGAGCTTTTCTTGCATAGGAGCTGCTCATGGCTTATGCTATGCGATGCTGCAGAGCTTTTTGCATTGCTAGGCGAAGCCGCTCAGAGCTTTTCAAATTGCAGGAGCGAAGCCTGCTGCCGAGCTTTTCATTGCGCTAGGGCAAGCTGCTGCAGAGCTTTTTCATTGCTAGGACGAGCGCTGCAAGAGCTTTTCTTGCTAGGCGAAGCGCTGCCAGACTTCTTCATTGCTAGGCGAAGCGCTGCCAGAGCTTTTCATTTGCTAGCCGAGCACTGCGCAGAGCTTTTCATCATTGCTAGGCGAAGCCTGCTGCATGAGCTTTTTCATATTCTGCTAGGCGAAGCGCTGCAGCTTTTTCACTTGCTAGGAGGTCGAAGCTGCTGTTAGAGCTTTTCATTGCTAGCAAGCCTGTCCTGGAGCTTTTCATTGCTAGGGTAGCGAAGCGTCTGCAGAGCTTTCATTGCTAGGCGAAGCCTCTCCTCTGAATTAAGAGCTTTTCCAACTTGCTATGGCCGCAGCCTGCTGCATAGCTTTTCATTGCTAGGCGAAGCCCGCTGCAGAAGCTTTGTCATTGCTAGGCGAAGCCTGCGAGAGCTTTCAATGCGGGCCCGAAGCTGCTGCATGAGCCTTTCACTTCAATTGCTAGGCGAGCTGCTGCAGAGCTTTCATCTGACTAGGTCTGTGTGAGCATGCTTTCACTGCTAGCGACTGCTCGAGGTTTCATCTTAGCGATCTGCAACTCCCAGTTATCTCGGCATAATTCTTCAGTATTTTGGTGGGTAAAATTGGGTGACCCTCCTTATCATTAGGATATTATACAAGAAGTATATCAACTTCTGGAATCCCCTTTAATTATGGGTTTCATTGCTTGTATCTCTGCATATGTGTACCAGCTCTGTGTGCACTTACCCCTTCCCGACGCGCGCCTCTTACTACGTACGGCGCCGCCGTGTCCGTGCGTGGGGAGTGCTCCGCGGGCCGAGCCCGTCTCCATAGCTGTACGCGTCGTGGCTGCATATTGCAGCAAAGTCTTAACCGGTAACACCCCGCGCTCCGGTGCTAGCCCGATCGCGGGTGTTTTCACATCCGTGACGCATGGGCGCCGCCATCTTTTTTGTGGATCGCCTGCTCCCCCTAACGTCACTGAGCGGCGATCCCCGTCGCCATGGTAACCGCGGTGTTCCGAGAACCCCGGAGGTGGCTACTTTCCTTTTAACAACCCCATGCATGTACAATGTGCTAATTTGCACTTGTCATGCATGGGGAGTAAATCCCATATACTGCCATACTGTAGTATGGCAGTATATGATAGGATCGAAGCAGACTACCTCGGGTTTAGAAAGTACCCTAGGAGTCTGAAAAAGTAAAAGTAAAAATAAAAAAAAGTTTAAAAAAAAAAAATTATAAGTACAAAAACCTCAAATTCAAATACATCCAATCACCCCCCTTTCCCTAGAACTGATATAAAAATAAATAATACAGCTAAAAACTTAAACACTTAGGTACGCCTACCGGGCGTCCAAAAATGCCCGATCTACGCAAAATAGATAATTTTTTTCACTGCGTTTACAACCCCCGTACCGGAAATGCGTCCAAATCGAAAATGGCATTTTTTTGTTGCCCTTTTGAAAAATATAAAAACTTAATAAAAAGTTATCAAAAGGTCGCACAGTCCCAAAAAATTTTCGTATGAAAACGGCATCCTATTCTCAAAAAAATGACACTATCCACAGCTCTGTACACAAAGTTATGAAAAAGTTTTGGGGCCCCAGAGAGGGCAAAATAAAAAAAGAAAAAAAATGATTTTGTACCAGAAGGTTTTTGAATTTTTTTTACAAATGTATGAAAACATTACTAACAACCTATACAAGATTTGGTATCCACATGATCGTACAGACACCAAGAATAAACGTAGACACATGTCCTTGGGACGGCAGAGTAAAGCTTAAATCCAGCCCATCAAGAAAACGTCACAAATGTGGTTTTTCGTCACACACCATTTTCACTGCATTTCGGAATTTTTTTTCCCGCTTCCAGTACACGCCATAAGAATATTACAGTACCCCGTCATACGAAGTGCAATTTGTTACTGCAAAAATAAGCCATAACATGAGCTCCTTTATGTGGAAAAATAAAAAAGTTATAGATTTTTTGAAGTTGGGTGAGTGAAAATGGAAGTAAAAAAACTAAAAAAGGCCAGATCGTTAATGGTTAATAGAACCGGAACCAGCCTCATCAGGGCACCCCAAAAATGACTTAACATTGTGGCCTCTTACCATGGAGCCTAGGTTACTAACGTTCATGCCTCTTGTTTTTTAGTCTGTCACCCCTGGGGAACCATCTTGGGGACCCCATAAGGAACCTTTTCTAGAATCCTGACAGTATTGGGGAATAGTATCATGTCTGTGTTCGGGTCAGCTGTGTAATCCTTTCTTTCTGATCAAGAGTCTTCTCTCCCTTCTTGTTAGATATCAAAGCCACCGGACGCTATTTCTCCGTCTAAATCCAACAGCAGGATATATTTGATATGTATAATACCTGGTCTGGAGAAGGAACGTCGCAACACTAAAGTTCTGCTGCCTCTCTCCGCCCAATGGTATCTCGCTGTATTATAGGGAAAACTCTTGGCTGGTAGGTACACGTTTACAAGGGCGTCCCACACACTGGGATCTGGGCCACCACAGGGGGCGGTCATGGTGGTGCAGTTCAGGAGCGCGCTTCGCAAATACTAGGACTGTGAAGGGTTCTATAACCTGCATGCATATAGTCCGCCCGCCTGCAGGACGTGACGAGAATACAGCGAGCATAAGGAGTCGGCTTGGGTGGAAACTGGAGAGAAAAGACTGTACAGCACTCCGTATCTTAATTAATGTACCGCTATATAGGTGCGGCCGTGCGATTATCATCTGTTGCAAACGCTGCTGCTGCTGCTTTATTTATTGCTGTTTTTCTCTGCAAAAAATTGCCTCAAGGACTAAAAACCATTGCAAACAACTATGGCCGACTACTCTGTATCACTAAGACCTAGTATTTATCACAGTGGGGCAACCACCCATTGTATATTGGTTTGATGGATCTTATTCAGTGTTACCCTAGTTCATACTGCAGATCTACACAAAACCTACTAGAAATACCTTTTTGGGGGGGTCTTTGGGAAATGCACCGTCCTGTTACTATTTCGGGATATGCCTTATCTAAACAAGGGACTCTTTTGTGTTTGATGAAATTTGTCTGTTTGTACAGCATCCAGAGTATTTAAGTGTTTTCAAGCGGTATCACATGAGGTACAATATGGCTGGCGCACAGGGAGGGGTGTCACACAGACCTTGTGTGTCAGTATACAAGTTATTTACACCATTTTTGATGTGTGTGTTTTTTTCTTTTTTTTCACATTTTTATCTTATATTTTTTATTAAAATATTAGAACGAAAACCTCTTATACCCCGCTCCAGAGTCCTGTATTGGCATAGAGCTAAAGTAATAACTTTCTGTTTGCCTAAAGTCCACTAGGGGGAGCGCTGGAGCTCCACTGCAGACTGTATGCATCTGTTACCCTGAGTCTCCCCTATTGGTGCTTGCAGCATTTTTCAGCCTATAGTGAGTATTTGGAGCAGGGCGATTGGGAAAAAAGGTAACTCTCTGACTTCCAGAACAATCTTTAATACATTTTATCAGCTAAGAATTATGGCTTTAAATGAACTGATGTCAAATATCAATGGCATATACTGTATATTTTTTGTTTACTAGTAGTGTTCTGCCATACAGTAGAAGTTTTTTTTTCTATGGTAGACAACACTTGTCTTTGACAACGTGGCACATTGGAGCATAGGTGATCTTTTAAAGGTTAGTCCAGGATCCGGTACAATAAAAGGACGTGATAAACGCTTCCCAGTTTTACTTTCTCTACCAAGCCAGCGCCATAAATGTGTGGTGGTCGTGCTTAGTTATTGCAGCTAATTCACCTTCCCAGCCATGTTATGGATGGATGTACTGCTTTTCTGATGCTGGATGCTGCGATTGTGTCCTTAACAGCACATCAAAAAGTTTGGCTGTGGCCGATGATTATTTATTCCGATACCACCACTAGGGGGAGCCGTGAAGCAAACTAGGGTCTAGCATATCGTATTAGATCTACATATACTGTAGTATCATAATATAACATGTGGTGCCTCATACAGATGTATCACTATCTATTGTGATGGGGATCAGAAATATCTGTGCAGAAAGGAAGTTCTTTTTTATTTTGGAGGTTTTTGCATAATTTCCACTTTTTGATGTTCGTTTAGGCTGCAGCCTATCATCCTTCTTTCCTGTGATGAAGTTCGGCTTACTCTGTTTCATGTTATTGATTTGGTGTGCACTGCAGGGTAAAGATATGGAGGAGCATTATAACCTGAATAAATATTCACGTTCTGCTATTATCACTGCTGGCATTTTAAAACTGTGAAAGGTCAAATGATGCGCACGCTCACCGAAGGCGGGGTTTCCTTCCGTGAATTTTAAGAAACGATTTTTATTTCGGCTGCTGTCCATACCGTTCATCGCTTTTTGTGATTTTAGAACTGGAAATTGTGTAATGGGGCCACTGCTCACCTGCAGGATGATACAAAGTTCCGCTACTACTCTCAAGGATTGAAAAAGTGTACGCCAACAGGTTATGTGTGGTATTGGCACCTTCACCTGCATTTCACTTCAGTAGGACCAGTGTTGGTGGCCCTTACTGAAAGAGAGACAATCCTTTTCCTGCACCATCCAATAGGAAGTTATCCTAGTTCACCTTGTTTTGTGTACATCACAGACACCGATTGCATATCATAGGCCGTCCTTTGATCCGGCCCGGACAAGCCCCCAAGTGTTACAATACACCAAAAACGAGTAAAACGACATATAACTTTATGAAGTCTGAGTTTTTGCCAAAGGTTCACAGCAGCCTGTCCTAGCGATGACCATTGACTACTGGGCATCTCTATCTTTTGGTCCCTCCTGTGCCAAGTGTTGCCTATAATGACACTCACAAAGACGAGGACGCCTCAGCCACATTGTGCCTTTAAGTTTTGCAAAATTACTTACCCTGCTGTAATTTGTCCCCTTTGCGAAAAAACCCACACGGTAATTATGTTGTTTGTCCCCACAGGGAAGAATTTTCTTTGCTTTGATACTAATACTGTGGAAATCCTACTTCTTAAAACAGGCTTTTTGGACTTAAAGGAAATCAAACAATTCAATTCCTGGATAAACGCAGGTACATTAACTCTTAGTTCCAGAAAAACACTATGACTGTGATAATCTCTTATATTTGTTATCACTGGCCTCCTCCCAAACTAAATTTGTTATCCAGTAGAGGCTCCTCCCTTCCATAATTACTTTAAATTAATGCTACTAGCCAAAAAGCTCTGGGTGTGTTACCAAGGCCGCCTCCGTGCTGTAGCAATCATGGGCTTCTCCCCCAGCCTGTTGTAATCTAACACATGGGAGGGGAAGTGCTCCTGCATCAGTGTAACCGCCTGTAAAAGTTAACGCCACGGAGGGCCTCCGGAACATGGCAAGAGACCTTTTGGCTCATTAGCTAATATTACAAGTCATTTTTTACGAAGAAGGAGACCATGGAGAAGAATATAAGAAGATTACCACAGTCCCGGTCCTGGCTCTATGAGTCAATGTTCTTGGTTTATCAGGATGGATTTTGATGGTAGATTTCCTTTAAAATATTGGCTAAAAAAAATATCTTATAGCGCCTCAATTTGGTTTAGTGAGAGTCTAATGTCTCAGAGCTGAAGTCACGAATCAGACCGCGCCGTCTTCCTGTTGTGGTGGCTGAAGCAAAGCATGCATCTTGGCTTCCTTTAATGAATGGAACAATCATCATGTAACCGATGTGGCCACTACACAGAGAGTGGATCTGTCTGCTTCCTTATCCCATTCACTGTGTAGCAGTCTTGGATCCCACCAATTGATATAAGAGACTTCTATTGTGAAGCTTTTTTTTGTGCACTTTACATAATCGAGGTGTTTTGTTGTGTTTCTGTATCTGAATAAGAATCACTTGACTTTGGGAATGGGTCTGATCTACTTTTATGCTTGCTGCATGGATCCTCCACTGGTAACAAGACTACAAACAAACGGTGGTGTGGTCTGACCTGGACAGAAGTGTAATTTACAGCATCAGACAACACAAGATGTGTGTTGTAGTCCTGTTGCTACGGTGATACTAGCTCTGCATATGGTCACTACAAGTAGATCTGATATACTGACACAAAGATTATCAGCCTTATATTGTATTATATTTTAAGGTTCTCGTTTATCAAATGATACATCGGGGCTGTTACCCAATCACAGGTCCACCTTTATTTAAGTTTAAAAGTATTTAAGAGATAGAAGACTGACGCTGTGATTGGCTCAGTTTGAGGCATAGTTTCCCCCTATTTTATAACTTTGGTTTAGTCGCTCCCTAGTATATATTGAGATGTAATGATCATATGGATGTCCATAGTCTATTGCTGTATTAGTGGTTGCTACCATTGAATGGGGGGGGGACACAAGATTTGTCTTCTGATGGTCTTGTATATAAAGTGGGTGACCAGGACTCTTCTCTTTGCTAATTTCTGTTCTGCCGGGTGAAGGATTTTTTTTTCGGATTCTTTTATTGAGATGTCTACGCTGTTTAATAGTTAGTTGTGGAGTAGGTTATTATCGTCTCTTGTGTTCGATTTTTAGATTTATTTTTCCAGTTTTCTCATCGATGCAATCGATCTGTCATGTTATGTGTCGGCCATGGAATAAAATCCTAACAGAGAAAACTTTTACAACTCCTCGCCTTTTGTGTCTGTGTTCTTTACTTGGTTTCCTAATATTTTAACCTGGTGGGAGAGGAGTTTGTGGGGGTGGGGGTGGGACGAAGGACCCTCCAGGGGGCGCTGGTATTCGTGGTAGTAAGAGACAAGTGAGGCACAGGTTAAAGGGGCGAGAAGATACGTGGGGGTCAGATTTTACTTTACCACCCGTCCATTCGCGATCCAGCGCGCTTCTCTGCGTTTATTTCGGTCCCGGGCCGGGATTCATTAGGCAGTTCCTCACGCCCTGTCCACCAGGTTGTCGCTCTGCTGAGCGCTGAAGACATCAGAACGCCTGGATATACACCGAGCCGCCTGATTTGAAGGCAGTTCAGCTCCGCGACAGATTTATTTTTTTTAAAATGTTTTTTTTTTTCCGAATCCGTTGGGTTTCCGCTCGGTTGGCCACGCCCCCCGATTTCCTTTGCGTGCATGCCCAGCCGCCGATGCGCCACATATCCGATTTCGTGCGGCGCCAAAATCGGCTCGGGGCAATTCAGGAGAAATTGGCGCCAATCGAAATATTTCGGAGTAACACGATCTGAAAACGCGAATCCGCCCTAAGAAATGACCCCCAATGAGGCACTAGGTGTAAAACGGACCAAGAGACAGTGAGGCACTGTGTAAAGGAGACAAGAATACAGTGAGGCACTGGGTGTAAAGGCAAAGAGACAGTGAGCATCGGGTGTAAGGGGAGAGAAGAGACAGTGAGGCACTAGGTGTTAAAGGGGCTAAAAAGAGACAGTGAGGCACTGGTTGTAAAGGGCAAAAGAGACGTGGAGGCCCTGGGTGGTAAAGGGAGAAAAGAGACGGTGAGGGCACTAGTTGTAAAGGGCAAAAAGAAGACATTGAGGCACAAGGTGTAAAGGGCAAAAAGAGACAGAGGCACTAGCCTTAAAGGGACAAGAGATACGGTGAGGCACTAGTTGTAAAGGGGAGAGAAAGATCAGTGAGGCACTTGGTATAAAAAGGGTAGAGAAGAGACAGTGAGGCCCTGGTGTAAAGGGGAGAGAAAGAGACAGTAAGGCACTAGGTGTAAAGGGGTCAAAAGACAGTAAGGCCACTAGTGTAAAGGGGCAAAAAGAGAACAGTAAGGCACTA
>CM033641.1:308408742-308486334 GCA_019512145.1 Engystomops pustulosus
GGTGTAAAGGGGAGAGAAGAGACAGTGAGGCACTAGGTGTAAAGGGGAGAGAAGAGACAGTGAGGCACTAGGTGTAAAGGGACAAGAAGAGACAGTGAGGCACTGGGTGTAAAGGGTAGAGAAGAAGACAGCGAGGCACTAGGTGTAAAGGGGAGAGAAGAGACAATGATGCACCAGGTGTAAAGGGGAGAGAAGAGACAGTGATGCAACAGGTATAAAGGGGCAAGAAGAGTATGAGAGGCACCAGGTGTAATTAGGGTCATAAAAGTTGATTTTATAAGAAGATACCACAGTCCCGGTGCCTGGATCTACGGGTAATGTCCCTGGTTCATCAGGATGGATTCTGATGGTAGATTTTTTTTTTTTAGTATTGCTATAATACTCTTATAGCGCTTCCATATGAGTTTAGTGGAAGTCCAGATGTTCTCAGCATAGAACAAGAAGCACACAGCTTTTCCTGCCATTCTCCGCCTGGTGGCTCAACCAAATTATTGCATCTTGGCTTCTATTTAAACAATTGAGAGATAATTGGCAGTAACCAGATCTGACCACTATACAGAGAGTGGAGCTGTCTGCTTCCTTTCTCGTGATCTGTGCGGATATCATCACGAAGACCCCCACCGATTAGCAAGTTAGGCCTTATCCTGTGGATTGGGTCTAACTTGTTTTGTGGGAAAACCCCTTTAAAGGTGAGCGCAGTGGGATTGTATTTCTCCTTCCTCCAGCTTTTTGCCTCCCTTCTCTCCACTGATCCTGGCACGGCTGGAAGTGTTTCTTCACCCATCGTTCCCGATCAATCAGTGCCGTTAGTCTTGTTGGTGAAAGGTCGTCTACTGTGAATAGTAAATGATTGTGTGAGGGACTTATTCTGCCGGGACACGATTCTTATCTACTGCCCGTTCTCTGCTCTATTATCTTTGGAACACAAGGTTCTACGCTCCTATAACACAGTAGAGCAGTGATGGCGAACCTTTTACAGAGCGAGTGCCCAGACTACAACCAAAAGCCACTTATTTATCACAAAGTGCCAATATTCGGACCATCACTGTTGGCTTCTCTCCAGGGTCCTGCTGGGGCCAACAGGAGGACCTTCAAAGATAATCTGGTCCTCACCACACCTTCACGCTTTTCCTTCAGTCCCAAGCAGCCAAGTGATTCTAGGTGCCAGGGATCCAAAGTTATAACTCCTATAATCTAGGATGTATCTCATACAGGCTTGGCCATTGAGGTGCCACCCTGTGGGGACATCTGAGATATGTCCTTGGCAATTAAAGGTTTACAATAGCACTGGGATTAGTAAATCTTGACTTGCAAGGAACTGCAGTTAGATTTTTTTTTATAACCCTGTCTGGTAAACTCTGTGCTGGGGTGGTAGCTTGAGTGCCCACAGAGAGCAGTCTGAGTGCCACCTCTGGCAGCCATGCCGTAAGTTCGCCACCATTGCACTAGAGGCTGCACTCATTTGCATAATATACAATAAACACACCTGATTCCTGCAAACCTGCTGTGTAGTTATGTCTCAGTCAGGTAAGTAGGTGACTACAGGTGTTTGATACAATAATGGGACTTATCAGCAGCTCTGCAAGAGGATTCAGTAACTCAGGAGTTCTCCTTATTCATCAGAGGTGGGATGCAAGGTTACGACCCCAAGGTCTTCATCGATCTGCTTCATATGCATGTATACAATGTCACATTCAGACTCATTAGAATAATTATAAAAGTTGATTCTAAAAGGAAGGAGGCCATGGATAACAAATATAAGAAGATTACTGCAGTCACGGTGCCCGGATCTATGAGCAATGTCCCTGGTTTATCAGGATGGATTTTCATGGTAAATTTACTTTAAAGGGGTTGGCTGGAGGTTGAAAAACATTTCTTCCAAAAACAGCACTTCATATGACCATGGTTTGTGCCAGTATTGCAGCTCTGCTCCATTTATCCTGTCTTTGCATGTAGAGATTTGAAGAGACGCTGAGTTGTCAATCAAAAGATGGAGGCGGGGTTTCACGGACAACCTGGGGGACAAACTTGACTCTTCTCTTCAGTAGTTGACTCATGTCTACTCATTTGGATATCATGAAAATGGCTCATTGGCTCAGTGGAATCATTGTAGGTGATATGGGGTGGGGGGGGGTATTACCAGCAGGTATTACTGGTGTGAGGGGTAAAATTCTGGTGACTGGTCTTAATTAAATACCACAATTGCGTTTCATTTGACAACTTGACAAGTGTTACATAAGTACCTGATAAGTTCCCAGATCCCGATTTTTCCCAACATTAGATCAAAGGAAAAACTCTGAGAACAAATTTGAGATTCTGGTTTCACTGGTTTAGTGACTTAAAAAGTGCATTCTCACCAATCCTTCAAGTGTTACAGGTTTTTGTGTAATCCTATTATGTCATCAGTTATGTGATGACGGTGAGACCTTACAATGAGGCTGGCCAAAAAAAATAAAAAAAATTGATTTTTATTATTTCATTTTTACTAAAAAAAAACATGAACTTATTTGCGGAAAAAATTATCTAGATATAAAAGCTCAATATTTTAAAAAACTTTTAAATGCTATTTGTTAAAAACTATAAAAAAAAAAAATAATAATTCACATATTAAGGGGTTAAAAGGGAAATAGTCCACAGAATTCTAGAACAAGAAATGAATACCTGACAATGTTACACATAAATATTAAAAATACATTTTAAAAAGCAACAAGATAAACCCATAACAGACCCACTCTGGTTTATGTGCTGCAACTTTTGATAATATTTTGCAACTTTTTATGCGACTGTTGCAAACAACCCCCACCCATAGCATAAGACACTGCAAACAGATTGATCAAGGACAAAAGCCACTTTAAAGAAAGACATAGAACTGTCCCAAAAAGCCGCCTAATGATAAATTACCCCCAATGACCTTGTTAGGACAAAGCACTTAGTGTATAAACATGAGGAATTACACTGTATCCACTGTATCTATTTTGCGGTGTTTAGCAGTTTTCCCCTCTGCAGCCTCTCTCTGTAATTCTCAATTGTCTCGGAGCTGGAGGCTGGAGACCAGTTACTATGATGTCTCCCATACACTGCACAAGCAGAGGAGAATCTGCTCCATAACTCTATCACTCTGAAGCATCAACAGGAACATATAGGACATAGAGTAACAAATATGATGGAGAAAGCCTGACCTTTAATTATAGGAATAAATCACTTGGGGTGAGATAGAAGCTTACATATATCTCCAGCAATATGGGGCAATTGGGGCAATTAAAAGAAAATGATCAAACCTATTATTTGCGTCCCTATCTCCAATGCTCGTGTGGCTTCCTCTCCTGAGGCTTCCAATGCAGGATTCAGGTGGCGTCATCACACATTCTGAAACCCAATACACTCATGTGTTTCCATAGAGAAATTATTTCTCTTTTTACTTATCTTTATTGTGTGCGAAAGCTGCAAATATCTAAGGAAATCTCCAACCTTTAATCCATACTTGATTTCCATAAAAGCAAAAGTTTTTATGTGGGTGACCACCCTCCATAACTTGTGACACATACCTGACCGTTCCGCCCCAGAATAGACAGAAGCTCTGGAAGATAGTGATTCCCCCAAAGAGGGGTATCATTCAACATCCCCCCTACATACAACAGTTCCTTCATCCTACACCATGACATGTGAAGAGCATTACATATTACCATATTCCTAAACCAATTTTCCAAGAAAACACCTCCTTCCAAACATTCAAAAGTTGTGTTCATCTTAGTGTGCCCTGTTAATGTGCACAATACTTTATTATTCTTCCACATTATCAATCTGCTAAGGGTAATGGCACACGTGGCGTTTTGAATGCGTTTTTATCCCGTTTTTAAGCAGTCCGTCAAAAAAAAGCATGCGTTTTTTGACGGACAGCTTAAAAACGGGCCAAAAACGCATTCAAAACCCTATCTTGTGAGCTGATAAAATATCCCAAAAAGAAGGGTGATCCCAGCCCTCCTTCTCTAATGTTCTTATACATATGTGAGATTTTCATTCTTACTTTTTTACGGCCCCAAATGAGATCGTTCATTATCGCCTCTATTAGTTTAAAAAAAGGAGTCTGAGATCCACATCGAACACAACACACAACAGCTGTGGGAGCAGCACCATTTTCACCAATCCAACTGTAACTGATTGAGTCAGCGGCTAATTGCGCCAGCATCCCACTTTATGGGGCTTATTTACTAAGGGTCCGCGGTCGCACTTTTGTCGGATTTTCCGAAGTTTTGGGGAATGGTGCCGCTGTGAAAGGTATTTAACTGGGGATTCTGTCGCACGTGATCGGATTGTGGCGCAGCGGTGCCGATTTTCATGCAACAGAAATCGGGGCGGCGGGCCGTCGGACGATCCGACTGATTCGGACTGAGCGCGGGATGTGACTTTCAAATTGTGACGCAAGACAATGCACTTACATGCACCGGGAAGAAGAAGGTGAACTCCGGTGGACCTGAGCGAGGAAGTGACACATGCAGGATATCAGGCGCACGATCTTAGTGAATCGCGGCACAGTGCATTATCATCGGACAATGCATTTCTGGGAACGCATCAGGACAGGTAAGTAAATGGGCCCCTGTGTCTTATGAAGCTGATTAATGGGGTCAAATTTAACTTTATATAGTCCTCTGTTTTTGCTGATCCCTAAATATTTAAATTGACTGTGGTAAGTCAACAGCGAGTGTTACATATGATGTATCAGCAAGTATCACGTAAGTACCTGATAAGTTCTCAGATCCTGATTTTTCCCAATATTAGATCAAAGGAAAAATTCAGAGAAGAAATTGGAATTTAGAGATTCCTGACTGGTTTCACTGGTTTAGTCACTTAAGAAATGCATTCTCACCAATCCTTCAAGTGTTACAGGTTTTTGTGTAATCCTATTATGTCATCAGTTATGTGATGATAGTGAGACCTCACAATGAGGCTGGCCAAAAAAAAAAACAATATATTTTTTATTATTTCATCCATCTTTACTCAAAAAACATACATGAACTTATTCACGGTAAAAATTATCCGGATATAAAAGCTCAATATTTAAAAAAAAACGTTTAAATGCTATTTGTTAAATACTATTAAATTCACATATTAAGGGGTTAAAAGGGAAATAGTCAGCAGAATTCCAGAAAAAGATATGAATATTAAATATTCATGTTGATATGGAACAAACCAAACAGAATAAACCCATAAGAGACCCAGTGGGGCAGATTTATCAAGCTGTCTGAAAGTCTGAATATTTCCAGTTGTGAAAATGTATTAAAACACAATAAAACCTATATAAATTTGGTATCGCCGCGATCGCACCGAACCAAAGAATAAAGCTGAGGTGTTATTTGGAGCGAAGAGTGAAAGTCGTAAAAACTGAGCCCACAAGAACGTGAACGTGCGTTTTGTTTTCAATTTTTCCACATTTGGAATTTTTTTGCAGCTTCGCAGTACACGGCATGTTAAAATAAATAACATTACAGGAAAGTAAAATTTGTTACGCACAAAATAAGCCCTCACACAGGTCTGTACACGTAAAAATGAAAAAGTTATGGATTTTTGAAGTTGGAGAGCGAGAAATGAGCCGAAAAACCCTGTGTCCTTAAGGGGTTAAAAAAAGGAGTCTGAGATCCACATCGGACACAACACACAACAGCTGTTGGAGCAGCACCATTTTCACCAATGCAATTGTAACTGATCGAGTCAGCGGCTACTTGCGCCAGCATCCCACTTTATGGGGCTTATTTACTAAGGGTCCGCGGTCGCACTTTTATCGGATTTTACGAAGTTTTGGGGAATGGTGCCGCTGTGAAAGGTATTTAACTGGGGATTCTGTCGCACGCGATCGGATTGTGGCGCAGCGGTGCCGATTTTCATGCAACAGAAATCGGGGGGCTGGCTGTCGGACGATCCAACTGATTCGGACTGAGCGCGGGATGTGACTTTCAAATTGTGACGCAATCCAATGCACTTACATGCACCAGGAAGAAGAAGGTGAACTCTGTCGGACCTGAGCGGGGAAGCGACACATGCAGGATATCGGGCGCACGATCTTAGTGAATCGCGGCACAGGGCATTATACACGGACAGTGCATTTCTGGGAACGCATCAGGACAGGTAAGTAAATGGGCCCCTGTGTCTTATGAAGCTGATTAATGGGGTCAAATTTAACTTTATATAGTCCTCTTGTTTTTGCCGATCCCTAAATATTTAAATTGAGTGTGGTAAGTCAACAGCGAGTGTTACATATGATGTATCAGCAGGTATCACGTAAGTACCTGATAAGTTCTCAGATCCTAATTTTTCCCAATATTAGATCAAAGGAAAAATTCAGAGAAGAAATTGGAATTTAGAGATTCCTGACTGGTTTCACTGGTTTAGTCACTTAAGAAATGCATTCTCACCAATCCTTCAAGTGTTACAGGTTTTTGTGTAATCCTATTATGTCATCAGTTATGTGATGATAGTGAGACCTCACAATGAGGCTGGCTAAAAAAAAAACAATATATTTTTTATTATTTCATTCATCTTTACTCAAAAAACATCCATGAACTTATTCACGGTAAAAATTATCCGGATATAAAAGCTCAATATTTAAAAAAAAAAAACGTTTAAATGCTATTTGTTAAATACTATTAAAAAATAATTCACATATTAAGGGGTTAAAAGGGAAATAGTCAGCAGAATTCCAGAAAAAGATATGAATATTAAATATTCATGTTGATATGCAACAAACCAAACAGAATAAACCCATAAGAGACCCAGTGGGGCAGATTTATCAAGCTGTCTGAAAGTCTGAATATTTCCAGTTGCCCATGGCAACCAATCACAGCTCCCCTTTAAAATATTCATGAGCACTGGTAAAATGAAAGCTGAGCTGTGATTGGTTGCCATGGGCAACTGGAAATATTCTGACTTTCAGACACTTGATAAATCTTCCCCAGTGTGTGTGTGTGTGTGTGTGTGTGTGTGTTTGGGGGGGGGGGGGGGGGGTTGTATAATGGATTTTTGTTGTCTATGTTTGGAGTTGTTTTTGCTCAGTTGTGGCACAAAAGCTGTTTTGCGACTTTCCATTGCGCCATATGAATATCGAACAGTGCAAAGTCACTTTGAGGCTGGATTCACACTACCGTTGCCCGCCGTGCTACGGCAGCGCGTAGGGAGAGGAGATGTACCGCACCGTACCGCTCCCGTAGGGTGCCGTGCTTCCATTGGCGTCTATGGGGGACGTATATCGCCCGTACATACATCGCCCGTAAATACGTCCCCCATGTGGCAGTGTGAATTAGGCCTGACATAGACCCTGTCTGCACCAGATTCACTATTTGTATAGCATAGGACTAAATTCATGATTTGCGATTTTCTGTTTGGGTGTAAGTTTTGGCACTCATTGAGGGACATGTATCTTAATTTCTGCTAGTCAAATTGTCTAATTTTTGCGACTTTTGCTGTCTTTTTTCAAGTACCCCCTTGGTCTGCACCTTGTGCCTTATGTATCTTTGTTTTCCAGATGTTTCATACGACTTTTCACTTATGTATCAGTTTTTTTGCTTATTTTTGGGACTTTCAGGCGCAAATCTGTACCTGGTCCAGGTGCAAAGGAAGGATTTTTTTCATGGACCCGATTTTTACATGTAAATTGGAATTATTTCCCATGCTTTAAATGTTTAAAATTTTGCATAGTAACCTGTTTTTTGAAAATTCTGAAATCTTTGCATTTGCATTTTTTGTAAAATGTATTGGTTACCTCTGAGGGTGCGGTCACACGTTTCATTTTAAATGCATTTTGAAACACATTACAACGGCTGAGGAGAGGTGATTTGCCCAATTACATTACTGTTAACATTTGTGTTTACAAAACCCTATATAAATGTGATGGTAACACATGTGTTAACACCACATTTACAATGCGTTTTGTCTTTTACAAGTGAAAAGACATGATCACACATAAGGCGCTAAAATGAGCTGCCAAATATCTACAAAAAACTGATACGTGTCCCCCATTGACTCGAGCCCCACTCCGGTCTATTTGCTGCAACTTTTGATAATATTTTGCAACTTTTTATGCAACTGTTGCAAACAACCCCCACCCGTAGCATAAGACACTGCAAACAGATTGATCAAGGAAAAAAGCCACTTTAAAGAAAGACATAGAACTGTCCAAAGGAGCCTCCTCCCCTAGGACAAACCACTTAGTGCATGAACATGAAGAATTACATTGTATCCGGTCATTTTATGACTATTCTGCAGTGTTTAGCAGTTTTCCCCTCTGTAGCCTCTATCTGTAATTCTCAGGTGTCTCGGAGCTGGAGGCTGGAGACCAGTTACTATGATGTCTCCCATACACTGCGTAAGCAGAGGAGAATCTGCTCCATAACCCTCTCACTCCGAAGCATCAACAGGAACATATAGGATATTGTAGAGAAAGACTGACCTTTCATTATGGGAATAAATCACTTGGGGTAAGATAGAAGCTTACATTTATTTCCAGCAGCCTTTATCTGTACCTGTGTCTCTGACCCCTCACGAGGAGGCATCAAATATAGAAGAACAGACTCACTTTACTGGTGGGAAGAAAGCACATGGGGTAAGAAAGAATATGTACATGTATGTCATAGAACTCAAAGTCACAAAGATGTCACACTACGAGAATTCATTCTATGGACAGTGGAAGGTGTGGATGAGGTATAACTGAGCAAAACTCTGGTTATACAACAATGAGGTGACCAGAAGTTATACGTTCACTGTGGACAAGACCTGACGGAGAGGAGGAAACTGTTTATAATACAGAAAAGTAGAACAACACAAAGTCAAAAATAAGATGCAACCGCACATAGGGGCATTTTCACACACTGCAAGAAGAGCCATTAAGTCACTCAAGTGATCTCGGGTGACGGTCTGGGTGCCCACAGGAAAGGCTCTGATTGCTACCTCCCCATGCCATAGGTTCCCCACCCTATACAATACTTCCCGTACCTGTGCAATACTCCAACAACAGTATACCAGCAATGAATATACCACAAGATAAATTTATACCAGCCTGGAATATATCGCACATAACTATATACCAGCAATGAATATAGCTTTACAGCATTCGTGAAAACAATATAAAACTTAACTGTTATTGTGTAATAAACTAATATTTTCATCAAATCAAAGTGCTCCAGTACATTACGAACAAACAAAAAATTTCATATCAACTGGTGACAGCTCACTTGTCACACTGTTCATGTCAATGATTATAAGAATTGTAGAGGACCCACATCATGGTCCAGTAAACAATGCATCACTAGTAATTGGTTCAACTGATACTGATGCACGGCAATCATGACCTGACAAAAAAGACAATAATTCTCAAGACAACTGCACACAGGAAATGAGATAGTCACAATGACATTAGACAGATATCACACACAGATTCAAATATGATCCAATGTTCACAGGACGGTAGGTCAGAAAAAGCCAATCATGCTTGGAAGATCGGTAAACAAAAAAATGGAACGATCTTACCATTACCGACGGTATGCCAATGGTCCAGAAGGTGTAGGTCCACTTCTGTATAGATGAATGGAGACCCTAATCATGCCCTGTTATGACCTGGCACCCCAAAGTATTTGCTCCCGCCCCTCACAAGGGCAGTCCCAATCTGACCCTATTGAAGCTCTAACCTTTCCCTACGCGTTTCGTCCCTACACAGGTAATCATCAGGGGCTTCGTGACCCGATGATCACATGACCCGCTCCCGATGCAAAACTGCTCTCAGTACAACTGGAGACCAACAGCAATGTGTCCCGTTAGGTAAAGGTATGTTTTTATAACAGAATCGCCTTGATAGAAATCGACTGAGATTTTTTGATCCCAATTTCCTCCTCTATAAGGGGGTTTGATCAGATCAATGCCCATAAAACTCAAGAATTTGGTTTGGCCCATGTGCTGTGAGTTGACATGTTTTGCCACCGGTGTGTCATTGTCATCTATGACATCCCTCACGTGCTCACCCACTCTCCTCCTCAATTCCCTAAAGGTTGTCCCAATGTACTCAATGCCACAATCACATGTGATCTTATAGGTCACTCCTGTAGTTCTACAGTTTATATAGTGATTTATCCTGTATCCAGTGCCTGTATTATTGCCCATGAATTCTTTCCCAATCGTCAGGTACTCACAGGCAATACAGCCGCCACATCTGTAACAGCCCTTAATTTCTCTATCAAGCCAGGTGCCTTGTTGTTTAGGGCGAGTGTAGTGGCTGTGTACGAGGCGATCTTTAAGAGATCTTCCCTTTTTAAAGGTAATTTGTGGTCGAGTGTGTAGGACATCTTTTAGATCTGGGTCTAGGAGGAGGAATCCCCAATGTCTCTGTAATATCTCTCTCGCCTGATTGGCCCCATTGTCAAAGGTCGTAATGAAACAAATGTTATTGTCATTCTCATCTGTTTCTTTTTTCTTTGGTACCAAGAGGGTATTTCTCTCTTTCCCTTTTGCAAATTGGTCGGCTGATCTAAGGATCTCATCGGGGTAGCCCCTTTCTCTGAAACGACTTCTTAGATCATCAGCCTGCTTTTTGAAATTTCTCTGACTACTACAATTCCAAGTATTTGCTCCTGCCCTCACAAGGGCAGTCCCAATCTGACCCTATTGAAGTTCTAACCTCGCCCTACGCGTTTCGTCCCTACACGGGTAATCATCAGGGGCTTCGTGACCCGATGAACACATGACCCGCTCCCGGTGCAAAACTGCTCTCAGTACAACTGGAGACCAACAGCAGTGTGTCCCGTTAGGTAAAGGTTTGTTTTTATAACAGAATCGCCTTGATAGAAATCGACAACCTTTAGGGAATTGAGGAGGAGAGTGGGTGAGCACGTGAGGGAAGCCATAAATGACAATGCCACACCGGTGGCAAAACATGTCAACTCACAGCACAATGGCAAAACCAAATGCTTGAGTTTTATGGGCATTGATCTGATCAAACCCCCTTATAGAGGAGGAAATTGGGATCAAAAAATCCTTCAAAATGAATGTAAATGGATATTCAAACTAAATGCAACGTCCCCGGACGGCCTGAACGAACAGCTAAATTTCAACTGTTTCTTATAAAAACTATCTTACTGTAAACAATACCAGTTGTTCCCTTTATAGGGTCAGATTGGGACTGCCCTTGTGAGGGCAGGAGCAAATACTTAATCAGAGCCCTGAGAATTTTAATGGTTTTTTTTAACAAGGGAAAGTATTGAATTTTTTTTTTTTTTTCTGGTTATCGGCCCCCTCTTTTTTGCCCCCTTCCACACTCTCAACGTAACAAGATTGTCCGCCAACCCATACCAGGCATCTATACTACCCAGCAAGTAGGGGTGCCCCCCGGGACCTGTGCGGCCCCCCCCTACTTTAAGGAACAACCCCGCACCTTCAGAAGACCCCCCCTAGTTAAAGACGGGGGGACCCCCCTCCCCCCCTAGTTTCTTTAACCCACCCCCCACTCTCCTTGAATGTTTTTTAGATAGTCCCCACCCCCCTCCCCAGACTCACATGATCCAACTGTATAAGTCCTTGTTCTTTGTTAAAATGGGCAAGAGCCTTTTAACTGGCATAATCCCTTTGGTCCTGCACCGCAATTTACAGAAAAAAAATTTGCAAACTATTCCAACCTTTGATCCACTTGGGCCCGCAAAAAAAATTTTTTTTTTTTTTTCTGGAAAAATACAAATCATAAAATCTCAGTTTTTTTCGACCCTTAACCATCACAAATTCCCAACTCGACAAGAAAAAAAAACCCCTATGGAACCTTTATAGTCCACCGTTACAACCCGGCGGGCCTCTGAGCCTTTTCTATCTCAACACGCATTTCCTCCTTCCATCATTTTTTATCCCCTAAGGCCCAAACTGCTCTTACAAAAACCCCCCCCAAATCAATAAAGTTTATTACACCTTTTTAATCATTATAGTCGCTTTTTTTTTTTAAGATATTCTGGTGTCCACCAATCTTTCATTATGCCCATCCCATCATAGATTCAATGGTTTTAAAAAAAAGCGCACAATTACCCATCCCCCCCTACCCCCCATCCCCCCTACTCCTCGCTTGCTTTCATGAATGTTCCCCCTGTATGATGTCTCACCCCACCGTTGTCAAACTTGTTACCCTGTAACAAACCGGAAACCTTCTAAGAGATGACAAATCAAAAAGTTTTAAACATAAAATGCAGGGAAATCGACCCTCCACCATTCGGGAAATAAAAACCCCGGGTTAAATTTTGGACCCATGTTTTTGGCTTAGCTCCTTTGCTATTCCCCCGTATTTTTAATTTCATAAAATAACTTTTTGCGCTGGGTTCCCAAACATCTTACAAACCCAGAAATGAAGAGACTTGTTACAAACCAAGTACCTAAACAGCAACAATACTACGGTGGTGCCCCGTCACACTCAATCTGTGTACCCAGATACCCACACAGACGATTATTATTCCTTGAAGAGCTCTCTTTCCCATTTCCTTCCCGGAGCACGCCCCTTTTTTTTTTTCTTAAGACAAAAAAAAAAAGGCCGCCTCTTCCCCCCTCCAAATTATGCAAAATAAGCTCCACCGCCCCCCCCCCCGGCCCCCTGAGGGGGGCCCCTTCAGGCCCTTCTGTTCTTAACATAACCCCTAATCGGGTAGCCCCTGAAGTCTTCATTTTACATACATTTGTACGAAGCCCCTTTTTTGTTCGCTTTTGGTAAAAACACTATGCATAAAAAACTCCTTAAAATACATAAGGACATGGCCACCAGTTTAAAAATGGGAAGTCCTTGCACCAACTTATAACATCTAATAATGAATCCTGGGAGAACCACCCTGTTCCCCGACTCCCACCCCCCAGCCCCCAAACTTAGCCCAACCAATTCAAACTATTAGAACTGTATTTAAAAATAAAGTGGTGTGTCCAGCAACTGAAATGTTTCTGGCCCAGTAAAGAATCCAGGGACCCTCACACCCTTATACATCAAATTTGTTCTGTCGTAAGCCCCAACCACGAACTCCCATCCTAACATAACAGGCCCCTTTTTTTCCTTCCAATTCGGCTGACTCATTCCTCGTCATGCTGCTAGACGAAAAACTATGTCTCCTATCCTTACCCCTCCCCCGCCCACTCGTTCTCCTCCACCTACTGCATTCCTTCCCCGTGTAACCCCATTTTTGGTTCCCTCAAACTCATACACAACGTACAGACCGACAAGAACCCCCCACACGGTACAATGGAACGGAGAACTCTTTGCTTTCAGGACTTTTTGTTTTCAAATGCATTTCCCTTTGCCACTCAATGTTTTTTTACCCCCCTCCCTCTTCTTCAGTGGAAGCCCAACGAACAAAAGCCTCTTGGAAATGGAATGAATGTTTTACTTCCCCCGCGGTATTCTCTATTTTCATGTGCGTTCGGAAAACGGACAGGATGATAGGACCGATGTTTTTCTATTCAACACACATCGGCGGCCAAGGGTTTCCTAAAATTCCCCCCAGGGGGTTGCGGAAAAATGTTCTTAGATTCTAATGTTAAAAAAATCTTTAAGCGACGGACTCATAGATGTTTTAGAACAATCCATTCCTTTGTAAGCTTTGTCTGGTAGAAGATTTGGTAACAGAGATCAAGCAAATTGTTTTAGAAATGTCCCCTCGTTTCCCCGGATTTATGCACCTCCCCCTATTTAATGGGCAATACACAGCCAAAACGTTTTTTTGTTTGGCATCTGTTTTTTCTTCTTGAACAGTCACCTCTTGACCTTCTAAGAAACAACCTTTTTATCTAAAAAACTTTTGTGGCCGTGCAACAAACCCACTTGGAAATAAATTTGGTCAACATAGTGCAGAAATTTTGTGGGGGGCTGGTTAAAATTCCTCCCCTACCATGCGTTTCCCCTACACAGAACAAATTACCTTAATAGTAACCCCCACACCCCCCTGTTCCCCAAAATCCAACGAACACTTGGGAAAAATAATACACTAAAAATGTTGAAAAATCTCCCAACCTAAATCCACTAATGTATGGACAGGCTTAAACAAGCTCTGACCTCCTACCACACCTTTTAAACCCACCCTAACCACCCGTTGTGTGGAAACCACATAATACCTCCCACTGGATGAGATGAAACTCCCTCACGGTAAATTCCCGATGCAAACCAAGATAGCCTTTTCTTTCCCGAAGCAGCTCCCCCAGAAAAGACATTTCCTTTTTCATGGGGACAGTCAATTTGGGGGGCCTGGACCTGTACAAAGCAAAACTACAAACTTTTTTAAAACAACAGATGGTTGTTTGAAATACATCAAATTTTCTTCAAAAGTTTTTGTTCTCCTAGCCTCCCCAAAAACAACCCCCTTGGTTGGCCGAATGGGCCCGAAATTCCACCAAATAGGCTTGTTTTACCCACAACCTCCCGTCCCCCCTTCTGCTCCTCGTTTCTCAAGGGCCGTCCCTCACATTTTTTGTCCCAGACTTTGAGACCCCTGGGACCTTGGGGCTTGATCACAATCCTAATAAGATTAATGGTGGGCCCCCTTTTAATTCTACTATCGCGGTCCCGCCCCCCCCCACGGGCTCCCACGTCATTTTTTTCCGGTCGGGTTTTTCCATCGTTCTTTCCGGGTAATCCGCGCGCCCGGTTGGTTGGAAACCCAGCGTAATTTTTAGCAGAACACATGGACAAAGGTACCCCGTGCCCATCCTGCCCCCGGCCTTATTCATACCCGAACAACAACCAAACATCGTTACTGGGGCGACGGGGGAATTTACGGAACCACACTGCGGCATTCTCTAACTTTCAAAAAAACTTTTGTTGGTTTTTTTTTTTATCGCAACAGATCAATAGGCCCACTGTATACACAATTTGGAAAGAATGGTGGAAAACTCCTGGGCGGCCCCCCCCCCCCTGCAATCGGCCAGAAGTTCACACACAAGTCAGCGCAAAAAAATTCGGGCCCGCAATGAAATACATTCTCCTTTAGTGGAAATCCGCGGCCACAATCTGGTCGCAAATCTGCTTTGTCGGATTTAGCCCCCTGACCCACCCCAGGTGGGCCACGGTGCTGGCCGCATTTAAGAACGCCACCCTTACATGCCCTACTAAACACTCTTGGGATAACCTCCTCCGATGACACCAATTTGACTAAGCCAAAATCCAAGAAGGTCCCTCCATGGCCTAACTAACACGCGTCCCCCAGGACAAGGGAGGGCAATAGGCCTGGGGTATCGTGCATCGCGGGCCTTTGGGGTCTGCCCGTTGCCGCAATACTGTTTTACCCGTACCCCTAACGACAACATCTTACAAAACTTCTTAAATACGAAGCATACTGGGCGTTATATTTGGGTTTTTTTTTAACTGTCCCTACACCTTAGTCTAATTGTTATGTGCCACACTTGAGCTCTTGGAATCTTGAATTTAAAACAGCAAAACTTCTCCACTCCACCTCGAATTCACACCAGGCTTTCAAGTTCATGCACCACAAGCCCCCCTCCCCCCCCTGTTTTTTTACATCTTTTGCTCACATATTTTTTGGGTCTTTGGGTTGGCGCCTAAATTAGGCCCCCCGTTTTTTTAAAAACACTTTTAATCCATAAAGTGGTGGGGGTTTTTTTTTAACAAACCGTTTTTCTCTTTTCTTCAGGCAGAAACCTAATATACTTTCTGGGAGAAAACGTTAAACTTCTTGTAATTTTGTGCGCAGAATATTTCAGTTACTTCTTTCACACTCTCTTTTTGCTTTCCCCTTTACTTGTTTTGGTTGTTCGTTTTTGTGGCTTTCTTTTCTCACCTGGATTGGGTAATGGTAGGGTTTGTAATTGTACTAACTACGAATTGAAATGCGTGTATTCTTCTTGGTGAACTCAAAACAAATCTCAAACCAAAGCATACGGCCCGAGAAAGGAATCATCTGGAGTGTGGTTTTTTGGCAGGCAAAAGGTCTCGCCGGCTGCGGGGTGGGGTTGTGTCCCCTTGGGATTGGTTGTACATTATCAGCCTGTATCTTCAACCCCTCTCTTTTTACGTGACTTGCAATCCTCTTACATTAGACCTATGTTACAAATCACCTTGTATGGATGAACTAACCTCCATCAAGCAGTGCCCCAGGGCGGAGGGTACAACAGCCACTACAATGTAACCAAACAGAAGAACACACAGATATTAATTCTAATAAAATGACGTTTCACCCATTAAAAAAAGAAAAAATCTGAAACAATTTGTCAATATTAGAGGGCAGGTGGTAGCCCCGTTTTTTCAAAAAAACCACACCCTTAAGTGACCACCTCTTATACTATTTCTTTTTGGTGTTGTCGTGAGTATGAGCTAGGGGTTCCCTTAGTCTTTCTCTCATATGTGGGCCACCCCTACTTATATACCTGGACAGCTTCGCCTTTTTCATAGACGTTTCAAACTCAACTTCATGTCCCCCCCCCACCCCCCCCGTCACCGGGCCCCGTGGGGGCTGGCCCCGAAGCCCCCCCCCTCCATCGCCCCCTGCCGGCACGGTTCCCCCCGGAATGTCTTCGTACCCCCCCCTCCCCCTTGGATCCACCAAACAGAAATAGGCCAAATAGACTTTCTCCATGGAAACGTGTCAATAAAACAAACACCTTTTATTTAACATGTACCCCTGGAGTCTTTCTCTCCTAACGTCATGGACAAAATAAGTCGAATCCATTTCTCAAGAAAGAGTTCTCTGAAAGAGCCCCCATTTTTTGATACCCAACGCTGCCTTCTACCGAACAAACCTACATTGAGGTTCTTGAACTCTAACCCCACATAATGCAGAGGCTTCTTGTTTTTGTAGGTAACCTACACTGGTGTTTTTGGGATTTAGAGTGCTTTGACTGCTTCTTTACATACATTATTCCTGTTCTCGTTACCCTTCACTCCAAACTCAGTCCATTACAACATTTCTTCCAACGGTGGGTTTTTATTTAAAGCGCGTCGAAGAATCCCGGCTTAAACCAGTGGTCACAGGTGGAAGTACACAACTCCCCCTCCCATATATAAAAAAACAATAGAGTAATGTAAAAGATGGTTTTTTGTTGTAACCACCACATCAAACGAAAATGTCCACGGTGCTAACGGGACACCGAGTAAACTTAGTTTGTATGAAGTGGCCCCGCCTTTTCACACAGAAATTCCCTACTGAATAAATCCCAAATTCCAGTGTATTATCTGTATCAAGCTTCAGACACCAATCCCAGTTATTTTGCGTCTATCACCCTGATTGTGAAACACTTTAATCATGTGTGAAAATTCGTAGAGGGCGTCCTACCCTATGAAACATAAACACAGAAGCCGTAAGAGGCGGTGACTTGGGGCTTGCGTTTAGGCAACAACACATAAACTCTCTGCCGTATTGGATCGCTGCTAAATCCAGAAAATCCACAAAATTACATGGGAAAAAAACCAACCTTAATTAAACATAAGTCAATATAAAAATAACCACCGCTTCTGTTAAGCAGAACTTCAAGGAAAACACAATTCTCAAAGTACAAAACAAAATCTTCCATCCAAAAAAAATAAAAATGAACACACATGAAGAAAAAAACCTTATACCCCCACAAACCCAAAAAACAAAAAATAACATCCCCAATACACCCTCTCCCACCTGCACGACTCATGTAGAAACAAAAAATCCTAACTTTAAATATTCCTGTACAAACCTAGCCATAATATATTATAAAGCATATATAGAATACATAATGCTAAGGGAAAAACGAACGTGGGGAACGTGGGAACCTAAAACAGGAAATGATCTTTAGGTTGTTCCTGTTAAGGAAACAACACGGAAACTTTCATTAACTATTCCCTTCCTCTTAAGTTCACCCCCTGGTGTGGGAAGAATCACATAATCACCGGAAAAGCGGTCCTCTGCCCATTGAATTCCATTTAAATTTATCCACTCGTTTCCCCTGTTGAGGGACAGAGGTTTAAGGGAAGTTTATCTTTTCCTGGTGTATCTGTATGAACAACGCCTTAGCCCAGACCCGCTTGTCCTGTTAATCTCACTTGTTCTGGTCTATATTGGCACCCCTACTGGCAACAAGCAGCCAACCCCCTTGTCCCCTCCTTTCCGACCCTTTTGGTTCCCCCACTTTCCTTGGGGCCAGTTGAAAGTCCCCAAGCTATCGCGCGTGCCCCATTGGAGGCCAATAGTTGGGGTCCGCTTCCTCAGGGAAATTTACCGAGGGAAACTGTTACAAATAAGGCCCTGTAAATGACTATTCCCTATGCAACTTTATTGGTCAGAAAACACCACATTTTGTAATCTGTTTTCGACCTACCCCACTCTGACCGACTGAATCTCTATTCATCTGGTTTTCATACCATCTCTCCTGGGGATCTCGAAGACTTCATTAGCCACCGAATCAGGTGAGACCGTGCCGTGTGTTTTATAAATTTGGTCCCCCTGTTCCGCGACTTGGATCTATGAATTATCCACCGTGCAATCCCCGATCAATAACAGAATGTTTTTTAAAATACACAACAAACGGGATGGGAATGAATGTGTTTCCCTTTGTCTTGTCCCCTGCATTTTCCTTAGGTGTTCTCCTCCGCACCCCCCCCGCAGAAGAGGCTGGATCCGTTGGTTAGTAAAGAATTAAGGGGCATCGCAGACTATTACTAATGGGTCACGGAGACCCTGAAAACCTGGCCCCCCCCAACCCGGCTCCAAAACCATGGGAACTGGGGGTGGAAACCAGAATGACCTTATATCTTTATTTTTGGAGGCCCTCTTTAGGAAGTAGATTAAGTAACTGAATTGTTTAACTTGGGCACACAGTTTTTGGAAGCCGTCTCTCCAGTTGTTTCGAACTCACCTGTGTTTATTTTATCTGCTTAAAAATGGCTGAAGATACCAATTCCCCTCTTGCCAAATACGTTCCTCGTCAGACTAAATTAAAGCCCTCCCACCCCCCTCCCTCTCCTCTTCACACTCCAAATTCGCGCACCCACCGTAGTACTTCAAGATCCTTATAAGTTAAGAGACACTCCTGGGATTAAGCACATTTCTGGACAAGATTGCCATTCATTTGTCCCTCTCAAACACTCTTTCTAAGCAGCCCCCATATCCTCCCGCCCACAAACAGGGTATCACATAACTGGCGCACCACCTTATACTACCTCAAATAATACTTCCTTATTAATAAATCACATCATCTTATTTAAAAACCACCTATTTTTACACAAATATTTTTAGATTAATAAAAGACCTTTCTTAACTAGACTTCATGTGACCACATAACTCAAAACGGCAACCCCCTATTTGGAAATCGTGTGTAACACATGAAACAGTGTACAGTAATATATTCTACAATGACTCGCTGAAAAAGGCAACGATGATAAACTTCTGCGATATACTTCAAGCATGTCAGGCATCACATCGCACTGGTGCCCTGGCACAAATCCTTGACGCGACTCTATCCCGGTGAGTGTACATCGGTATATCCTACCCTCGTACTCAATTTATACTCGATCATTATAATAAATTATTCCACAGGAAATCCATATCCCAATCATACAATTTCGCACCCCTTTATCCCCTACTGAATTTTGGGCTCCACTTTGCAATGAGCTGAACACGGCTTTATCTAATGGCACAGCCTCCATTCTCAACAAATGCGGTCTACCTCCCCCGGTACTGTAATTAGGAAAATTACCCAACTCTTTTTTTTGTTTGTGAGATCCATTTCGCAGTCCATGTGACAATCCTACGTCCTAACAGCTAGCAACTTAAAAGCAAATACTTTACTCATTTACTGGGAAATTATGATCTCCCCCCCACATTAACTGAGACAACCACAACGCCTCCGCGACCTCACCCATTTCATATGTGGGCGGGCCAATTCCCCTAAACGATCTATACGTACTCACGAAGACTTTTTCAACAGGGGTTTCAGATTTTCATCATCTTTTAAAGTCCCCCACTGAGTCATCACCTACCCAAGGGGGGTGCCAAGGAGGAGAACCCAGGGGGGAGGTTCCTAAGGCCGGTGATCACCCTGCCGTCTCTCCTATCTACCCTTCCCAAGTGGTCGGTTCCCAAAAGTTTATGTTTGTGCCGAAATTGTCCCCAGCTCTCTCTTTGCTGGTGGGGGCGCCCCCCCAACCCTCCCCCCCGATTCTTTGCATTTTTGTTGGTGGGGCGTAGTTGGTTGGGTGTGCGGCTGGCTGTTTTGGTCCCGTTACCAGAAAATCCTCCGGCGGCAGGGCGTAGGACACGTGGCTTTGGAACAACTCCGCCCCAAGAGAACCTTCGGAATTTTCCGTGCACAATCAACCAAAAACCCGCGGAATTTCTTTAAACAAACGTTAAAAACCAGTTGGTCCCTCAAGCACCCCAACCCATCCCGCTATAAATACCACCACCCCAGGGCAATAGAAAAGGAACCCTCTGTGTGTATACCCCTTCTTGGACGCATAGGCGACGGGAATGTTCGGACTTGGTGGCGCGCCAATGAATCCTTAAGGGAATCTCGCGGGTGAAGGTACTCCAGTCTCCGAAGCGTTGTGAGAGAAAGTTCCGTTTTGGCCTGGGGAATCAAAAGGAAGGGCTACTGGGGGGTGGTTTGCGTTGGGGATTTAGCCCCCCCCCGCGCCTGGTTGTATGCCCTCAACTTCCAGCCCCTACTACTACTGAGCTCCCGCACGCCTCCCGAGATCAAAAGCTCTCTTTCTTCAGTAAAAAATATTTGCCGGTAGTTTACTCGACTCCGTACTCCTTCACTGCCTGCAATACTTTTAAAGGTTTTAAGCATTAAGAGGATTAGAGGTGAAGTTGTACACCCCGTGTTTAAGTGCCTTTAAAAAGGGGGCTCATCCCCGTACTTTGTTGATTGTACCGTTTTTTTTGGTACCACCGGGACCCCGTAGGAAGTGGTAATGTGTTTTCCGCTTTAACGGTGAACAGACAATACGGGGTTAAAGGGGGTGAAAAGTGTGGTCCAGGCGGTAATTACCCACCCCTTACCAGCAACACCCCCCAACCCTTAAACACATGACCCCGTATGTCCAAGCCCAACATGGCGACTTGGGACATTTGTGTTTGTGGCGGAAAATTACTATTAATTAGAAGAGGCCTTGTCCAGTCTTTCACACAACAATCATTTATTATGTGATTTAATGTACTTTTGAACCTTTTTTTTTGGTAAATGAAAGTTATTTAATTGAAATATTTTTTTTAATATTCCATGACCTCCAGGGACAGATTTTTATTTCTATTCCCCACTACGGGCAGTCAAACTAGAAGCCCCTATTCTCTCTCTAATATAAGCCACATCAAAGCCATGGGGGTGTCCCACACAGAGGCCGCCAATGTGTGCGCGTCCTGGGACGCTGCAGGGAATATTCCTTACACCGAAGTCCCCCCCTTGGACGGGTTGGGCTCCCCCGGTTTGGTTCCGTCGCCAAGACCTGGAGCAAAATATAATCAATGTTTACTCACTGCTCGCCTGAATTGCTATCCCTTTTATAGGTGCCTAAATGATCCGTCCAGCCTTCCCACAACAGCTCTCACGCACCCATATTCCCCCTTATCCCACAATGGCCGTCCTCGCCGAGCCACAAATTTTTGTAAACAATGACCATCCCCCCAAAGCGACATGGGCAATCTTACTAAACCAAAAACTTGGTCATTTAAACATAAGCAACCCGGCAACAATATTGCAACATTATGACCTCCCTAAAGGTGAAACGATCCCCATAATACTAGCCTGTGCCATACCGCCGCACCACAAAAAATACGTCTTATCTCTCCCTACTCATCATCTTATGGTCTTCACCCCCCCCCCTGGCAAAACCGGTCGCTGATAAACATTCCCAGAAGAACATCTTTCAAGTCTTTTCCCCTTTTCATCCTCCCAGTTTTTACCAAAGAGGCCAACGCCATGACACGCGTGAAGTCCCGTCATCACACGCGCTTCCTATACGTTACCCCCCGTCTCTCACCCCCCCCACCCCGCGCTACTGTTAGCGCCCTTATCCCCCCTTTCCCCCTGGAACCACGGTTAAACTTGGGGCACTGGGTTGGTGAGCACAATCATCCCCATCCGGTCGGGCGCAGGGATCCCCGGCCCAATTATCTATCTACCACCCCCTATTTCTTACCAGCCAGCCCCCCTGGTATCCCAGCACAGCTCTTCTCTTCCTCCTCTTTATTTTCACATCCTGAGAAGCTCTCATCCTCTTTCAAATAATTTCGTGTTGGTTCTCACATGCAGCAAACTGTCGGTCCTCACTGCAAACCTCACTCTAACGACCAATCATAACCTCAATCCGGGAAGTTTTATCAGATTTTCCCTTTTTTCCTTTTCCCTTCCCCACCCGTCCCTCCAGCCCCCCTCTGTCTTGTTGTAACATGACAAAAAAGAAAACCAGAAACAAAAACTTGATATTTCGTATCTCTCTTTTTTTTTTTGTGTTTGTACATTTTCTACTCTCGTCCCCCTGTATCCTTTTTCTTGTTTTGTAACAATTTCTCTCCTGTTTTTTTTGTATTTTTTATTTTGGTAAGTTTTTTTTGTTTTTTATGATGTATTTCAATATTCCTAAAATCTTTTTCGTCCTTACCTTAAAATACTTTACAACGCCGTCAGTCCAAGAATGAGAGGTAAAACTAACTTACTGTTCTGTCCTGGCCTTGTATAAAAGGGTTTGATCACCCATTTAAATAACAGTTTCATTTGGCAGTTCCCTGCGACTAGGTACAGACCCGACTTTCCGAGTTTTGACGCCAACTCGCGGTACCCCCCTACCTTGCCCGCACCCATTGAACCCCTCCTTACCTCTATCTCCACCCTAAATCTTTTTGGGTGAGTAATCCATGATCGGTGGGTTTGCTTTGTTTCGTTCAACTTTTTACATAAGGTTGTTTTTTATATTCAGCTGTTTCTTGTCCCCCCCCTCTCGTGTCGTCTCCCATTTTGAAAAAATCCTTTTTTAATTGTTAATAATTCTCCTTGTTGTCTCCTCACGCACTAAATTCCAACATTTTTATTATTTTTCGAAAAAGATCTACAAAAATATCGCGCAGGTTTATTGTCCCTGCGGGGGTTAAATGACGCCTTGTCTCAAAAAAACTGTGGTTTTGACTTTTTTATAAGTTTTTGCAGCCTTTACAGTAGAGAAGCTGCCGTTGCCTCATGCCTTGGTCGCCAGACCGTGCTCTTGCTAAGGCCATAGCTTTTCAGACCGATCCCCGGTTAACGGTAACCTCAGGGGGGACTGGGCTGTGGGCGCTCAACAGGCGCGTAACCCGTACTTTTACGAAAGGTTGTCGAAAGTGTTTTCCTATTTCTTATTAAGCTGAGAAGAAAAAACATAGAGACAACGCGCCTCAAGAGATGAAAAACAATGAGGCCAACCAATATAAAAGTGGGCACTTCAAACAACCTCGTAAAATTATTCCAAAAAGTTTTAAATGTGGTCTCCTATTTATTTATAAATGCCCTGTAGGTGAAAGGGATTGATCCTCCTTTCACAAAGAAATACTAAAACTACCAAGGTGCGTATTGTGTCGATATCTATAAAGTAGAATATCATGTGCATTGTAAGTACATATGTAAACTCAAGTGATATATGGCCCGCGGTGGTTAGCGCAGCTACCAGCCTCATCGTTAGCCGTCCTGGGTCCTAGGTTCAACCAAGCCCTCCGGGTGGCCAACATTTGCAAAGACTTGATGTGACTGTTGTCTGTTCTACACCCGTTCTCCGCTCCCCTCTCCCATGTTTTGCGTGTCGTGGTTTCCCACTCCACCCTCTCCTCCCGCGTCCCCTGGTTTCCTTTCCCCTCCCCACACAATACCAAAAAACATACTGTGCTAGTTTGTGAGCCCCCATGGAGGAAACTGGGACCTGGATTTGGCAAGACTCAGTGCATGCGCAGCGCTAACTCAGGGATGCGCATGTGCGTAGCTATATATAAATTGGAAAATCTTATTATTCATTTTTATGTGTAACAGTGAGTGTGTATATGTACCATGCTGTGTATGTTGAACGGTTTGTAAACTGTCGGCATATTGTAATGTATATTTTGTCTTGTTACTACTAATAAACTATCAATTCAATTTGCTTGCAGAAATCCATTTGTTTTTACTTACATGGGACCCACCAATCCATTTCTCTAGTTTCTAATGAATGGTCAGGACTTCTTACTTTCGAATAACTTTTGCAGTTTGAGGTGTATATACTAATATGCAAATGGCTGCCATCTGCACGACGGAAATTTGAGAATTTAGTGGTGAGTCACTTTCTGGGGTAAGATAAACCATGGATATCCCATTGTAGTTACAACAATCGGGTACAAATGAAGAGACAGGTCCGCTTCACTAAATACGATAAAATTATAAATTGTCGCTAGGCATTTTTTCTAGGTACTCCTGAAAAAACCCTTGATTCGTCAGTAACCTTTTACAAATGAGTTATTGAGCCACACAAATACAGCAAGATCACCCGGGTGACTTACAAGATAGTTCTCGCACGGTTTGTTCGGAATTAGATTTTGTAATGCTAAGTCCGGAACTGGCTAACATTTTATCATGTCTAAAGCCCCATGCAAAAATTTTCTTTGGCACTCTATATTGACTATTTTGCGGTTTTACACAATGTTTCCGATTGGTGCATAACGAACACGCGACATTAACATAAATCTTAATTGCGCACCTGATAGATAACTGTTACAAAGCTTTTTCGTCAACCCAAGCTCAGGTACAGTCAATTACACGATCCCGAGGTCCTTTTTGTGACTAAGAGTCATCTGTAAGTGGGGTGTTCTTAATAGTAGGTACGCACCAGATGGTCGAACAAATGACTACAGAAAGGCTGGTTGATCCTATCTTATACAGAGTGCATTGGGAGATTTCTTATTACAGAAAGTATCCCAAATCCCACCACAGGGTTGTAACTACGCGTTAGCAGCCGTAGTCAGACAGTAGCAGCCACCTATGGGGCCCCACAGTTTCAGGCGGGCCCCCTCAATCCCCGAGCCCTGACCCAAAGAATGAAGATGTGCTCCCTTTATCATATTATGCCTGCACATTGTGGTATATATAAATAATTGGTTTAATGTGAATATGTATCTGTGATGTTGTATATGCCGTATGTTGGTTATAGTTGGTTTTTACATGTCGCTGTGTATATATACAGTACGATCCATTATATGTATGTGTCCTGTAAGCTGTACTGCCTCCTGTATAAATTGGCCACTGTATGTGTGGTTTAATAATGACATCGATGCAAATCATGGTGATTATGTAGCAGTATGTACTTGTGTACTTGTATGTGGTTACTATAGCTGTTTATATTGCTGCTATTGTGCTCCAATGTACTCGTATGTGTGTAATATATGCCGGGTTACAAGTTCTGTAAATACTGGCCCCATACGGATGTCTGTTCTGTGAGGTTAATAGCTCTATATGTGTGTAACGATGTAAAATGTGTATGGTGAGGGAATGACCCAGTATGATGTTTATATATATAGGAATGTAATATAAGTACAATTTAAGTAAGCCGGACAGGAGGGTCCCCTTCAGAGTCCTGCTATGGGCGCCACTGCCTCTCCTAGTTACGCCAAACCTGTATTCCAGCAGTGATTTGGAGACAACAGCCAGAGTGTTATATGTTGTCGCCTGGACGACATACACGCACGCCCCTTTATTCGTAACACCTGTCCATACTGCATCGTTACACACTTCTAATTTTCTAATCAGCAATCAACCCATGGCGGCAACTCAAGTGCATTCATGAGCATTAGTAAGCGATGGTTCAACCGGAAAACATCCCCCTCGCGGTTCACCTCCTCTTCATATCCGAGCATCAGTAATTGGGAAGAAGAGTGATTTGTGCCTTTGAACGTGCCAATGGTTGTTTGGAGTGCAGAAGGGCTGGTCGAAGTATTTTTTAAACTGTATACTGCTGATCTATCTGGGATTTTCAACCGCACACCATCTCTGGGTTTTACAGAGATCGAGAGTCCGAAAAAAGAATAAAACATATCCCCAGTGAGCGGCATGTTTTCTAGTGCTCGGACAAATTACCTGAAGTCTTGTTGATGCCATACAAGGTCAGAGGACTCATAGGCAACATCGTGATTCGAGACTGAGAGAAAAGCCACAGTGAACTCAATCAGCCACCAAATCAGCTACAAAACACAAGTGATGCCGAAGACGCATCTCACTGAACGCTACACGTAAACCTCGAATTTAGAGCGCGAGATCTGGGCTATAACACGCAGCAGAAGACCACCCACCGCGAGTGCACACATATGCCACTCCTTTCCAGCTAGACATCCAGGAAACTGAGGCTACAATTTGCGCACCAGCTCATCGAACTTGGACCAGTAGAAAGATTGGACAAACGTGGCTCTCCTTGGGCTCTCGAATTTCCCTCTCATTTCTTTCATCGTGATTTCTGCTGCACATTCGTAGGAGAGGGTCAGAATTTGGCGTCAAACAACTGAAAGCATGGAATCACATACCTTGCCTCCCTACTTGTTCAGCGATTATTTCAGGACTGGTTGTGTAGGTGGTCCTCATGGTGTGGGGAATATTTTTCTTGGCACTACTTTGGCCCCCTTGGTACACACACCACAGCCTAACCTGAGTTTGTTGCTGACCAGTACCATCCCTTTATGAGCACAATGACACCGCTTGTAACAATCTGTTGCTTTAATTTCAAGATCAATTACTTACGTTCAAGCAGGATAATGCGGCCATGTCAATAAAGCTTGGAATCGTCTACAGAAACACTGGTTCTCCCTTGAACATGACATTGAGGCACGGGACTCAAAACGGGCCCTCCACAAGTCAACCTAGATCGCAAATTCCATAGACGCAATACTCTTGGGATGTCGTGGACGGGAGATCTCGCACCATCTGGATGTGCACAGCCCGAACAAATCACTCTGCGGCAACTGTGTGATGCCATACATGTCCAATATGACCAAAATCTATGAGAGCTTCCAAGCACGCATTGTGTCCACTCGATATGCGCAGAAGAATTGAGCGCAGTTCTGACGCAAAAAGAAAGGGGTCTCACACCCACCCGTTACTCATACAGCCATGGTGTAACCTAAATAAGTGCCCGGATGAGGTGTAATGGATCACATCAATTAGTGGCTCCCACAACAGCAACGAGCTGCTGTGGACGTGCCTCCAGCCCTGTGCTCAGAGTAAAAGCTGTTGCACTCGAGCAAAAACAGGCTCTGTTGACATACTATTGTTTTCCATGTCTCATGTTTCTCTAGTTTCTATCGCAGCAAAATCTGTTTCTCTTTCTTTTTTTTGTGGATTCCTCCATTCTTTGCCTCCTCCTCTTCATTTCCTTCCTCTTCCTTCCCCTAGCACTCCCTCAGCTAACCGTAGGAGCACTCCCCCCCCTCGACGCGAAGACCAAAAAAAGTCCTGCTTTCTTTCTTTTTTTTGGTGGATTGGATCCCCATCCTCTCCCGACCGGGGGGTTGTGTTTGGGGATACTGTTAGATAAGTAGAACTTGGCCGTCAACCAAATACACAAATTTTTTCTTCCCCTTTTTTCTCTTCTCTCTGTTGTTGTTTGTGCTTTGAACACTCTCCTCTCCTTGCCCCCGCTCTCCGACTTTGGATTTGTTACCCGAGTAACCTCTAATTTGTTTCGCTTAATCAGGCAATCTCCTGGGCTTGACCCCAGCTTGATATATTTCCTTGGGTTTTCAGTTAGTGTGAGTAGAATTTAAACTTTCTTGCCCTACGTTATTGCTTCCGGTTGAGTCTTTCCCAAGCCCCTTGTTTTACTTCTCTGGTCAAATGTGGCCTAAGTGACAACCTACTGCAGCCAGACCAACCATTCCCTTGAAAAAGGAAGTGGTATCCATCCCCATCTCCACCTATAAAGGAGTTGTCCCACCATAAGCACAAAGGCACTCTTAAAACTTACCCCGTCCCACCATATCAAACCGAAAAGCATGCGATCACATCTATTTAATAAAGAGATCATACGTGGCACGGCAATCATGACTTGACAAAAGACAATAATTCTCTCAAGACAACTGCACAAGCCGGAAATGAGTATAGTCACAATTGACACAATTAGACACAATATCACACAGATTCAAATATGCATCCAATGTTTGTGGTTCACAGATAGCCATAGGAGTTCACGAAAAAGCCAATCAGCGCTGGAGAATCAGTAAACAAAAAATGGAACGATCTTACCATTGCCAGACGGTATGCCAATGGCCAGAAGGTGTAGTCCACTTCTGTATAGATGAATGGGGTACGCACTGATGAGGAGACCCTAAAATCATGCCCGTTACATGACCTGGAACCCCAAAGATTTGCTCCTGCCCTCACAGGAGGCACAGGTCCCACTCTAGACCTAATAAAGGGAAAAACAAACTGGTATGTTTATAGTAAGATAGTTTTTATAAGAAACAGTTGAAAATTAGCTGTTCGTTCAGGGCTCCGTCCGGGGACGTTTGCATTAGTTTGAATATCCATTTACACTCAATTTGAAGGATTTTTTGGATCCCAATTTCACCCTCTATAAGGGGGTTTGATCAGATTCAAGCACCATTAAAAACTCAAGCATTTGGTTTTGCCATGTGTGTGAGTCGGAACTGTGTTTTGCCACCACTAGCAGCGGTGGCATTGTCCATTTATGGCATCCTCTGCACGTGCCTCACCACTCTCCTCCTCAATCCCGAAAGGTGCGATTTCTATCAAGGCGATTTCTGTTATAAAAACAAAACCTTTACTCCAACGGGACACCTGCTGTTGGTCTCCAATGTTTACTGCTAAGCAGTTTCTCGCCCAAACACCGGGACGGGTACCTTGTGTTCAATGTCGGGTCACCGAAGCCCCATAATGATTACCGCTTCGTGGCGACGAAACGCGTAGGCGAGGTTAGAAACTTCATAGGGTCCAGATTGGGACTCGCCCTTGGTGGAGGCAGAGACAAATACTTTGGGGTCCAGGTCATAACAGGGGCATGATTAGGGTCTCCATTCATCTATACAGAAGTGGACTTACACGCATTTGGACTCCAAATGATACCGTCGGTAATGTAAGATCGTTCCATTATTTTGTTTACCGATAACTTACAAGCATGATTTGGCTTTTTCGTGACCTACGTCCTCAGTGTACAACATTAGATCCATACTTGAAGTCTGTGTGTGATATCTTCGTGTCTAATGGTCTCAATTGTGACCTATCACTCATTTCCTGTGTGCTTGTCTGAGATTATTGATTTTTTGTACAGGTCATGGATTTGCACGAATGTCATCAGACAGTTGAACCAATTCTAGCTGAGGTCATGTGTTACTGGACCATGATGTGGGTCATACTCAATTCTTTAATACATGGTCATGAACAGGGTGACAAGTGAGAGCTGTCACCAGTTGATAGTAGAAATTTTTATGTTGTTCGTAAGTACTGCGAGCACTTATGATTTGAAGTGAAAATAATTTATTTTGATTAACACAATTATACTAGGTAACGACATTTTATTATGTGTTTGTCACCAAATGCTAATCATTAAAAGCTCATACTTCATGCTGGGTCTATAGTTTATGTGCGACTATTTCAGGGCGGTTATAAATTATAATTATCATTGGCTGGTATATGCTTGCTTCGGTAGATCACTAGTAGGGAGATTGCACCGGTTAAGGAAGTATTGTCTAGGGTGGGGACACCTATGGCATAGGGGATGTATTGTACATATCAGAGAGCGCTTTATACTGCTGGCGCACCCAAGACCGGTCACGCCCGAGATCAACTTGGGTTATGCATCCTCGAGGTTAAAATGCTCTGTCGTTGAATATTTTTGATTTTGCTTGTCTGTTTTGATAAAGCACTCCCCTCATCTGATGCGGTTTGCCACAGCTGACGACACTCTACATGTCTCATTGCTGACTATCAGAGTCTAGTGTTAGTATGCTCATCAACCTTCACTGTTCATATGAAAACGAGACTCTCTTCCGTAGTGACTCTTTGATGCTTAGCATAGGAACATCATAACATCATCAACTGTACATATGTCTTATACCAAGTTGTTGCTCTTATACTTTCCCATTCCACAGATGTAATCGAGTGTGGACCATCTGTGACTTTGCTTCTATATGCAATGAACACCTATCATTAGCTACAGTTACAATCTCCCCTCGTGTCCGAAACCCATGAATCTTCTTCACCAGTTATAAGAGATGCCTTGAGATTACTGTACTACTATCTTACCCTAGCTGGATGCTCCTATAGGGGTTCAGTAAAGTGAAAGAGGCTCGAAATAAATAGTCATCTTACAAGTTATCTCTATAGTCGTTCTTAAATATCCTATTGTTCTGTTGATTAGCTTCGGGAGTGAGAGAGTTACTGGAGCAGATTACTTCTCCTCTGCTTGTGCAGATGTCTCGGGAGAACCATCCATAGTAACTGGTCTCCCAGACTCTCCAGCCTCCGAGACAACATCTGAGAATTACAACGATAGATCGCTACAGAGGGGACAAACACAAAACAACTTGCAGAATAGTCATATAAACCTGACCAGAACAATGTAATTCTTCTGTCTCATGCCACCTAAAGTTGTTTGTCCTATAGGGGAGGAGTCGCTCCTTTGGTACATCGATGTACACTCTTCCTATGTTATTTCTTTAAAGGTGCATCTTTTTTTTCTTGATACAACACTGTTTTTGCAGTTGTCTTATTGCTAATGGGTGGGGTTGTTTGCAAGTCAGAATTGATGATAGAGTGTGCAAAATATTATCAAAAGCTTAGCAGCAAACTAAACAGAGAGGGGCGTTCGATCAATGCGGGACACCGTATCAGTTTTTTTGTAGATATTTGGCAGCTCATTTTGAGCGCCCTAGGTTGATACCTATGTCCTTTTCAACTTGTATAAAAGCCAAAACGCATTGTAAATGATTGGTGTTAGACCACATGTGTTACCATCACATGTTATTAGGGATCTTTGGTACACAACAAATGTTAACCAGTAATGTAAATGTGGGCAAAATCCACTCTCTCTCCTCAAGCCGTCGTAATGTGTTTTTCCAAAATGCAATTTAAAAATGCGAAGTAGTGTGACCCGCACCCTCACAGGTACAACCATCAATAGCAGTTTTACAAAACATGCAAATGCAAGAATTTCAGAATTTTCAAAAGAAAACAGGTTACGACTCAAAATTTTAAACATTTTAAAAGCAATGGGAAATAATTGCCAATTTACATGTAAAAATCGGGTCCATGAAAAACAAACGCATTCCTTTGGCAGCTGCCCTGGCGCCAGAGTGCAGATTTGCGCCTAAAAGTCCCAAAAAATAAGCAAAAAAACTGATAAGTAAAAGTAGCATGTGGAAAACATCGTGTAAAACAAGAAGCTACATAACACAAGCAAGGTGCAGACCAAGGGGGTACTAAAAACGACAAGCGAAGTGCAAAACGGCAAAAGCACAAAAAAGGACATTTGACTAGCCAGAAAATAAAGATTCACTGTTCTTAATGAGTGCCAAAACTCTCACACAACCCAAAAGAAAACTGCAAATCATTGAAGTTAGTCCCAGCTAACAAATATGAGACTCTGGTTGGCAGACAAGGTCATATGTGGCCGTAATTCACCCCTATGCGCCACATTGGGGCGCCTATTTCAACGGGCGATTGTATGTACGGGCAGATATAACGTCACCCATAGACGTCTCTAAGGGAAGCACAGGCACCCTAAGGGAGCGGTACGGTGCTGGTACATTCCTCTCCCTACCGCGCTTTGCCGTTAAGCACGGCGGGCAACGGTAGTGTGCATCCAGCCTCAAAGTGACTTTGCACTGTTCGATATTAATATGGCGCAATTGGAAAGTCGCAAAAACAGCTTTGTGCCAAAACCTGAGCAAAAAAAACAACTCCAAACATAGACACAAAAAAATTCCATTATAAACCCCCCCCCCCCCATCGTCCCCTCCCCCCCCAAACACACACACACACACACACACATCACACACTGGGAAGATTGTATCAAGTTTTGTTGGAAAGTCAGAAAATATTTCCAGTGCCCATTGGCCAACAATCACAGCTCACGCTTTCATTGTACCAGTTGCTCATGAATATTTTAAAGGGGAGATGGATTGGTGCCATGGGCAACTGGAAAATATTCAGAGCTTTCAGGACGCTTGAGAAATCTTTGCCTGCCCCTGGTCTCTTATGGGTGTTCGTTTGGTTGGTTGCATATCAACATGAAATATTAATATCATACTTTTTTTCTGGAATTATGCTGAATATTCCATTGTAAACCCTTAATATGTGAATTATTTTTTAAGGATTTAACAGAATAAGCATTTGAAAAGTTTTTTTTTTGGTTAAAAGTATTGAGCTTTTTATATCGGGAAATAATTTTTGAACCGTGAGAATAAAGTTCATGGTTGTTTTTTGGAGTTACAGATGAATGAAAATATTAAAAAATATAGTGTTATTTTTTTTTGCCAGCCTCATGGTGAGGTTCTCACTATCATCACATAACCTGATGACATGAATTAGGATTACACAAAAAACCTGGAATCACATTGACTGGATTGGTGAGAATGCATTCTTAAGTGAACTAACACAGTTTTTGAACCTAGTCAGGAATCTCCAAATTCCAATTTCTTCTCTGAATTTTTGGCCTTTGATCTAATATATGGGATAAAACATTAGGATCTAGAGAATTTCAGGTATTACGTTGATACCTGCTGATACATAATAGGTTAAACACTCGCTGTTGACCTTACCACACTCAATTGAATGATTTAGGGATCGTGCAAAACAAAAAACAGAGGACGAATAAAGTTCAATTTGGACCCCATTATCAGCTTTTCATAAGACAACAGGGGCACATTACTTACCTGTCCTGATGCAGTTTCCCAGAAATGCCAATGTCCGTTAAATTTGCCCTGTGCCGCGATTCACTAAGATAGTGGGTGAGCCGATATATTGCATTGTCTGCTCCCCGCTCAGGTGTCCGACAGAGTTCACGTTCTTATGTACTGGTGAATTGTAAGTGCATGGATTGCGTCACAATTGGAAGTAAAATCCGCGCTCAGTTCCGGAATCAGTTGGATCGTACGACAGACAGCCCCCCAGCTTTCATGTTGCATGACAATGGCACCGCGCGCCACAAATCCGATCGCGTGCGGAAGGAATCCCCAGTTAAATACTTTCACAGCCCCGGCAACGACAAAAAATGAGTAAAATCCGATTCAGAAAATGTGACGATCCCTAGAGAAGACTTTAGTAAAATAGCCCATAAAGGGTATAGCGGGAATGCTGGCGCAAGAAGCGTAGCCGCTTGACTCGATCCGTTACAATTGCATTGGTGAAAGTGAAAATGGTGAGAGCTGCGTCAAGGGTTGTGTGTGTGTCCGAGTGTCGGATCATATCAGCTCATTTCATGAAGACCCCTAGGACACAGGAGTTATTGGGCTCATTGCGAGTATACTCCAACTTCAAAACTCCATAAACTTTTTCATTTTTACGGGTACAGACCTGGACAGGACATGATCTTCAGGGATAGGGTCAGATTGGGACTGCCCTTGTGAGGGCAGGAGCAAATACTTTGGGGTGCCAGGTCATAACAGGGCATGATTAGGGTCTCCATTCATCAGTGCGACCCCATTCATCTATACAGAAGTGGACCTACACCTTCTGGGCCATTGGCATACCGTCGGCAATGGTAAGATCGTTCCATTTTTTTGTTTACTGATCTTCCAGCATGATTGGCTTTTTCTGAACTACCTATTGGCTATCTGTGAACCACAAACATTGGATCATATTTGAATCTGTGTATGATATCTGTCTAATGTCATTGTGACTATCTCATTTCCTGTGTGCAGTTGTCTTGAGAATTATTGTCTTTTTTGTCATGTCATGATTGCCGTGCATCAGTATGATCTCTTTATTAATAAGAGGGGCTGCTGTGGTTTTATGAGGTGGACAAGACGCCTATTATAGGTGGGGATACCCTCCTTACAAGAATGGTTGGTCTTGGCTGCAGAGGTTGACATTTAGGCCAATGGCCTGGAGAGTAAAACACGGGCTGGAAAGACTCAAACAAGAAAGACAAGTAGGGCATGAAAGTTACTCACACTGAAAACCAGGGAATAATACAAGCTGGGGTCAAGCCAGGAGATTGCTGATTAAGGCAAACAAAAATCTAGAGGTTAATCCAGGTAACAATCCAAAGGTCGGGAGCCAGAGGAGGAGAGGTTCAAAGCACAAACAGAGAAAAATGTGGACGGCCAAGTTTCTTTACTTATCGCTAACATTATCCCTAATTACAACCGGTCGGAGAGGAATGGAATCCACAAAAAAAGAAACAGATTTTGTGCGAAAGTAGAGAACATGGAAACAATAGTGTCAACAGAAGCCTGCAACAGCTTTTACTCTGAGCACAGGGCTGAGAGCACAGCAGTGTGAGCACACGATGACATATGTCTCCAGGGACAACATCTAACACTGGCTGTTGTCTCCATCATCACTGGCTGATACAGTGGTGTAACTAGGAGAGGCAGGGCCCCATAGCAGACTTCTGAAGGGGACCCCCTGCCGGCTTAAAAATGTACATATATTATATTCCTATATACATAACCATACAGTTCATCACTCATACATACACATTTATACACTGTTACACACATATAGAGCATATACACCTCACATATACACACATACAGTGCCATTTACAGATGTACAGCATATATACACACATACAGTACATACACACCATACAGCATATACACATCATATATACACACATACAGTGCCATATAAACACATACAGTATATATACACACATACAGTACATACACACCATACACCATATACACATCATATATATACACACATACAGTGCCATATAAAGACATACAGTATATATACACACATACAGTACATACACATCATACAGCATATAAACATCATATATACACACATACAGTACCATATACAGACATACAGCATATATACACACATACAGTGCCATATACAGACATACAGCATATATACACACATACAGTACATACACACCATACACCATATACACATCATATATACACACATACAGTGCCATATACAGACATACAGCTTACATACACACATAACGTACTGTATTTATACATACCATAAACCATATACACATACATGGTGTATGTTAAGCTGTATGTCTGTATTGGCACTGTAGTGTGTATATATGAGGTTGTCTATGGTGTATGTTGTGTATGTACTAGTAATGTGTGTATATATACTGTAATGGCGGTATATTGCACTGTATGTGTGTATATGTATGTGTAATAAATGGTGTCTGGTGTGTATTCCTGTATTGTGTACATAAGGCTGTACGCCTGTAAATGGCATCTGTGTGTGAATATGTGGTGAATATGCTCATATGTGTGTACATGTATAACTGTGTATGTATGAGTGATGAACTATATTTTTATGTATATAGGAATCTAATATATGTACATTTTTAGCCGGCAGGGGGTCCCTTCAGAGTCTGCTATGGGGCCCTGCCTCTCCTAGTTACCCACTTTTCAGCCAGGTGACATGATGGAGACAACAGCCATTGTTATGATGTTGTCCCTGGAGACATACACTCACCGGCCACTTTATTAGGTACCCTGTCCAACTGCTCGTTTAACACTTATTTCTAATCACCTCACTGGCGGCAACTCAGGTGCATTATAGGCATGTAGACACCTGGTCAATACAATCTCCTGCAGTTCAAACCGACATCGTAATGGGGAAGAAAGGTGATTTGTGGCCATTTGAACGTTGCCTGGTTGTTGGTGCCAGAAGGGCTGGTCTGAGTATTTCAAGAACTGCTGATCTACTGGGATTTGCACGCACAACCAGTCTACTAGGTTTAACAGAGAATGTTCCCGAAAAAAAAAGAACATCCAGTGAGGAGCAGTTCTGTGGCGGCGGAATGCCTTTTGAATGCCAGAGGTCCGAGGAGAATGCGCAGACTGGTTCAGCTGATCTGGCAACAGTTGAACTCAAAAATCGCCACCGTTACAAACCAAGGTAGCATAAGAAGCATCTACTGAACCGCACATACGTCCAACTTTGAGGCATGGGCTACAGACAGAAGACCAACCGGGTGCCACCCCTTTCAGCTAGACAGGAAACTGAGGTGCTACAATTTGCACAAGCTCATCGGATTGACGAAGAAGATTGGAAAAACTTTGCCTGGTCGATGCGTCTCGATTCTGCTGCGACATTCGGATGGTAGGGTCATGAATTTGGCGTCACAACAAAAGTATGGATTCCATCCTGCCTTGTATCAAGCGGTCAGCTGGTGGTGGTGGTGTCATGGTGTGGGGAATATTTCTTGGCCCTTTTGGGCCCCTTGGTACAACTCCACACAGCCTACATGAGTATTTTTCTGACCATGTCCATCCCTTATGATCACAATGTACCACTGTAAACATCTGATTGCTACTTTCAGCAGGATAAGTCGGCATGTCATAGCACCATAAATCATCTCCGACTGGTTTTCTTACATGACAATGAGGTCACTGACACCTCAAATGGCCTCCACAGTCACCAGATCTCATCCATAGAGCTGCTTTGGATGTGTTGGAACGGACAGATTCGCATACATGGATGTGCCGCCGACATCTACACGGCAACTGTGTTATGCCATCATTCAATATGGACCAATCTCTGAGGAGTCTTCCAGCACCTTGTTGAATCTATGCCACGAAGAATTGAGGCAGTTCTGAAGGCAAACGGGGGTCCAACCCGTTTTACTATCATGTGTACCTAATAAAGTGGCCCGGTGATTGTATGTCATTGTGTAGCTCACAATAGCTGCGCTCTCAGCCCTGTGGTGGGGGCCTCCCAGAGTAAAGCTGTTGCAGGCTTCTGTTGACACTAATTTGTTTCCATGTTTCTACTTTCGGCACAAAATCTGTTTCCTTTTTGTGGATTTCCATTCCTCTCCGACCGTTTGTAATGAGGGATAATGTTAGAGATAGTAAGAACTTGTTGGCCGTACACATTTTCTCTCTGTTTGTGCTTTGAACCTCTCCCCCGCTGGCTCCCGACCTTTGGATTTTACCTGATTAACCTCTAGTTTTGTTTGCCTTAATCAGCAATCTCCTGGCTTACCCAGCTTGTATTATTCCCTGGTTTCAGTGTGAGTAATTTCATGCCCCTACTTGTCTGTCTTGTTGAGGATGGTTCTTTCCAGCCGTGTTGGGTTACTCTCCAGGCCTTGCCTAAATGTCAACCGCTGCAGCCAAGACCAACCATTCTTGTAAGGAGGGTATCCCCACCTCTAATAGGCGTCTTTGTCCACCGCATAAAACCACAGCAGCACATCCTCTTATTAATAAGAGATCATACTGATGCACGGCATCATGACTGACAAAAAGACAATAAGTCTTTAATACAACTGCACGCAGTAAATGAGATAGTACATGCATTAGAACCTGATTATCATACACAGATTCAAATCTGATCCAATGTTTGTTCCGATAGGCCATAGGAGTTCGAAAAGAAAGCCACTCATGCTGGAAGATCATAACAAAAGAATTGAACGATCTACCATTGGCGACGGTATGCCAATGGCCTCAGAAGGGGTAGGTCCACTTCTTAGATAATTGGGTCGCACTGATGAATGGAGACCCTAACAATGCCACTGTTTAGACTGGCACCCAAAGTATTTGCTCCTGCCCTCACAAGGGCAGTCCAATTCTGACCCTATAAAGGGAACAACTGGTATTGTTTATAGTAAGATATTTTTTTAATAAGAAACCTTGAAATGTAAGCTGTCGTTCAGGCGCCGGGACGTTGCATGTAGTTTGATATCCATTTACATTCATTTTGAAGGATTTTTTGATCCAATTTTCCTCCTCTTAAGGGGGTTTGATCAGATCCATTCCCTACAACTCAAGCATTTGTTTTGCCATGTGCGTGAGTTTGACATGTTTGCCACCGTGTGGCATGTCATTTATTGCTTCCCTCAAACCCCTCCAAACAGACACCCCAGCACCCCCCACACCAACTCGCACCCCCCTATCCTTACCAAGCCACCGGTGACCGACTACACACCTCCATCGGCGTCAGACACAGGCGATTGATGGGTAATAGCCACGCGAGGGGGGGAATCGCCTCCATCCCACACCCGACCACACCGGTCGGCTGGCCCGCAGAGCGGCATCAACATACGGACCGAAACAACAACTCCCGCCCCCCCACCTCAGTGCCCGCGAAGACCGCGCCAGTTTACCCGTGCCCCATTCTTGTGGAGCTCCTAGTCTAGCTCAGTGCTATATACGAATCATGGGCTCCGCCGCACCACAACCTACTACACACCCGTCTCTTTTGTTCCTCCCCCCCCTTCTCCCAGTCACTAAAGAGTTGCCCACGCCCAAGTCAGCAGTAAGGAGCACTTCTCAACCCGGCATAAACATGCGCAGAACAACGCACGCACACAAATCAAGAAGCTGAGCTATCTCGCGACGAAACGAGACCTTACAGCCCATTCGTAACCTGCGAAGGCCGAAAATGCCCAGGCAAAAAACCATCACCGCCACGCATGACCAGCATTGCGCAATGTCTGGCGTACCAACGCAGCCGCGCGCAGCAGGTCGAGGGACGAACGAGCATGGCGTCCGGACCAACCTCCCTGCCGGGCAAAGTGCGGAGAGGGGTCGAGTCAAGGGGAGGGAGGAACCTGGACTCATTATAAGAGGCACCCGCGGCACGCTAACATGTCGAGTACCGCGCCGTGCAATACTGCTTGCATGAAGCGCCAGGTAAATAGCAATAGCGCCCGCCCGGCGCCGAACGGGCTCGCCGTGCAGGGAGTGAGGCACCACCATCCACAAACTTGGGCTGAGCATGACTGATATCACGAGGACTTAGATGGGAGTGTCGTGCAGTGGAGCCAATACTAGCCCCCCCCGGCTGCCTTCGCCACAGGCGCGCCATGACCTCGCCTTTTCTCCCCCCCATCTCCTACTTCCCTTCCCAAGTTGTCCGTTTCGATCAAGGCGATTCTGTTATAACAAACAAACCTTTCACAGTAAAAACCAGTGGGCCCTGGCAGACCCTTCTGGGCTATTTTGTCTCGACCTTATGTGGATGCCTGATCTGCGTCCTTGTATGTGGCTTCTAGCCGGGGCACGACACAAGACGCCTGGAGGTGTGCAGTGAGCGCAACGATGAGACATGGCATAACCGTCCCTCAGGCTTGGGGTGAGAAAAGCAAGGCAGGGGGGGTTGAGTTAGGGTGACCGCACTAGCGAATTGTATGGCGTTGCCATTCGGAGGGGCTGGGATGAAGGCGAAGGGAAATTTTGGGGAGGTTTGGCAGAGTGAATCTGGTGTATGACCACTTACCAAGTAATTAGTCCGTGAAGTTTTGGTTGACGGGCTGTGGTGCGTGAAGGGGGGGACTTAGAGCGGGAATGAACGTATAGCGGACGGAGGTGCAGAGACTGATGTCGATTCTCTTATGTCCTCGCTCGCTCCCCTTTCATGCTTCTCACCTTGTATGGACGAAACGCTTAGGTGGGCGAGGTTGTAACTTCAATAGTGTCAGATTGGGACTGCCTTGGGAGGCAGGAGCAATACTTTGGGGTGGTCCAGGGTCATAACAGGCATGAATTAGGGTCTCCATTTCATTCTATACAGAGTGGACCTACACCTTCTGGACCATTGGCATACCGTCGGTAATGGTAGATCGTTCATTTTTGTTTACCGATCTTCCAATGCATGATTGCTTTTTCTGACCTACCGTCCTGTGACTTGGATCATTTTGAATCTGTGTGTGATATCTGTCTAATGTCATTGTGACTATCTCATTTCCTTGGTGCATTCTTGAGATTATTGTCTTTTTGTCAGGTCCATGATGCGTGCATCATATCAGTTGAACCAATTACTAGTGATGCATTGTTTAGTGGACCACGATGTGGGTCCTCTACCATTCTTATAATCATTGACATGAACAGTGTGACAATTGAGCTGTCACCAGTTGATATGAAAATTTTTTGTTTGTTTCTAATGGTACTGAGCACTTGATTTGATGAAAATTTAGTTTATTAACACACTAACAGTTAAGTTTTATATTGTTTTCACCAATGCGGTAAAGCTATCTTCATTGCTGGTATATAGTTATGTGGCGATATATTCCAGCTGGATAAATTTATCTTGTGTATTTCATTGCTGGTATATCTGTTTTGAGGTATTGCCAGGACGGGAAGTATTGTATAGGGTGGGGAACCTATGCATGGGAGGTAGCAATCAGAGCCTTCCTGTGGGCACCCAGAACGTCCCACCCGAGATCACTTGAGTGACTTAATGGCTCTTCTTGCAGTGTGTGAAAATGCCCCTATGTGCGTTGCACTTATTTTTGCCTCCCAATAATAGTGATTTTGGTGATTGTTTCTAGCTACTTTTCTGTATGATAGAACATTTCCCCCTTCCCTTTCCTCCTCTCCGTCAGTCTTGTCCCATTGGAACGTATAACTTCTGTCACTCATGGTTGTAAACCGAGTTTTTGCTCAGTTTATCCCCTCATCCACACCTTCCAACCTGTCCCTAAGAATTAATTCTCGTAGTGTGACTCTTTGTTAACTTTGAGTTCTATGACAATACATACATACATACTGTACATTTCTTTCTACCCAATGTGCTTTCTTCGCCACCGTAAAGTGAGTCTGTTCTGCTATATTTGACCCTGCTGATGCCTCCTCGTGCGGGGTCAGAGACACAGGTACAGATAAGGCGGGCTGGGAAATAAATTAATCTTCTATCTTACCCCACTGATTTATTCTCATATGACAGGTCAGTCTTTCTCTACAATATCCTATATGTTCCTGTTGAGTGCTTCGAGTGAGAGATTTATGGAGCAGATTCTCCCTGCTTGGTGCAGTGTATGGGGACATCATAGTAAATGGTCTCCACCTCGCAGCTCCGGACCCTGAGAATTACAGATAGAGGCTACAGAGGGGAAAACTACAAAACACTGCAAATAGTCATAAAATGACCGCGATACATGTAATTCTTCAATGTTCATGCACTAGTGGTTTGTCCTAGGGGGGAGGCTCCTTTGGGACGGTTCTAGTCTATTTCTTTAAAGTGTCTTTTTTCCTTGTCAAGTCTGTTTGCAGTGTCCCTTATTGCTATGGGTGGGGGTTGTTTGCAACATGGCATAAGAAAAGTTGCAAATATTCTCAAGTTGCACTCCAATAGACCAGAGAGGGGCTCGAGTCAATGGGGGACACGTATCAGTTTTTTGTCATATTTGGCATCTTCATTTTAGCGCCTTATGTTGTGATCAATTCTTTTCACTTGTAAATACACAACGCATTGTAAAAATGTGGTGTTAACACTGTGTTACCCATCACATTTAATAGGGTTTTGTAAACAAATGTTAACAGTAATGTAATTGGCAAATCACATCTCCCAGCCGTTGTAATGTGTTTCAAATGCATTTAAAATGAATCGTGTGCCGCACCCGCAGAGTAACAATCATTTTCAAAAATGCAAAGCAAAGAGTTCAGAATTTTCAAAAACAGGTTACTATGCTAAAATTTTAAACATTTAAAGCATGGGATAATTCCAATTTACTTTAAAAATCGGGTCCATGAAAAAAAATCCTTCCTTTGAAGCTGCCCTGGACCATGTGCAGATTTGCGCCTGAAAGTCCCAAAGAAGCAAAAAACTGATAGTAAAAGTCCGCATGAACATCGTGAAAAACAAAGCTACATAAAACCAGGTGGGCAAACCAAGGGGGTACATTGAAAAACGACATGCAAAAGTCGCAAAACGGCAACAGTCACAAAAATGAGACATTTACTAGCAGAATAAGATACATGTTCCTCAATGAGTGCCAAAACTTACACCAACATAAACCTTCAAATCAATGAATTTGTCCTATGCTATCAATAGTAGATCGTTGCAACAGTGTCTATGTCAGGCTAATTCCACTTGCTGCTGCCACATTGGGGACGTATTTCCGTGAGGACAAAGTACGGAAGGTCATGTAGGGTGAGGTTCGGCTCCGCCGGATGAGGGGTGGAAATAAAACGGGGATAGAGGAGAGTGTGGGGGGGAAGAGCAAGGAGAAGGAAAGGAAAAGTTTCTTCTTTCGGTTGCCGTTTCTCGATATACGTCCCCATAGACGCCAATGGAAGCACGGCACCCTATAACACGGGAGCTGCTACGGTGCGGTACACATCTCCTCTCCTACGCGCTGCACCGTAGCCCGGCGGTCCACGTAAAAGTGTGAATCCAGCCTCAAAGTGCCTTTGCACTGTTCGTATTCATATGGCGCAATGGAAAGTCCGCAAAACAGCTTTTTGATGCACCACTGAGCATAGCAAAACACTCCAAACATAGACACCAAAATCCATTATACACCCCCCCCCTCCCCCCAACCCCACACACATCAACACACACACACACACACTGGGGAAGATTTATCAGTGTCTGAAGTTCAGAATATTCCGTTGCCCAGCAACCAATCACATCTCCAGCTTCATTTAACCATTGCTCATGAGTATTTTAAAGGGGACTGTGATTGTTTGCATGGGCAACTGGAAATCTCAGACTTTCAGACAGCTTGCTAATCTGCCCCACTGGGTACTCTTATGGGTTTATTCTGTTTGGTTGTTGCATATCAACATGAATAATTTAATATTCATATCTTTTTCTGGAATTCTGCTGAACTTATTTCCCTTTTAACCCCTTAATATGTGATTATTTTTTAATAGTATTAACAAATAGCATTTAAACGTTTTTTTTTTTTAAATATTGAGCTTTTAACCGGACATATTTTACCGTGAATAAGTTCATGGATGTTTTTTGAGTAAAATGATGAATAATAAAAAATTATTGTTTTTTTTTTAGCCAGCCTCATTGGTGAGACTCTCACTATCATTCACATACTGGATGACATAATAGGATTACACAAAAAACCTGTACACGTGAAGGATTGGTGGATGCATTTCTTAATTGACTAAACGTGAAACCAGTCGGAATCTCTAAATTCCAATTTCTTCTCTGAATTTTCCTTTGATCTAATTTGGGAAAAATTAACACTGATCTGATAACTTATCAGGTCTACGTGATACCTGCGGATACCTCATATGTAATCACCGCGTTGACTTACCCCCACACTCAATTTAAATATTTAGGGATCGGCAAAACAAGAGGACTATATAAATTTTAAATTGACCCCATTATCAGCTTCATAAGACCAGGGGCCCATTTACTTTACCTGTCCTGCTGCGTTCCCTAGAATGCACTGTCCGTGATAATGCCTGTGCCGCGATTCACTAAGATCGTAGCGCCCGAATATCCTGCATGTGTCGCTTCCCCGCTCAGGTCCGACAGAGTTCACCTTCTTCTTCCGGTGCAAATGTACAGGTGATTGGAGTGCGTCACAATTTGAAAGTCACATCCGCGCTCAGTCCCGAATCTTGGACGTCCGACGCCTCCCCCCGATTTCTGTTGCATGAAAATCCGGCACCGCGTGCGCCACAATCCGATCGCTTGCGACAGAATCCCCAGTTAAATACCTTTCACACGCGGCACCATTTCCCCCAGAACTTCGTAAAATCCGATAAAGTGCGACCGGCGGACCCATTAGTAAATAAGCCCCATAAAGTGGGATGCTGGCGCAAAGTAGCCGCTGACTCGCTCCCCCCCAGTTACCATTGCATTGGTGAAAATGTGCTGCTCCACCATGCTGTTCTGGTTTTTTGTGTCCGATGTGGGATCTCAACTCTTTTTTTAACCCCTTAAGGACACAAGGGTTTTTCCGGCTCATTTCTCGCTCTCCAACTTCAAAAATCCATACTTTTCGTTTACGTGTACAGACTGTGTGAGGGCTTATTTTGTCGTAACAAATTTTACTTTCTGTAAGTTCTTATGTTACCATGCCGTGTACTTCTAAGCTGCAAAAAAATTCGCAAATGTGGAACAAATTGAAAATCAAAACGCACGTCACACGTTCTTGTGGCGCAGTTTTTTACGACTTTCATCTTCGCTCTCCAATAACACCTCAGCTTTATCTTTGTTTCGGTGCGATCGCGTGCGATCCCAAATTTATATAGTTTTATTGTGTTTTAATACATTTTCAAAATTAAACATGTGTTACAAAAAGAAAAAAAATTTGGCCATCTTCTGAAGCTAATAACTTTTTCATACTTGGCGCCAGGAGATGTGTGAGGGGGTCATTTGGGCGACGTTTTCAGTGCTACCATTTTTTGAGGTCTGTGCGACATTTTGATAATTTTCTTATTTTCATTTTTTATGTATGTAAAAAGGGTAATGTCGCATTTCGGACATTTGGGCGCCATTTCCCGCCTCGGATTCACCGCCGGCCGTAACCATTTTTATATTTTGATAGATCGGGCATTTTGGGACGCGGCGATACCTAATATGTTTGTTATTTTGATACTGTGTTATTATGTTTTATTACTTTTCTCGGAAAGGGAGGTGTTTGAACTTTTAATATTTTATTATTTTTTTTTATTTTTTAACTTTTTTTTAAATTTTTTTTTCCAACTATTTTTTAGCCATCTAGGGTACATTAACCCTAGATTGTCATATCGCTCCTACCAGATACTGCAATACTTCTGAATTTTTTACATATATGGCATTTTTGCAGCACATTCATTACAACATTGTAACGATCTGGTCAGATGCCAGGCTGAATCACCCTTCTTTTTGGATATTTTATCAGCTCACAAGATAGAGGGTTTTGAATGCGTTTTTTGGCACATAACGTACTGTATTTATACATACCATAAACCATATACACATACAGCATATACACATCACAGATACACACACATAAACAATATATATACCACAATGTGCAGCATAATATGTATATAATGGAGCACATTCTTCATTCTTTAGTGTCAGGTCAGATGACAGGGCCCCCTGACACTGTGGGCCCCATAGCGGCTGCTACGACTGCTACTGCTGTAGTTACACCCCTGTGGTGATACTTTCTTATGTAATAAGAAATCTCCCCTGCTCTGATAAGATATACCACAGCCTTTCTTGTAGTCATTTGTTCCACTGGTGGTCCACTACTTAAGAACACCCCACTTACAGACGACTCTTAGTCACAAACAGACCTCTGGATCTTGGTAATTTACTGTACCTTAGCCTTGGGTTACAATAAACAGCTATAACAGTTATCACAGGTGTCTGTAGTGAAGCTTTATTGTTAGTCCTGGTTCTTACGACAATCGAACATTTTTAAAACCCAATAGTCATAGAGTCCAAAAAAATTTTTGCCTGGGGCTACAATGATAAAATATACAGTTCCGACTTACATACAAATTCAACTTCAGAACAAACCTGCAGAACCTATCTTGTATGTAACCCGGGGACTGCTTGTATTTGTGCAAAACTTTTTAAAAGTTACTGACCATATCAAAGGGTTTTCCAGGAATCCTAAAAATCCTAGGCCACTAATTTATATGTCCTCTATTTGGTGACCTGCTCTCATTCTACCCGTGTAACTACAAATGGGAATCCATGGTTTTCACTAGCCCCAGAAAGTGAATCACTCAATAAATTCTTCAAATTTCCCTACAGATTGTCACCTGCATATCAGACTACACCTACACTGCAAAGTTTTTGGAAAAGTTCCTGACCATTCATAGAAACTAGAAATTATCTGAATTGGTCCCATGTAAGTAAAAACAAATGGAATTTCTGCAACTAATTGATAGTTTTATAGTAACAAGACACACATATACATACATAGCCACATACAAACCGTTTCATACATACATACATACACGTACATATACACACTAACTTAACACATTTTAAAATAATAATAATTCCATTATTTATATAGCACGCACAGATTACGCTGCGCTGCACAGAACTTGCCAAATCAGTCCCTGTCCCCAATGGGGCTCACAATCTACCAGTATGTTTTTGGAGTGTGGGAGGAAACTGGAGGAAACCCATGCAAACACGGAGAGAACATTCAAACTCTTTGCAAATGTTGACCCCGAGTCTTGAACCAAGGGCTCCAGCGCTACAAGGCTGTAATGCTAACCACCGCTGCCCATATATTCCACTTCAGTTTACATATGTACTGACAATGCACAGAATCTACTTATAGATACACACAATACTAACCTATTATTATTGATGTGAAAGATATCTTCATCTTCACCATCCAGGGCATTCTATAAACTCAAAAAGGAATTTAAAACTTTTTGGAATTTTAGTCTGTATATGGTTCATGTCATCTTGAGTCGCTTGTCTCTGTTCCTAAAGTTTCTCTAGTGGTAGCTGTGAGCAGACAGTCCCTGGGTTACATACGGGATCGGTTCTTAAGATGAATTTGTATGCAAGTCGGAACAGATATATTTTGTAAGTGTAACTCTAAAATAAATTTTTTTGGTCCCTGTGAAAATTGGATTTTGAAAATGTTGGATTGTCGTGGGAACAAGGATTAATAAAGATCAATAAAGCTTCAATGCAGACACCTCTGATAACTCTTAAAGTTGACCGTAGAGCTTCACCAGAGGTCACATGGAGCAGAGACTGTTGGTAACTAGGAGTCGTCTGTAAGTCGAGGACTGCCTGTTTTTACTGGGACGAATAATATCTTATACTGAGTAAATTAGGTACACAAATTTAATTAAACAAAACTACAAAATTGTACAAAGATTGAGGCAATGATGACAAAAATCTCAATTTTGTTTCTGTTTCTTTCTGTTACACAGGAGGTGGAGAAGAAATCTGATAACTTTCACGATGATGTAGATGATCAGAGCGACACGACACAGGAGAAGATGAAGAGGACGACGTCCCAGGAGAGCTGCTGATACCAGGCTGCTGGTAGAATAGTGGTCTAAGATGGCCGCCTCCACCGAGCAGGATGATGTGCTCCACCCATCCCAATAACTGCTGGTGGGGGGGGGGAGGGGAACGGGGAACGGGCTTGAGCGCATGATGACGCCTGCTTCATGGCGCCGGCTTGTAAACTGAGGATGAAAGAACGACTTAAAATGTTTCTGGGAATGTTCTGAACCTTCTTGCAGACATAAGATGATGTAAGAGACAAGATTTATGTGGGCAGTATATATGGGCTGTCCCTTAAGGGTCAATGTTGCAAGATGTTGCCGCTTATTAATCATTTTGTAGAAACCATGTCCTTGGAGGCTCATTGTTACAAAAATTTGTTTGGATTAGAATATTTATGTTTGTGGAGATGGTTAGAGCTCATTCTCCCCTATCACAGTAGTAATTTCACCGATACACTGATATCTGCTCCATATGGCACAACTGGGACTGTATGGACTGGTATTGGTCTGGGTGGTCCATCCTCTGTGACACCCCATGGCATTATGTGCTATATAGAAGCTCATGTCTACTTCCAGTGGATAGAAATCTGTCCCTGTCATGTATATTGGATAATTCTATAACTGTTCATACACAACATATTCAATTCTTTGTGCGGAAAGTGGACAACCCCTTCCAAATCCCACAACAATCAAGTCCATGGATGACATTACGGATCATGTGTAAGTGTTGCTGTAAGGTTAATTACTCATGACAATCACTTAAAGTAATGTTGTCACCTTAAGGAAACTACACTACGGATGCCGGTGGTAGGTACATCTAACGTATGTAAGGATTAGCCCTTTTTAAGGCTAATAGTTTAATCCCCTCGTATCGTTTGCTAAACTTTAATATTGCACATTTAGGTAATATGTAATATGCAATTTGCTAAAGAGAATACTGGGGCGTGGAGTAGCGGAGCTGAGGCACAACGGCACGGTACTCCATGCTCCCATAGCATCTTTGATCCGCCAGCCAAGGACTCTTCCAAAGTGGACTCGGGTCTTCGGATTCACTAAGAATCATTGCACCCAAGTTCCGGACATCCGTCGCTTCTGCGCCGAGGTTCCACCGAAGTTCGCTTCTTCTCCCCCTGGGGTATGTGAGTGCGGTCTGCGGGACCACATTTCCATTTTTAAATTCCACGGTTCTTTGTCCGAACCGTCGGGTAGTCAACGGCCACGCCTCCCGATTTCGCATGCAAGCCGGAGCCAATGTGCCACAAATCCGATATGCCGTGCGCCAAAAAACCCGGGGGAATTCGTCACACAATGGAAAAATTTGGGAAACATGACAGAATCGCGGTCCCGGCAGTACCCTGTCTCCTAATTGACCCTTGGGTAGAGGACTCACCTTTTATTCTGTGTTATCCTACGAATTGCCCCGCCAAAATTGTCAGACTTGTCATAAGGTGGCATATAATTCCCCTAAATCTTGCTTTAATTCTCGCCTAAAGTGTCAGGAATGACTCCAAAAAGAGGTATCCATAAACACGGGACCCATGGTAAAGCTCCATCAAGAAGTTCAGTACCATGTGACACCATAGGCGCATCTTGGGATGCCCCCGGTGATATAATGAGGAGAAATTGACGAGGGATGATCAGTCGAATCAACTCCTAATTATTCTCTTTTCATTGCATTTCTTAAACAGAAAATTGATTATGAACTGAAAAAATTCTGTCACGGATTCATACCCAAGGGTCATCTCAGTAGATCAAGTCTGGAAAGCTCTTATATCTAACATTTAAAACGTGGTTAAATAGATAAAATGTTCCGGAGTCCTCAGTGTTGATAACTTTTTTGGCTAGCTAAAAAGAATGAGACAATGATGGCAATCTTTCAGATACCAGGTATCTTCATCAGCCTGATATAGGATTAATTGAGACATAATAGTCTTGGATGTAGTTTGCAATTGTCTTCATCTTTTTAGCCAATAAAAAGGTATCAACAAATGAAAGACTCTCAACTTTTACCTATAACATACAGTACTTATCTACTTTCCAAGGGCTTTAGCTAATAGTTTATCACCTAATAGGTCATTCTGGTTCACCCAGTCCATGAGTTGACGTTGGCGGCAGCCAGTTCAGGTCCTCTCGGCCATGTGAAGGCCTTATATCTCAGAATCACCTTCGCGGGACATAGCAAATGCAGAATTCATCTCCCGTAAAACATATGTGATAGGGATTGAGGGATATCATTAGATCCAAGTGCAACAATATAAAACCGGAGTCTCCTGTTCGGCCTATTGCAGTCTTCGAGATCCTAGAGAATGGATGAGAATGATATATTCAGTCAGCAGGGGGGTAAAATATAAAGATGTGTTTGTCATAGTAAGAATAGTTATTACAGCCTTATTGTCAGTTCCTTATTTAGATTGACACTAGGGGGTGACGAATTTACTTACCCGGCCATTCGCGATTCAAGCGGTGCGTTCTCTGCACAGATTCGGGTCCGGACGGGATTTATGAAGGGTGGCGATGCTGCGCGTGAAAATCATCTTTAACGCGCGGGAAGCCCCCGAGCTGGACAGGTGCAAGGTAAGCGCTTCCCAAGCGGACACTTTTTCGGTTCTTTAAATTGCGGCGGTTTTCCGACTACATAGGTGTTTTTGTTTGGACCTCCGCCCCCCAATTTCCGTCACGCGCATGCCGGCGCCAATGCGGCACAATCCGATCGCGTGCGCACCAAAATCCTGGGCAAATTGAGGTGACAAATCAGCGCAAATTGGAAATATTTTGGGTAACACGTCGGGAAAACGCAAATCGCCCTTAGTAAATGACCCCCGATAGCTCAATGGGAGTAGTGGACTTCAACTGCCAAGGATTGACAAGGTCGGAACAGGTCAGAGGGTTGCACGACCATAGGTCAAAAACACAGGAGATACAGAAAGTCTGCTAGCTTTATTACAGAAGAAAAAAACTTTCCCCCAACCTTCTTCCCTCTGACATGGAAAGAGAAATTTAATGGAATCAATGCAGAGGCTGCTGTTTTGATCACAGGATCCTTAAGGAGGAAGTAAGTTTCCTGTACAGAAACAAAGTCATTTCCTGTTTAGGGTTCATGTTCACTTCTTCCCTAGTCTAATATCTATAATCTAATATATCTGTAGTTACCAGAATATAAAGTGATAAATGCAGGGAGGAGGTAAAAGGTTTCGAAGTCAAGTTGATACCGAGTTGCCTATACTAAGCCTAGACTTCTTAGAGGTCCATACTTTTGATTAAAGCAATAAGCAAGATGTGTCTAAAAAGTCATCTACAGTTTCTGTTGTTCATGGTAGATTTAACCATAATGTCGCAATCTAGGAAATGGAGGTTCTACTGAACAGAAAACTGGATAATCCGAAGATCTTGTGGCATCTACATAAGTTTGGTCAGTAGCACCGTATTGAACTTTTCGACGTGGTGTACAACCATTCTACATTCCTCTCACTGTTGCAGAATATGAGATTGTTGTACTTAACCTTGCATGACGGTTTAGCCGGTCTTCGGGGGGATTCGCTCGCAATCCACCGATACCTTGCACGTGGGAAGAACGAGGCACGGGGGCAAATCAATGCTAAAATCCACATTGTACAACCATAGCTGGCCGCTTTACTGGTCGAGTTCACCCATGAAGTTTTCGAGCCAGCGGAAATGGGGGCTTCAGGATGACTCTACTGAAAATAAGATTCGATTATTTTGTCCATGACGTAGGGCCCAGGTTAACATAAAAGTGTTTTTTACCGTTCCAGAAAATTCATGCGCTCTGTGGGACCATGGGGAACAGCGGCACGTGGATGGAGGCTCGGCAGCCCGACGGACATGAAGTTTGAAGAAGCTCCCAGAAGAAAAGAGTGGCGAGATATGGAACCCCAGCTTCTCTGGCAACAAAAAAAGTGTGCACGGTTTGAACGCTTTAATATGACTGTCAATTTTTTCTTTTTAAGGAAATCAAAAAATCTCAGGTTCTGGTTATAGTGGCCTGGCACTGCTCTGCGAGTAAATCCATCAGGTGAGTTTACGATTGAGATTGCAGCACTAAAAGAGGAACAGAAAAATAATCAGAACACGCTGGACCCCTGCTCCTTTGCGTTGCCGATTTTGGCTCACAAAATATGGCATCTAAGTTAAATTAAATATCTGAAATCGGAAAAAAAAATATCTCAATACAAAAGTTTTACGGTCTCCAAAAATATTGTCGGGAAGAAGAAAGATAAGTTTAAAAACACATTTATTGAATTAAATTTAAAACTGGCCTAATGACACCAACATAATTGAGCAAAAACAGACTTGTTGGTGCACCACTAGCCGGATTGAATGAAAGTTGCTTTTTCAATCCATATGTAGCTCAAGGGTTGCACAACACTAAAAAGGTAGAGATTGTGCTGAAATGACATTTGTCCACTATTGAGGAGTATTGACGCCTATAGGCACATAAACCCCCCCACCCAAGATAAGTTAATTCGTTGACGGAATTGTATCATTACCGCAATAGTCACATACAGCTATCCTCCCTGCCGCGCCTTTCTACATGGACTGGTTTCTTAATCCATGTGTCCTCAGAGGTTATCAGAGTTCGTATTAGGCTTAGGCGGCGCTTATGCAGCACCGCAGGGGCCTAATCGTGAAATAGCCGCCATTCCACGCGCGGCGCCTACGGCGCCACAGTGAGGAGGGCATGAAACGGACAGTTTGGCACACCAATGTTAAAAGCAAACTGGCTGGTTTGCACTTTTGTCTAACCTGTATATGACTCTCTGATAACCAATGAATAAAGCTTCAATGGAGTGTTCTTTAAGGTGTCTAAGGGTTTGTCCCAGCTTTCCTGGGAAAAATGAACTCCCGGGTCTCTAAGCATGTCCTTCTCATCGCATTGTCTGGATGTGCCTAATGGTCACTGGTCACCTCATTACTGTCAGGGGTCATGGACGCAGGGACAGGTGACATTGAGCTCACATTGGGGAAAAATTTACTTACTCGTTCCGGGGAGTTCCCGAATGGATTGTCTGACGAACACTGTGCCGCGATTACCTAAGATCTGCGTTCGATTTCCTGAAGGTGTAGGCTTCCCGATCAGGTCGACACGAAGGTTCACCTTCTTCCATTGTATTTAAGGCATGACGTACCCACATTTTTTTTGATAAATACCGCCAGTGTGTCCAAATCCATCCTCCTCGTTTGTGTCGCATGAAGAAACTGCCGACTCAGTTGCTGCAAATACATGTCCAACGGAACGATCCGAAAACGTCGAAAACTGATGGAAATGCGGGCCACGGGAACCCTTAGTAAAAAGCCCCATTATCGTATTTCGTTGTGATCTAAGCCCAAAGCGGGAGTCTCAACTACCAAACGGAGGACGCCCTGAGGAACGAGGATGCAGGGAACAGGGTAACAGCTTTTTTGATTCTGCCCCAATCAGCCCCGAGGGAGGCTTCTAGGAGTATGAAACAAATTTTGAGAAAATGATGGCACAACCCTACGTTGTGTAATTTTTTAGTTCTCTTGTACAGTCCAGGCAATACTTTCCATGAAGAATTTCTTCTGTGAGAATGCTCGAAACATGGTCACGTATTCCTTGAGGAGTTCTCATTCCAGGGTAATAGGTGGTAATCCGTGGTAGGGGGTTAGAGGTCAGCTTGAGATATGACATAAAGTGCGGTAATATAGTTATTGTCTGTTTTAGACATTAGGGAGATTTACAACCCCCAAAATTTGCTATACCACATTGCTGGCCATTTTTTTTATGAAAAGGAGGGTGTCTTAGAGGTAAGAGTGTGATGTCATAGGAAGTGATGGCGAACCTTTTAGCGGTCCGCGTGCCCAACGAGACACAAAACCCCCCCTAATTCGATCGCGAGGGCCAACCAAAAATTTAAAAGCAGAACTTACTGCTCCTGTTCTTCAAACAATCATATTGGCCTTCATAAGGACGGCAACACAGTAGAAAGATGGAAAATTTGCATTAATTTTAGGCTTCCTTTTTTTAGTGTCCTCTGTAGAACTGTAGGGGCCAGCAGGAAAGTCCTCCATAGATAATCGGCCCGTGTCTATTCATTATCCCTCTTCTTACAGGTGCCCAAGTAGCGAATCGATACAAAATATGAATGAAAGCCGCATCTTTTAAGTTGTTTGGAACTGCAGGAAGATTGTTCGCGTATTGCTGATGTGCTGAGGCAATGGCCCGGGTGCCCAAGGAAAGGGCTTGGAGTGGACGCCTGTATGCACTCGTGCCATAGGTCCGCCACCCCACTGTAATAGAGAATTAAGATGTGCAAAACTTCGCCTGAGCAACTAATAGGAGACGTACGGTGAAACGAACATTCTAAGAATGCTGATTCTGTCCCAATCGATACAACAAAGCTACAGAGAGTCTAACATCATATGGTAATGCTTAATGTTTTTTAAAATTAGAATTTAACATGTTCCCGCACCTGGAAATAGAAAAACCCTTTCCGATTTGTTGAAACATCGCACATTATGTCCGTTTCCACAAAAATCCGCGAAACATCATTTGCCAGCTAAGAGATAAGGCTTCCCCTGAAAGAGAGGGTTGGAACAACATTGCAAAGGGAGCATTGACAAAAGTCCTGAAATAAAAATCTCCGTTCCATGGTCCGTGGGGCCTGTACGTCTGTACGTTTGTATAGTTTGAGGGACCAAAAATGGTTCACGGAGGAAGTGGGAGGAGCAGAACGATGGGCGGTAAATACATTTTCGTCTAGCTAGCTACAAATGATGTCAGCCTGACGGCAAAAGGGCCTGTAGTGGTTTTGAGTCACAGACGGAATACAGCATAGGAGGGGAGTAGTTGCATCCTACAGAAATATGATGTAAGGGTCCGTTACTGGCCAAAAATTCAGTGCTGACACTATACCAGTTCTCTAGTACTGGTGCTAAAGTTTGGGGCGGCCTGAAAAAAGGGTGTTCCGGATCATATTAATGTATGGGCCAGGACTCCCATTACTGGGCCAAATATCATCTTTCGCTTTTTATGCCATAGTTTTTACAAGAAAAACGGCTTTACAAGATGTCACTGAACTCCTGGGGCTCCATAGGTGTGAACGAGCATGAAGCCCGAAGACTCTTTGCATTAGTTGGGGAGCCTGTGTTTGTGCCTTAAAACAAGGGCAGGAAGGGAAGCTTCACGAAATAGCGGTGGATCCGGACAGAGGGCGCACACCAGGAATGTCAGGGACTGGTCTTACAGTCGTCATCTGGTGCTAGATGTTGTAAACACCCAACAGTTATATGAACTTACAAAACGAATACAAAGGATATAGATACGTCAAAATAACCTTCGGTTGAATTCCCCATTGTGGGGTCATTTCCCCGCATTTTATTGTAAACTTTTGTTGTGGACTACAGAAGAGACATCTTAGCGAGTCCGGTTTGTACCCGGTACGGTGACATAACAGAACATATGAACCAAGAGAATATGGGGAAGGAATTGGCTTTTTTTTACCGATTTGTCCGGAGGCCATTAATAAAAGTTTGAGTGACCACGATCTCCCTATAACCCAAACTCTCCTGTCAAGTTTAATACTTTATGATTGGGAGTTGTGAGCGCATGATGACGCTCTGCTTCATGGCTGCCGTCTTGTAACTGTGGGATGAAAGAAAGACTTAAATGTTTCTGGGAATGTTCTAGAACCTTCTTGCAGACATAAGATGATGTAAGAGACAAGATTTATGTGGGCAGTATATATGGGCTGTCCCTTAAGGGTCAATGTTGCAAGATGTTGCCGCTTATTAATCATTTTGTAGAAACCATGTCCTTGGAGGCTCATTGTTACAAAAATTTGTTTGGATTAGAATATTTATGTTTGTGGAGATGGTTAGAGCTCATTCTCCCCTATCACAGTAGTAATTTCACCGATACACTGATATCTGCTCCATATGGCACAACTGGGACTGTATGGACTGGTATTGGTCTGGGTGGTCCATCCTCTGTGACACCCCATGGCATTATGTGCTATATAGAAGCTCATGTCTACTTCCAGTGGATAGAAATCTGTCCCTGTCATGTATATTGGATAATTCTATAACTGTTCATACACAACATATTCAATTCTTTGTGCGGAAAGTGGACAACCCCTTCCAAATCCCACAACAATCAAGTCCATGGATGACATTACGGATCATGTGTAAGTGTTGCTGTAAGGTTAATTACTCATGACAATCACTTAAAGTAATGTTGTCACCTTAAGGAAACTACACTACGGATGCCGGTGGTAGGTACATCTAACGTATGTAAGGATTAGCCCTTTTTAAGGCTAATAGTTTAATCCCCTCGTATCGTTTGCTAAACTTTAATATTGCACATTTAGGTAATATGTAATATGCAATTTGCTAAAGAGAATACTGGGGCGTGGAGTAGCGGAGCTGAGGCACAACGGCACGGTACTCCATGCTCCCATAGCATCTTTGATCCGCCAGCCAAGGACTCTTCCAAAGTGGACTCGGGTCTTCGGATTCACTAAGAATCATTGCACCCAAGTTCCGGACATCCGTCGCTTCTGCGCCGAGGTTCCACCGAAGTTCGCTTCTTCTCCCCCTGGGGTATGTGAGTGCGGTCTGCGGGACCACATTTCCATTTTTAAATTCCACGGTTCTTTGTCCGAACCGTCGGGTAGTCAACGGCCACGCCTCCCGATTTCGCATGCAAGCCGGAGCCAATGTGCCACAAATCCGATATGCCGTGCGCCAAAAAACCCGGGGGAATTCGTCACACAATGGAAAAATTTGGGAAACATGACAGAATCGCGGTCCCGGCAGTACCCTGTCTCCTAATTGACCCTTGGGTAGAGGACTCACCTTTTATTCTGTGTTATCCTACGAATTGCCCCGCCAAAATTGTCAGACTTGTCATAAGGTGGCATATAATTCCCCTAAATCTTGCTTTAATTCTCGCCTAAAGTGTCAGGAATGACTCCAAAAAGAGGTATCCATAAACACGGGACCCATGGTAAAGCTCCATCAAGAAGTTCAGTACCATGTGACACCATAGGCGCATCTTGGGATGCCCCCGGTGATATAATGAGGAGAAATTGACGAGGGATGATCAGTCGAATCAACTCCTAATTATTCTCTTTTCATTGCATTTCTTAAACAGAAAATTGATTATGAACTGAAAAAATTCTGTCACGGATTCATACCCAAGGGTCATCTCAGTAGATCAAGTCTGGAAAGCTCTTATATCTAACATTTAAAACGTGGTTAAATAGATAAAATGTTCCGGAGTCCTCAGTGTTGATAACTTTTTTGGCTAGCTAAAAAGAATGAGACAATGATGGCAATCTTTCAGATACCAGGTATCTTCATCAGCCTGATATAGGATTAATTGAGACATAATAGTCTTGGATGTAGTTTGCAATTGTCTTCATCTTTTTAGCCAATAAAAAGGTATCAACAAATGAAAGACTCTCAACTTTTACCTATAACATACAGTACTTATCTACTTTCCAAGGGCTTTAGCTAATAGTTTATCACCTAATAGGTCATTCTGGTTCACCCAGTCCATGAGTTGACGTTGGCGGCAGCCAGTTCAGGTCCTCTCGGCCATGTGAAGGCCTTATATCTCAGAATCACCTTCGCGGGACATAGCAAATGCAGAATTCATCTCCCGTAAAACATATGTGATAGGGATTGAGGGATATCATTAGATCCAAGTGCAACAATATAAAACCGGAGTCTCCTGTTCGGCCTATTGCAGTCTTCGAGATCCTAGAGAATGGATGAGAATGATATATTCAGTCAGCAGGGGGGTAAAATATAAAGATGTGTTTGTCATAGTAAGAATAGTTATTACAGCCTTATTGTCAGTTCCTTATTTAGATTGACACTAGGGGGTGACGAATTTACTTACCCGGCCATTCGCGATTCAAGCGGTGCGTTCTCTGCACAGATTCGGGTCCGGACGGGATTTATGAAGGGTGGCGATGCTGCGCGTGAAAATCATCTTTAACGCGCGGGAAGCCCCCGAGCTGGACAGGTGCAAGGTAAGCGCTTCCCAAGCGGACACTTTTTCGGTTCTTTAAATTGCGGCGGTTTTCCGACTACATAGGTGTTTTTGTTTGGACCTCCGCCCCCCAATTTCCGTCACGCGCATGCCGGCGCCAATGCGGCACAATCCGATCGCGTGCGCACCAAAATCCTGGGCAAATTGAGGTGACAAATCAGCGCAAATTGGAAATATTTTGGGTAACACGTCGGGAAAACGCAAATCGCCCTTAGTAAATGACCCCCGATAGCTCAATGGGAGTAGTGGACTTCAACTGCCAAGGATTGACAAGGTCGGAACAGGTCAGAGGGTTGCACGACCATAGGTCAAAAACACAGGAGATACAGAAAGTCTGCTAGCTTTATTACAGAAGAAAAAAACTTTCCCCCAACCTTCTTCCCTCTGACATGGAAAGAGAAATTTAATGGAATCAATGCAGAGGCTGCTGTTTTGATCACAGGATCCTTAAGGAGGAAGTAAGTTTCCTGTACAGAAACAAAGTCATTTCCTGTTTAGGGTTCATGTTCACTTCTTCCCTAGTCTAATATCTATAATCTAATATATCTGTAGTTACCAGAATATAAAGTGATAAATGCAGGGAGGAGGTAAAAGGTTTCGAAGTCAAGTTGATACCGAGTTGCCTATACTAAGCCTAGACTTCTTAGAGGTCCATACTTTTGATTAAAGCAATAAGCAAGATGTGTCTAAAAAGTCATCTACAGTTTCTGTTGTTCATGGTAGATTTAACCATAATGTCGCAATCTAGGAAATGGAGGTTCTACTGAACAGAAAACTGGATAATCCGAAGATCTTGTGGCATCTACATAAGTTTGGTCAGTAGCACCGTATTGAACTTTTCGACGTGGTGTACAACCATTCTACATTCCTCTCACTGTTGCAGAATATGAGATTGTTGTACTTAACCTTGCATGACGGTTTAGCCGGTCTTCGGGGGGATTCGCTCGCAATCCACCGATACCTTGCACGTGGGAAGAACGAGGCACGGGGGCAAATCAATGCTAAAATCCACATTGTACAACCATAGCTGGCCGCTTTACTGGTCGAGTTCACCCATGAAGTTTTCGAGCCAGCGGAAATGGGGGCTTCAGGATGACTCTACTGAAAATAAGATTCGATTATTTTGTCCATGACGTAGGGCCCAGGTTAACATAAAAGTGTTTTTTACCGTTCCAGAAAATTCATGCGCTCTGTGGGACCATGGGGAACAGCGGCACGTGGATGGAGGCTCGGCAGCCCGACGGACATGAAGTTTGAAGAAGCTCCCAGAAGAAAAGAGTGGCGAGATATGGAACCCCAGCTTCTCTGGCAACAAAAAAAGTGTGCACGGTTTGAACGCTTTAATATGACTGTCAATTTTTTCTTTTTAAGGAAATCAAAAAATCTCAGGTTCTGGTTATAGTGGCCTGGCACTGCTCTGCGAGTAAATCCATCAGGTGAGTTTACGATTGAGATTGCAGCACTAAAAGAGGAACAGAAAAATAATCAGAACACGCTGGACCCCTGCTCCTTTGCGTTGCCGATTTTGGCTCACAAAATATGGCATCTAAGTTAAATTAAATATCTGAAATCGGAAAAAAAAATATCTCAATACAAAAGTTTTACGGTCTCCAAAAATATTGTCGGGAAGAAGAAAGATAAGTTTAAAAACACATTTATTGAATTAAATTTAAAACTGGCCTAATGACACCAACATAATTGAGCAAAAACAGACTTGTTGGTGCACCACTAGCCGGATTGAATGAAAGTTGCTTTTTCAATCCATATGTAGCTCAAGGGTTGCACAACACTAAAAAGGTAGAGATTGTGCTGAAATGACATTTGTCCACTATTGAGGAGTATTGACGCCTATAGGCACATAAACCCCCCCACCCAAGATAAGTTAATTCGTTGACGGAATTGTATCATTACCGCAATAGTCACATACAGCTATCCTCCCTGCCGCGCCTTTCTACATGGACTGGTTTCTTAATCCATGTGTCCTCAGAGGTTATCAGAGTTCGTATTAGGCTTAGGCGGCGCTTATGCAGCACCGCAGGGGCCTAATCGTGAAATAGCCGCCATTCCACGCGCGGCGCCTACGGCGCCACAGTGAGGAGGGCATGAAACGGACAGTTTGGCACACCAATGTTAAAAGCAAACTGGCTGGTTTGCACTTTTGTCTAACCTGTATATGACTCTCTGATAACCAATGAATAAAGCTTCAATGGAGTGTTCTTTAAGGTGTCTAAGGGTTTGTCCCAGCTTTCCTGGGAAAAATGAACTCCCGGGTCTCTAAGCATGTCCTTCTCATCGCATTGTCTGGATGTGCCTAATGGTCACTGGTCACCTCATTACTGTCAGGGGTCATGGACGCAGGGACAGGTGACATTGAGCTCACATTGGGGAAAAATTTACTTACTCGTTCCGGGGAGTTCCCGAATGGATTGTCTGACGAACACTGTGCCGCGATTACCTAAGATCTGCGTTCGATTTCCTGAAGGTGTAGGCTTCCCGATCAGGTCGACACGAAGGTTCACCTTCTTCCATTGTATTTAAGGCATGACGTACCCACATTTTTTTTGATAAATACCGCCAGTGTGTCCAAATCCATCCTCCTCGTTTGTGTCGCATGAAGAAACTGCCGACTCAGTTGCTGCAAATACATGTCCAACGGAACGATCCGAAAACGTCGAAAACTGATGGAAATGCGGGCCACGGGAACCCTTAGTAAAAAGCCCCATTATCGTATTTCGTTGTGATCTAAGCCCAAAGCGGGAGTCTCAACTACCAAACGGAGGACGCCCTGAGGAACGAGGATGCAGGGAACAGGGTAACAGCTTTTTTGATTCTGCCCCAATCAGCCCCGAGGGAGGCTTCTAGGAGTATGAAACAAATTTTGAGAAAATGATGGCACAACCCTACGTTGTGTAATTTTTTAGTTCTCTTGTACAGTCCAGGCAATACTTTCCATGAAGAATTTCTTCTGTGAGAATGCTCGAAACATGGTCACGTATTCCTTGAGGAGTTCTCATTCCAGGGTAATAGGTGGTAATCCGTGGTAGGGGGTTAGAGGTCAGCTTGAGATATGACATAAAGTGCGGTAATATAGTTATTGTCTGTTTTAGACATTAGGGAGATTTACAACCCCCAAAATTTGCTATACCACATTGCTGGCCATTTTTTTTATGAAAAGGAGGGTGTCTTAGAGGTAAGAGTGTGATGTCATAGGAAGTGATGGCGAACCTTTTAGCGGTCCGCGTGCCCAACGAGACACAAAACCCCCCCTAATTCGATCGCGAGGGCCAACCAAAAATTTAAAAGCAGAACTTACTGCTCCTGTTCTTCAAACAATCATATTGGCCTTCATAAGGACGGCAACACAGTAGAAAGATGGAAAATTTGCATTAATTTTAGGCTTCCTTTTTTTAGTGTCCTCTGTAGAACTGTAGGGGCCAGCAGGAAAGTCCTCCATAGATAATCGGCCCGTGTCTATTCATTATCCCTCTTCTTACAGGTGCCCAAGTAGCGAATCGATACAAAATATGAATGAAAGCCGCATCTTTTAAGTTGTTTGGAACTGCAGGAAGATTGTTCGCGTATTGCTGATGTGCTGAGGCAATGGCCCGGGTGCCCAAGGAAAGGGCTTGGAGTGGACGCCTGTATGCACTCGTGCCATAGGTCCGCCACCCCACTGTAATAGAGAATTAAGATGTGCAAAACTTCGCCTGAGCAACTAATAGGAGACGTACGGTGAAACGAACATTCTAAGAATGCTGATTCTGTCCCAATCGATACAACAAAGCTACAGAGAGTCTAACATCATATGGTAATGCTTAATGTTTTTTAAAATTAGAATTTAACATGTTCCCGCACCTGGAAATAGAAAAACCCTTTCCGATTTGTTGAAACATCGCACATTATGTCCGTTTCCACAAAAATCCGCGAAACATCATTTGCCAGCTAAGAGATAAGGCTTCCCCTGAAAGAGAGGGTTGGAACAACATTGCAAAGGGAGCATTGACAAAAGTCCTGAAATAAAAATCTCCGTTCCATGGTCCGTGGGGCCTGTACGTCTGTACGTTTGTATAGTTTGAGGGACCAAAAATGGTTCACGGAGGAAGTGGGAGGAGCAGAACGATGGGCGGTAAATACATTTTCGTCTAGCTAGCTACAAATGATGTCAGCCTGACGGCAAAAGGGCCTGTAGTGGTTTTGAGTCACAGACGGAATACAGCATAGGAGGGGAGTAGTTGCATCCTACAGAAATATGATGTAAGGGTCCGTTACTGGCCAAAAATTCAGTGCTGACACTATACCAGTTCTCTAGTACTGGTGCTAAAGTTTGGGGCGGCCTGAAAAAAGGGTGTTCCGGATCATATTAATGTATGGGCCAGGACTCCCATTACTGGGCCAAATATCATCTTTCGCTTTTTATGCCATAGTTTTTACAAGAAAAACGGCTTTACAAGATGTCACTGAACTCCTGGGGCTCCATAGGTGTGAACGAGCATGAAGCCCGAAGACTCTTTGCATTAGTTGGGGAGCCTGTGTTTGTGCCTTAAAACAAGGGCAGGAAGGGAAGCTTCACGAAATAGCGGTGGATCCGGACAGAGGGCGCACACCAGGAATGTCAGGGACTGGTCTTACAGTCGTCATCTGGTGCTAGATGTTGTAAACACCCAACAGTTATATGAACTTACAAAACGAATACAAAGGATATAGATACGTCAAAATAACCTTCGGTTGAATTCCCCATTGTGGGGTCATTTCCCCGCATTTTATTGTAAACTTTTGTTGTGGACTACAGAAGAGACATCTTAGCGAGTCCGGTTTGTACCCGGTACGGTGACATAACAGAACATATGAACCAAGAGAATATGGGGAAGGAATTGGCTTTTTTTTACCGATTTGTCCGGAGGCCATTAATAAAAGTTTGAGTGACCACGATCTCCCTATAACCCAAACTCTCCTGTCAAGTTTAATACTTTATGATTGGGAGTTAAATGTTTCTGGGAATGTTCTAGAACCTTCTTGCAGACATAAGATGATGTAAGAGACAAGATTTTATGTGGCAGTATATATGGGCTGTCCCTTAGGGATTCAATGTTGCAATATGTTGCGCTTATTTAATACATTTTGTAGAATCCATGTCCTTGGATGGCTCATTGTTTACAAAAATTTGTTTGGATAGAATATTTCTGTTGTGGAGCTGGAGCTCATTCTCCCCTCTCACAGTAGTAATTCACAGCATAACACTGATATCTGCTCCATATGGCACAACTGGGGCACTGTATGACTGGAATTGATCTGGGTGGTCCCATCCTCTGTGACACCCCATGGCTTTATGTGCTTATATAGAAAGCTTCTATGTTTACTTCCAGTGGATAGAAATCTGTCCCTGATCATGTATATTAAAAAATTCTATAACTTTTCATTACACAAACCATATCAATTATGTGCTGAAAGTGGACAACCCCTTCAAAATCCCACAACAATCCAAGTCCATGGCTGACATTACGGCTCATGTGTAAGTGTTGCTGTAAGGTAATTACCCTGACAATCACTTAACGTATGTTGTCACCTTAAAGGAAACCTACCACTACGGATCCGGTGGTAGGTACATCTAACGTATGTAAGGATAGCCCTTTTTAAGGCTAATCGTTTACTCCCCTCTATCTTTGCTAAACTTTAATAAGAGTAATATGCAAATTTTCTAAAGAGGCTACTGGGGCGTGGAGCAGCTGGAGCTGAGGCTACACGGCGCGGCTACTCCACGCCCCAGTAGCCTCTTTGATCCTCCAGCCAAGACTTCTTTAGTGCGCGGCTACAAGGAGCTGCATGCACTCGTCCGAGAGCCGGAATTCTGCGCATGCAGAAGAGATCGCGCAGCCGCTGGCCTGTGTGCAGAACTCCAGCTTCACTAAAGATATCTAGGTAGGAGGATCAAAGAGGCTACTGGGGCGTGGAGTAGCAGTGAAGTGTAGCATCAGCTCCAGCTACTCCACGCCCCAGTAGCCTCTTTAGAAAATTTGTATATTACCCTGATTAGAGATTAGCAAAGATAGAGGGGAGTAAAGGATTAGCCTTAAAAAGAGCTATCCTTACATATACGTTAGATGCACCTACCACCAGATCTACCTTAATAGGTAGATCCGTAGTGGTAGGTTTCCTTTAAGGCCCCTTTAGAGTAGGAGGATTCTTAAACACTGTGTTGTGAGATCCAGGTGATGGACTTCTCCCAGTTATAGCTAATATTACCTGCTGTTACTTAACATGGAAAGGACATTATACTGAACCAGCATATGCATACGTGGATACCAGAGAATTATCAACAGAAATATATGGAAAGTCTCAACACTTCGTCTTTGTCCAGCATGTCGACCAAGTGATGAAACGTTGCATGTATTTCTGATGAATACTTGATTCCTTGGATCACAATGGATTCCTGCTGCTTCTTCTTGGATTGTATCTTCCTGGACCCATGTAACTGGGATCTTTCTGCTGCGGGTACCCACCATGATGTAAGCAGCCCAGACTGGGTGAGTTTGGATGCTGTTCTGCACCTTGTTTTTCTGGATATTAAAAATTTATAGACTCATTGGGGCAGATCTACTTACCCGTTCCTGTCGCGATCCTGCGGTGCGTTGTCCAACGTGGATTCGGGTCTTCTGCGATTCATTAAGATCGTGTGCCCAAGTTCCTGCATCCGTCGCTTCTGCGCCGAGGTCCACTGGAGTTCAGCTTCTTCTTCCTGGGGTATGTGAGTGCGTGTCTTGCGACACGTTTCCGTTTTTAAATTCCGCGGTTTGTCCGAATCCATCGGGTTGTCAAACGTCCACGCCCCCGATTTCTGTCGCGTGCAACCAGCGCCAATACGCCACAATCCGATCGCGTGTGCCAAAAAACCAGGCCAATTCGTCACACAAATTTGGGAAACCTGACAGAATCGCGGTCCCGCAGACCCTGTCCTCCTCCTTGACCCTTGGGTAGAAGACTCAGACTAAAACTCACCTTTTATTCTGTGTTATCCTACGAATTGCCCCGCCAAAATTGTCAGACTTGATCTCATAAGGTGGAATATAATCTCCCATAAATCTTGCTTTAATTCTCGCTAAATTGTCAGAATGATCTCCAAAAAGAGGTATTCCTAACACCGGGACCCCATGGTAAATGGCTTCCATCAAGCCGTTCAGTCCTCCATGTGACACCATAAGGCGCATCTTGGGATGTCCTGTGAATATAATGAGGAGTAAATTAGACGAGGGATTGATCAGTCGAATCAACATTCCTATCTTATTCTCTTTTCATTGCATTTCCTATAATTGTAAATTACTGTCACTGATTCATACAACAAGGGTCCGTCTGAGTTAGGTCAAGTCTGGAAAGGTCTTCCATCTAACATTTTAAAATAGTGGTTAAATAGATAAAAGTTCAGAGTCCTCAGTTGTTGATACCTTTTGTTGGCTAGCTAAAAAGAATGATGACAATGATGGCAATCTTTCCAGACTACTCAGGTCTCTTCATCAGGCCTGATATACGGTGCCTGATGAAGAGACATAATTAGTCTTGGAAAGTTTGCAATTGTCTTCATCCTTTTTAGCTAGCCAATAAAAGGTATCAACAACTGAAGACTCTCAACTTTTACCTATAACATACAGTACTTATCTACTTTCCAAGGGCTTTAGCTAATATTTATCACCTAATAGGTCATTCTGGTTCACCCAGTCCATGAGTTTGACATTGGAGGCCAGTTTCAGGTCCTCCGGCCATTGTGAAGCCTTATATCTCCAGATCACCTTCTGCGGGACACTAGCAAATGCAGAATTCATCTCCCGTAAAACGTCTGTTATAGGGATTGAGGATATCATAGATCCAAGTGCCACCAATATAAACCCGGAGTCTCCTGATTCGGCTATGAAGTCTTCAAGATCCTAGAGAATGGTATGAAGAATGAATAATATTCAGTTATCAGTGGGGTAAAATATACAGATTGTGTTGTCAATAGTAAGAATAGTCATTACAACCTTATTATTTATCATTTCCTGTATTCTAGATTGACACTATAGCTCCAATGGGAGTAGCTGGACTTCACTGCCAAGAATGACCAAGGTCGGAACAGGTTGCACGACCATAGGTCAAACACAGGAGATACAGACAAGTCTGCTAGCTTTCATTACAGAAGAAAACTTTCCCTTCAACCTCTTCCCTCTACATGGAAAGAGAAATTTAATGGAATCAATGCAGAGGCTGCTGTGATCACAGGACCTAAGGAGGAAGTAAGTTTCCTGTACAGACACAAAGTCATTTCCTGTTTAGGTTTCATGTTCCACTTCTTCCCTAGCAATATCTATAATCTAATATATCTGTAGTTACCAGAATATAAAGTTGATAAATGCAGGGAGGAGGTAAAGGTTTCGAAGTTCAATTTAGATACCGAGTTGCCTATCCTAAGCCTATGACTTCTTAATAGGTCCCATTAATTTTGATTAAATCCAATAAGCAAGATGTGTCCTAAAAAGTCATCTACAGTTTCTGTTGTTCATGGTAGATTTCACCTATAATGTCGCCATCTAGAACTGGAGGTTCTACTGAACAGAAACTGGATTATCATAGGATCTTGTAGGCATCTACACTAGGTTTGGTTCAGTAGCACCGTGGACTTTTCGTCTGTGGTGTACAACCATCTACATTCCTCTTCACTTGCAGAATATGAGTATTGTGTACTTACCTTTGACACCGGTTTAGCCGGCTTCGCTCGCAATCCACCGATACATTGAACGTGAGGAAGAAGAGGACGGGCAAACTCAATGCTAAAATCCACATTGTACAACCAGAGCTCCGCTTTCTGGTAGAGTTCACCCAATGAAGTTTTAGAATCAGCTGGAAAATGGGCTTCAGAGACTCTACTGAAAATAGATTCTATTATTTTGTCCATGACGTAGGAGCCCAGGTACATAAAAGTGTTTTTTACACGTTCCAGAAAATTCATGCGATCTGTGTGACCAGTGGGGAACATCGGCACGTAGGATGGAGGACTCGGCAGCCCGACGGACATGAAGTTGAAGAAGCTCCCAGAAAAGAGGGCGATATATGGAACACCCAGCTTCTCGGCAACAAAAAAGGTGCACGGGTTGAACGCCTCTAATATGACAATGTCAAATTTTTCTTTTTTAAGGAAATCAAAAATCTCGGTCTGGTTCATAGTGGCCTGGCACTGCTCTGCGAGTAAATCCATCAAGGTGAAGTAAGATGAGATTGCAGCACTAAAAGAGGAAACAGAAAATAATCAGAACACGCTGGACCCCTGATCCTTTTGCGTTGCTATGATTTTGCTCACAAAATATGGCATCTAAGTAAATTAAATACTTAAATCCGGAAAAAAAAAAATATTCTCAATACAAAGTTTACGTTCTCCAAAATATATTAGTCTGCCTGAAGAAAAGAACGTTTAAAAACACACTTTATTGATTAAATTTAAAACTGGGCCTAATGCACCCAAAAATAATTGAGCAAAAAACAGACTTGTTGTGCACACTAGCCGGATTGAATGAAAGTTGCTTTTTATCAATCCAATGTAGCTCAAGGGTGCACAACACTAAATAAGGTTAGGAGATTGTGCTGAAATGACATTTGTCACTATTGACTGAGTATTGACTCCTATAGCACATTAAACCCCCCCCCCAATGCTTAAAGTTAATTGTCGTTGACTGAATAGTATTCATACCGCAATAGTCACATACACGCCTATCCTCCCTGCCTGCGCCTTTCTACATGGACTTGTTTCTTAATCCATGTGTCATCAGAGGTTATCAGAGTTCTTATTAGGCTTAGGCGGCGCTTCATGCAGCACCGCAGGGGCCTAATCTTGAAATAGCCGCCATTCCACGCGCGGCGCCTACGGCCGCCACAGTGCTGGAATGGCAGACACGGACAGTTTGGCACACCAATGTTAAAAGCCAACTGGCTGTGTTTGCACTTTTGTCTAAGCCTTATATGATCTCTGATAACCAATGAATAAGCTTTCAATGGAGTGTTTCTTTTAAGTTCTCTAAGGGTTTGTCCCAGCTTTCCTGGAAAAATGACTCCCTGGTCTCTAAGCATGTCCTCTCATAGCATTGTCTGGATGTGCCTTAATGGTCAATGGTCACCTCATTGACTGCAGGGGTCATGGAAGCAGGACAGGTGACATTGAGATCACATTGGGGCACATTTACTTACTCGTTCCGGAGGAGTTCCCGAATGTGCATTGTCTGACGACACTGTGCCGCGATTCACTAAGATCATGCGTTCGATTTCCTGAATGTGTAGCTTCCCCGATCAGGTCCGACGAAGTTCACCTTCTTCCCATTGTATTTAAGTGCATGACTTACCACACATTTTTTTTGATAAATACCGCAGTTTGTCCAAATCCATCCCCTCGATTTGTGTCGCATGAAAGAAACTGCGACTCAGTTGCCTGCTAAATACCTGTCCCAACGGCACGATTCCCGAAAACGTCGGAAAACCTGATGGAAATGCGGCCACGGGACCCTTAGTAAATAAGCCCCATTATCTTATTTCGTTGTGATCTAAGCCCAAGTTGGGAGTCTCAACTAACCAACTGGAGGACGCCCTGAGGAACGAGGAGCAGGGACAGGGTAAACAGCTTTTTTGATTCTGCCCCATCAGCCCCGAGGGGCTTTCTAGGAGATATGAAACAACTTTTGAGAAAATGATGTCACAACCATCCGTGTAATTTTTTAGTTCTCTTTGTACAGTCCAGGCACATACTTTCCCATGAAGAATTCTTTCTGAGACTGCTCGAACATGTCATCGTATTCCTTGAGGAGTTTCTCATCCAGGGTATATGTGGTCACCGGGTAGGGGGTAGAGGTCAGCTTGTAGCCTGCAATAAAGTGTCGGTACATATAGTTATTGTCTGTTAGAACATTAGGGGAGATTTACACCCCCAAAATTCTGCCTTATACCACATTGCAGCCATTTTTATGAAAAGGAGTGTGTCTTAGAGGTAAGAGTGTGATGTCATAGGACAGTGATGGCGAACCTTTTAGCGGTCGAGTGCCCAAAGAGACACTCAAAACCCCCCTAATTTATCGCGAGGTGCCAACCAAAAATTAAAGCAGTAACTTACTGCTCCCTGTTCTTCAACAATCATATTGGCCTCCTAAGGACGGCAACACAGTAGAAAGATGGAAAATTTGCATAATTTTAGCTTCTTTCTAGTGTTCCTCTGTAGAACTGTAGGGGCCAGCAGGAAGTCCTCCATAGATAATTCGGCCCTGTCTATTCATTCTCCCTCTTCCTACAGTCCCAAGTAGCGAAGTCAGTATCAAAATATGACTGAAAGCCGCATCTTTTAAGTTGTTTGGAACTGCAGGAAGATTGTTCGAGTCTTGTCTGATGTGCTGAGGCAATGGCCCGGGTGCCCACAGAAAGGGCTTGGAGTGCCGCCTCTGGCACTCGTGCCATAGGTTCGCCACCACTGTCATAGGAAGTAAGCATGTGCCAAACTTCGCCTGAGCCATCTAATAGGAGACGTACGGTGAAACGAGACATTCTAAGAATGCTGATTCTGTCCCAATCTATACAACAAAGCTACAAGAGATGTCTAACATCATATGAGTCCTGCTTAATGTTTTTTTAAAATTAGAATTTAACATTTCCCGCACCTGGAATAGAACCCTTTCCGATTTGTTGAAACATCCGCACATCATGTCCGTTTTCCACAAAAATACGCGAAACATCATCCATCAAGAGATAATGGCTTCCACCTGAAAGAGAGGGTAAACATTGCAAAGGGAGCTTGACAAAAGTCCTGAAATAAAATCTCCGTTCCATGGTCCGTGTGGCTCCTGTACGTCTGTACGTTTGTATAGTTTGAGGGACCAAAAATGGTTCACGGAGGAAGTGGGAGAACGATGGGCGGTAAATACATTTTTCGTCCAGCAGCATACAAATGGGCCTGTATGTTGGTTTGATCCCACAGACTGAATACATTGCATAGGATGGGAGTCGTTGCATCCTACAGAAATATGATGTAAGGAGTCCCTGTCTACTGGCCAAACTTCAGTGCTGACACTATAACAGTTCTAATAGTACTGGTGCTAAAGTTTGGGGCGACTGACAGGGTGTTCCAGGATCATATTAATGTATGGTGCAAGGACTCCCATACTGTGCAATCTCATCTTTTAGCTTTTTATGCCATAGTTTTTACAAAAAAAAGGCTTTACAAATTATGTAAATGAACCTCAGGGGCTCCATAGGTGTTAACAGAGCCTGAAGCCCCTCAGACTCATTTGCATAGTTTGGAGAGCCTTTTTTTTTCTTAAAAACAAGGGCAGGAAGGGAAGCTTCAAGAAAAGCGGATCCGGACAGAGGGGACGCACACCAGTATGTCAGTGTACTTGGTTTACAGTCTGTCATCCTGGTGCTAGATGTTAACACAAAAAGTTATATGAAATTAAAAAACGAATACAAAGGATATAGCAACCTGTCCAAAATACCTCGGTTTTATTCCCCATTGTGGGGTCATTTCCCAGCATTTTATGTAAACTTTTGATTGTGGAATACAGATAGAGACATCTCTAGAGCTCCGGTTTGTTACCAGGTACGGTGACATAACAGAACATATGAACCAGAGATATGGGGGAATGGTAATTGTCTTTTTTTTACCTATTTGATCTCTATGGAGGCATTAATAAAAGTTTGAGTGACCAGAATATCCTATAAAAAAAACTATAATGATAAAGTTTAATAACTTTATGATTTTGGGTTTGTAGCATTTGCCTTTAGGGGATATACATAGAGGAGAATGTGTATACAGGCAGCCCCCGGGTTACGTACATGATAGGTTCCATAGGTTTGTTCTTAAGTTGAATTTGTATGTAAGTCGAAACTGTATATTTTATCATTGTATTTCCAGAAAAATTTTTTTTTTTTGCCCCAGTGATAATTGGAGTTTCAAATTTTTTTTCTGTAATTGGACCAAGGATTATCAATAAAGCTTCATTACAAACACCTTACAGCTGATCATTGCAGTCTGGGACTATAGTAACATCCAGAGACTTCACCAGAGGTCACAGGGGACAGAGGGGGTCCATCTGTAACTAGGGGTCGTCTATAAGTCGGGTGTCTTTAACCCCTTAACGCTCTGCGCTGTAGCTCTACGGCGCAGAGGTATAAGGAGTGTATGAAGAGGGCTCACGGGCTGAGTCCTCTTCATACAGAGGTGGGGGTTTTTGCATTTTGCAGAAAACCCCCACCGCTAATAACCGCGGTCGGTGCTTGCACCGATCGCGGCTATTAACCCTGTCATTGCCGCCGGCAAAGTTGCCGCCATCTTTTTTTACAATCGCCGCGCCCCCGAACGTCATCGGGGGGCGGCGATCGGTTGCCATGGTAGCCTCGGGTCTTCTTTTGACACGAGGCTACATGGCTTCTGGAGATTCGTTACAATGAGCCAGTGGCTCATTGTAATGAATGACCTGCAAAACTGCCATATATTGCAATACAGAAGTATTGCAGTATATGGTAGGAGCCCCCCCCCCTTTCCCTAGAACTGATATAAAACATAATAAACAGTAAAAATCACAAACATATTAGGTATTGCCACGTTCCAAAATGCCCGATATATAAAAATATAAAAACGGTTACGGGCGGCGGTGACCTCCGAGGCGGGAAATGGCGCCCAAATGTCCCAAATGTGACCTTTTTGCATCACTTAAAAAATTAAATAAAAAATGATCAAAATGTCGCACAGACCTCAAAATGGTAGCAATGAAAACGTCGCCTCATTTCGCAAAAAATGACCCCTCACATATCTCCGTGCGCCAAAGTATGAAAAAGTTATTAGCGTCAGAAGAAGATGGCAACATTTTTTTTTTCTTTTTTGTACACATTCGTTTAATTTTTGAAAATGTATTAAAACACAATAAAACCTATATAATATCGGTGATCGCACCGAACCAAAAAATAAAGCTGAGGTGCACAGTCAAAGTCGAAAAAACTGAGCCCACAAGAACGTGACGTTTTTTTAAAAAATGTTTCCACATTTGGAATTTTTTTTCAGCTTCGCAGTACACGGCATGTTAAAATAAATAACATTACAGGAAAGTAAAATTTGTTACGCACAAAATAAGCCCTCACACAGGTCTGTACACGTAAAAATGAAAAAGTTATGGATTTTTGAAGTTGGAGAGCGAGAAATGAGCCGAAAAACCCTCCGTCCTTAAGGGGTTAAGTAGGGGACCGCCTGTACTTAGATCCTGGTACAGTGACACATCTTTTTACTAAGTGAGCAAAAAGCAGAACCAATAAAAAAATTCAGCATAAAATTCTCAGGCTCTGATGAAAAGTAACAAAAGAAATACAACAAAAGAAATACAAAGTCTGTGACTCACCGGCTAAACATACGGTCAGGATCTTGAATCCTTGTAGACAGTGAAGGTGTAATATACAGAGGAGGACGAGGACACGAGGCGCCCTGCCTCCTGCCATCCTGGACGGACTTGTTCAAGACTAACGTGTCCTGTGTGCTATAAGGGCAGGGTCCCTGATACATGGGAGTGCCCACAGATTAGCCTTACCCCTTGGCGTACAGTGTGGGGTCATAGGGTCATTGTCTTCAGTGCAAAAACTTGTGTAACCCTATGCACTCGAAACAAGTCACTACAGACAAATAGACGCATGAGAAGTTACTAACATCTATCTACATGCAGAGCAGCTAGAAAGAGCGCCCCCCTCCAGAGATGGACATACACTGCAAAGACACTTCATTGATTTGAATAGGCAAAACCTACTTTATTATTATTTCATTATGGTGCTGCAGTATAATATGGGAAAACTTTACCTTCAAAATGTTTTTTTTTTTTTTTTGGTGTGGTAATAAGGGAAATTATTGATAGTGTGGTAATGGGAAAGGCACAAAGTAAACACAACTTTACAAAGTTTAGTTTGCGATGCAAGATAAGATTTGCTGTAGCTTGCAGTGTGGCTTGTACAGGGTGTTTAAAGAAAAAAAAAATGTAAAATTCAATTGTCACTTGGACAAAAAAAACTTTTGTCTGGAACTACAATTATAAAATATACGGCTCGGGCTTTCATACAAATTGAACTTAAAGGGGTTTTCCCATCTGAGCATTCACAGTTAATTGAATTCATTTGCCATATGTAAACGTTTCTTCAATTGGATGTTATAAGAAAAAAAATGTTCCTGTGTGAAAATTATTTCTCATAAATGTTGCCATGTTGTCCCTTTGAAACGAGATAGCTTCCTTGGATACGACCACCCCGCAGTCTGGCAGCGGTGGCCAGACATGCGCTATTGAGCCCTGCCTGATCCCTGGCTTCAGCCATCATTACCACAGGACGGCTGTAAGATATGCAGTAACTCCTGGACATTTCATATACAAAAACCTTTTGTTTCTTTGTGCAATCCCTCCAACCGAGGTGGCCGTATCCAAGGACATAGTCTTGTTTCTAAGGGACCATATCACTACATTTATAAATAATTATAATAATTTTTTTTAATGACATCTAATTGAAGAAATGTTTATATATGGCAGATTAATGAAACGGAATGTGAGTGCCCAGACAAGAATACCCCTTTAAGTACAAACCCAAGGAACCTATCTTGTATGTAACCCGGGGACTGTCTGTATACAAAAAATTGATTCTTATTTTTTTTTTAACCGGTTCAGGGTTGATGCGTGTTTTCCTTCACAATGAAATAAGAAGAGATTAAAAACCATATTCCTTTATTGTCACACAGCAATAGCAAATCCATTTCTATGAGCTGATGAGCTGTACTTGTAAGGAGTGCTAGTGATGACCTTTTATTCATTTATTTTTGGTGGGTGCAGATAGAAAAAAACATTTCCACAATTATTAAAATTAATTGAAAAGCATAAATGAAATATACATTTTTTTATTCTGGGTTTGTTATATTTACACTAATTCCATATACCTTACATACTCGAGTATAAGCCGACCCAAGTATAAGCCGAGACTCCTAATTTTACCACAAACACCTGGTAAAACCTTTATTTTTTAAACTTGAGTATAAGCCGTTTTTGGGTTTTCAGCACATTTTTTTGTGCTGAAAAACTAGGCTTATATTTGAGTATATATGGTATATATATCAATAGCCTATAAATACTTTTTTAATATTTTATTTTCAATAATTATAATATTTTACATTTTACAAAAAGGTTCAATATATATTCTACGTCTAGAAAGCTTTTTATCTTTGCATTGAAGGGGTATAAAAATAATGAAGAGCTTACATCTCTTTGCCCGCTCCCGTTCACTTCCTTCCCCTGTTTGTCTACAGGCCGGCAGTGCCATCCCAACCACTAGTGTGAATCTGCACCTATTTTTCTTATGGTATTTTAGATATAAATAATTTGGCTTTATAAGGGGTAGACCTGGTACCCATGGCAGTACCTGATTTTTTGCTGACACTGTAAACCATATTTCCCAAGTCATTAGGTAACAACTATTCAAATCTTCTTATCTTTATTGCACATAGAGTGGGATGCAAAGGTCTTCATACCTTCGAACTTTTACAGCCAAAAATTTTATTGTATTTTATTGAGATTGTATGTGATAGAGGAACACAAAGCGCTGTATCAAGTATTTGTAAAGTGTAAAAAATCGTTGAATCATGAATTACAAAACTGATTATTGTGGCATGCACATGTATTCTTACACCCCTACATTAAAGGAAATCTACCATTTGTTTTCATGCATTCTGAAGCAAACATATCTTGAGAATGCTATAGCTACACTGATGCAGAAACATATCATGTTTAATCCCTGATCTGAGTGGTTTTGCTGAAAAAACTATTATAAAATTATGATAATGTGTCTTTGTTGCTCCTGTGGCTGCCCCGCCGCTTCTCCTCTTACCCTAATGGCACTGCTTCAGCCTTGTCCTTGTTTTTCCAGCAAAACCACTCAATTCAAGGATTAAACAAGATATGTTTCTGCATCAGTTTAGCTTCAGAATTATAAAGGTATGCTTGGTTCACAATACATTAAAACAAATGGTAGATTTCCTTTAAATCCAATAAAATACCCCAGTCCTATGTATGAGGGGCAGTAAATGTATTGAGCATTTACTGCTCAATACAGCCAAACACAATGGGGGCACATTTACAGTGTGTACTATGTGCAGTGTCCCGTGTAGTGTGCAGGGGGCGCCAGATTCAGGATTTCTGGCATAAGTTCTTCATGAAGCTGGCGCCCCCTGCACAACTTATTTTTGGTGCACCTTTAACATGGGGCGTGTGACACACTACTGTTGGACTTTGCATGAACCGGCACGCCCCCTTCAGTCCAGAATAGTGCAGCCAAGCCACAAAACATTTTTACAAATGTGGTGCGGACACTTCTTAGATACCTGTACAAGAAGTTTCCACTAAAAACAAAGTGCAAAGTCCAACAGAAAACTGTCACAAGGCCCTTGGTAAATGTGCCCCAATGTGTAGAGGAAACATTGCAGATCTCCTGCCCACACGATCCTACTATTAAGCCTGGGGGTCCGCATGATGCCGGAGAAGGTGGGGGGCAAGTTACAGCAGGAACTGGGAAAGTGCTCAGAGCTAATGATCGGAGGATTGCTACAAAGGAGAATGGGGGAACCTCCAGCCCCTAGATGTGCAAAGCTGAGACTAACATCCCCCAAAAGACCTGTCACTGCAGCTAAAGGTGGTCCTACAAAACACGTGCCACAGGTTTTTAATTAGCACAATTTAGTGAATGCAGATATAACTTATTTTGCATTTCACACATACTTCATACTTTCTTGTTGCTCACATCAGATATCATAAAAATACATGTAAGTTGGAGGCTATAACATTTAAATATACAAAAAGTTCACTGCCCAAAGCAAAATGATCCTCCCTCACCGAGCTCTTACATGCTGTCGCCTTAATAAACGGATGGAAATGCCATAAGTTTTTAGATTTGCTGGGATCCAAAACTTTTTGGATTTTTAGTCCAAGTGTAATTCTTCATGAAACTGAATGTTCCCGAGAGGTAAACAGCCAAAATAATTTCATTGCTTGTTTCCCCAGAACAATATATGTACTATAGTAAATAAAGAAAAAAAAGTTCATTTATAAAACAAAACCGTATAAAATTGTACAAAAAGTCCACAAGTGAAGGAAACGATGACTTCAAAAATCTCAGTTTTGTTTCTGTTTCTTTCTGTTACACAGGAGGTGGATAAGAAATCTGATAACTTTCACGATGATGTAGATGATCAGAGCGACACAAGAGAAGATGAAGAGGATGACGTCCAGGAGAAGCTGCTGATACCAGGGCTGCTGGTAAGAATAGGGTCTAAGATGGCCGCCTCCACCGGAGCGGATGATGTGCTCCACCCATCCCAATAACTGCTGGTCAGGGGGGAACGGACGGGAGCGCATGATGACGCTCTGCTTCATGGCTGCCGTCTTGTAGCTGTAAAGAAAAAAAAAAACATTAAGTGTATCCGGAATGTTCTAGAATATTCTTGTAGACATAAGGTGATATAAGAATTAAGAGAAGAACCATGGGGTTTTTCTTTCTTCACCATCATATTTGGTAATGCTGTACCTACACTGGTTTGTCATGGGTCACGGGTTCCACCGACCCATACTACCTAAAATCCAAGAAGGATCTGTGTGGTGTAAGTCTTTTTGTTAACATTATCTCTTAGGAGAAGAGTTGGACTTAATTGCAATGGGCCCAGGATGACACTATGATTCAAGGTGCCATAGTGTAGAAGTTACTGAAAAGCAATGACCAGAACCTGTAATGGATTATAATGTAGGCGGTTTGGGCGGTAATAAATACTTGTACATCTGTCCCTGCTCTCAATACACATGTACACAAGAGAAATTTCAGGACCTTTGAAGGTCCTGCAAACAACCTGAAACTCCAAATTGAATGCAACCAGAAAGGACACATCCTCCATTCCCCAAGAAGTTGATTCTAGGACCAGATGTAGGAAGTGATTCCAGACTTGTAGGGGCTATAATAGTCATATAGACTTAAAGGAAACCTACCACTACTAATCTATTAAGGTAGATCCGGTGGTAGGTGCATCTAACGTATGTAAGGATAGCCCTTTTTAAGGCTAATCCTTTACTCCCCTCTATCTTTGCTAATCTTTAATCATGGCAATTTGCAAATTTTCTAAAGAGGCTACTGGAGTGTGGAGTAGCCGGAACTGAGGCTACACATCGCAACTACTCCAAGCCCCAGTAGCCTCTTTGATCCTCCTACCGGATATATTCAGCTCGCAGCTACAAGGAGCTGCGCGCCCTCGTCCACGAAGCCAGTGTTCTGTGCATGCACAGTAGCTCCGGCTTGGGAGCCGAGATCGCGCAGCCGCTTGCCTGTGTTATGCGCATGCGCAGAACTCCGGCTTCGCGGACGAGTACTTCCAGCTCCTTGTAGCTGTGAGCTGAAGATGTCTGGGCACGTTAGATGCACCTACCACTGGATCTACCTTAATAGGTAGATCCGTAGTGGTAGGTTTCCTTTAATACACCCCTGACCAGGACCATGAAACTAGGACTAAAAGGAGAGGACAATATGCTGAGAAGGTCAAGGATAAGGAAATTACTGGTAGACAAACATGGTCATGCCAGGAGAGAACAGATAAAGTAAAATGACAAGCAAGAAATATATTCAGGTAACAATTGGGTGATGGGTGGATACTCATGACCCTTGTCCTTGACCCCTTGGCTACATCATCAGACTAAAACTCACCTTTTGTTCTCTATTACCCTATGAATTGCCCCAGCAAATTTGTCGGACGTGATCTCATAGGGTAGAATATATTCTCCCATTAACTTTGCTTTAATTTTAACTAAGTTGTCCGGCTGATCTCCAAAGAGTGGGATTCCTAAAACGGGGACCCCATGATATATGGCCTCCATCAAGCTGTTCAGTCCACCGTGTGTCACCAGGAGGCGCATCTTCGGATGTCCTGTAATAGAATATAATTATCAGTGATTTATAGGGGAAGACAGGAGTTTCTACTTCAAATCAGCAGAACTACATGTGTAACCTGGCTCAAGGTGTATCTCATCATATATCCAGCCTAGAGGCCCCAACAGGGTCCTAAAGCCACCTCTCTATTTTACAGTTTTCCCCCAAGACTTTCTTTTGTCACCAAGTGTATATCATATACTTATCCAGTTATATAGGTTTATATTGTTTTTCATCACCTAACAAGTCGTTCTGGTTCACCCAGTCCAGGAGCCTAATGTTGGGGGCCAGTTTCAGGTCCTCTGGCCATTGTGAAGCCTTATATCTCCAGATCACCTTCTGCGGGACACTAGCAAATGCAGAATTCATCTCCCGTAAAATATCTGTGATAGGGATTGAGGATATCATAGATCCGAGTGTCACCACTACGAACCCGGAGTCTCCTGATTCGGCTATGAAGTCTTCGAGATCCTAGAGAATGGTATGAGGTGGACATTAATCAATAATCAGTGGGGTAAAATATACAGACCGCATTGTCAATTGACTAGAGTCAGACAGTAGGTGTTCTCCTTAAGGAGAGATTGCTAATTAAGGCCACCTTAAAGGCGTGTGGAGACTTAAAGCCGTAGATGCTCCACTAGGGAATTCTGGGAAGAATGCAAATAAGTTTTCCAAGGTGTTTAATGGAAAACAATACCTCCTTTTGCTACCTTGAAAGGCAGCCCCCTTAACATCAAGTATGACCTACAAGAAGTCTAAAAACATGATGTGGGATTAAGCCAAACCAGTATATCTATTCCA
>CM033641.1:308486513-308649416 GCA_019512145.1 Engystomops pustulosus
TCTACAGTTGGGAGTCTGTTCCTTCTGGAATAGATATACTGGTTTGGCTTTATCCCACACCATATCTTTAGACTTCTTGTAGGTCATACTTGATGCTACGGGGGGCTGCCTTTCAATGTAGCAAAATGAGGCATTGTTTTCCATCTAACGCCTTGGAAAACTTGTCAATTGTCTGTCATATGGTTGTCAGTTCCTATATTCCGGATTAACTCTATAACTCCTATGTGGATATCTGAACTTCCCTGGAAGTATTGATCAGGTCTTTTACTCTTGTGGGTAAAGGTTCAAAGTTGGGAGCACGACCCGGGGTCAAACGTAAGACAATACGGACAAGGCTGCTAGTTTTTATTACAAAGGGAATGTCTCTCTTCCACTTCTTACTCCGAGAAAGAGTTGACTTGAGGAGAACACAGGTTTCGTCTACAGACTCAATCGGAATTTTTAGTGATGAGTGGGTGGGGCAAAATTCAGGTTTCGACAAGTTCGACCTAATACCGGTAAAAATTTTGGTTTGGGACCTGGGCTTTGGCATTAACTTGAACCCAAACACGAATCCCATTGAAGTCAATGGGGAACTGAATTTTAACACCCAAAAAATGAATGTGAAATAGGGGTAGTAAGGGCCTAGAAGGTGGAAATAACAGGTCAGTTCCCCTCCCCACAATGGGCTAGGGAAAGCATTAAAAATAATATTACATTAAAAAATGTAATAATCAAAGAAATAATAAAAAAAAAAACAGATACCCTTCCTCATACTTTGATTAAAACCCATTTACTGTAGTATATGACATTTTCAAGTTTAATTCTATTAATGTAAAATTTGACTAGTGAAGACCAGGCCCGTACTGAATTTGGGGGATTCGGCACCCACGACCCCAGAAACTGACAAAGCAGCAGCGGCGGATCGAATTCGGTATGGACCCACTCATCACTAGTCATTTTATTAAGTTAAGATGTTTCTGTTATCTACATTTAACATGATAATGTGGCACCAAGACCTGGAAGCTCGATCATCATAGGAACTTGTACAATAAATGTCATACACAATAACTTTCAGTGTAACTGAGGACTTTTCATCCATGGTGCACATCCATCTACATTTCTCTTCATTTGCAGAATATGAGTGTTGTGTACTTACCAGTGACACCGGTTTAGCCGGCTTTGCCCGCAATCCGCCGATACAATGAACGTGAGGAAGAAGAGGACGGGCAAACTCCATGCTAAAATCCACATTGTAAAACCAGAGCTCAGCTTTTCGGTGCAGTTCAAGTAATGAAGGTCTAGAATCCACTGGAAAATGGGCTTCAGAGACTCTACTGAATATGGATTCTATTATTTTGTCCATGACGTAGGTGCCAAGATACATAAAAGTGTTTTTTACACGTTCCAGGAAATTCATGCGATTAGTGAGACCAGAGGGGAACATCGGCACGTAGGATGGAGGGCTCGGTAACCCAACGGACATGAAGTTGATGAATCCTCCAGTAAAGAGGGCGACATATGGAAGACCCAGCTTCTCGGCTACAAAAAATGTGCACGGGTTGAACGCCTCTAATACGACAATGTCAAATTTTTCTTGTTTCAGGAAGTCAAAAATATCCGTCCGGTTCATAGTGGCCTGGCACTGCTCTGCGAGGAAATCCATCAAGGTGAAGTAAGACGTGAACCCACTACTGAAAGAAGAAATGAAAAATAATTGAGTATCCCCTAGTGCCCCCTAGGCGTAGGGTAAATTCTTAAGACTTTATGCAAATGTTATTCACTAATTTACATAAAAAGGGATAAAAAAAACAACAAACTGTGGAGTAAAGATGTTTCTTCTTGAGGATACTGGTTTAAGACCTCCATGTTGACTGTGAATGCAGTGGCAAGGACCGTGCAAACGTAGGGGACCGGGGGCATGCTCCTCTGGCCCACAACCTTGGCTGAAGACACTGCGCTTGCCTGGTCCGTGCCGCCGCGTTCACAGTCGCCATTGTCGCACAGGAATCAGAATTGCAGAGGCTACTCGGGGCTTGGAGTAGCCTTAGCCCCCGGAGTTCACAGAGGGTACTTCAAGCCCCAAGTGGCCTCTGAAGGTAATTTGCGTGGAGTAGCGTGGTGGCCACATTTTTTACTTCACATGGGGAGAGTATATTCTGCCATAGATCATGCCTTATGGATAATAAAACAATAAAACAGGATGAGAGTATATAATATAATGGGGCTCATTTACTAAGGGTCCGAATCGCGCACTTCTGTTGGGTTTCCAGACGATTTCTGATTTGCCCTAAATTGTCCAGTGATTTTGGCGCACGCGTTTGTAATTTGGCGCATCGGCGCCAGCTTTTATGCATCAGAAATCGGGGGGCGTGGGCGTCGGACAACCCGACGAATTTGGAAAAACTGCGGAATTTAAAAAATAATTTGTGTTGCAAGATCATGCACCGGGAAGAAGCAGGTGAACTCTGGCGTATCTCGGTACAGCAGCGACACCTGCTGGATATCGGGCGCACGGACCATAGTGAATCCAGGCAGACCCAAATCAGGGTCGGAGAACGCGCCACTGGATCGCAACTGGACCGGGTAAGTAAATGTGTCCCATTATGTTGAGAGGTTATCTGTATCTTTAATTGAATATGAACAGTGATTTGTAGTGAATATTGTGGCAAATATGTTTACACTCTTGTAATACATATGACACGTTTGCCATGTTGTATGATATTGGGATCTTCAGTTTGTACACACTATGGTGTGAATTGTTTTTTATATCAAGGGATTTTAAGTTGATGCTATATGTAATAGTACTGCTCTGGATTTTGCATCCTAGCCAGCGGCCAGGAGTAATCATTAGGTGTCCTGGATAGGCTATATTTTCCAGATTGTGGCCTATAATGAACAATGCGGTCTGTGTTCGAAACGCATTGACAAGCTGATGCAACATATGTGCGAGGGTTGATGGATGGATTTCGAAAATATTCAAATCACAAGTTTTCATTGAAATATGCAACATGCAACATGCAACAGGGTTGGTGTTGGATCCTTTTTTTAGCAGTGATGTCAATGTCCTGTTACTGGCCCAGCCGGGAAAGACAACACACTACAGGTAGACACCTGACTTACAGACGACCCCTAGTTACAGACAGACCTCTCTGCCCCCTGTGACCTCTGGTGACCTCTCTGGATGTTACATTAGTCCCAGGCTGCAATGATCAGCTGTAAGGTGTCTGTAATGAAGTTTTATTAATAATCCCAAATCCCATGATAGCAAAAAATTTTAAAAATTGTCACAGGAAGAGATAAAATTGTCTGGAGTCACAATTATAAAATATACCTGTTCTGACTTACATACAAATTCAACTCAACAACAAACCTACGTAACCCGGGGACTGCCTGTATTTGGTGAATGTGACACTGGGATATGGAGCAGGGTGAGTAGCTGCTTTCTCTCCTTCCTGCCCAGACTAGAAATCCCCTATAATCCTATAGGTAATTGTGTACCATCATATATCAACCCTAAAATTAATCTAAATCTGACCAGTCGGGTAACATACCTTCCTGTGAAGTATTCTTTCTGAGACTGCTCAAACATCTTATCAAATTCTTTGAGATATTTGTCATCCAGGGTATATGTGGTCACCGGGTAGGGGGTAGAGGTCATCTCGTAACCTAAAATAAGTACAGATTAGACATGTTAAATGGGATGATTCATGTTTTGTCAATTTGTCTAATAATGCAGCATCCAGCATCAGACACTATGCTAAATGTAGAGCGGTATGAGACTGTGGGGCAGATTTACTTACCCGGTCCAGTCGCGATTCAGCAGCGCATTCTCAGAGGAGGATTCGGGTTCTGCCGGGATTCACTAAGGTAGTGCGCCCGATGTCCACCAGGTGTCGCTGCTGCGCTGAAGTCCGTGGGAGTTCACTGAAGTTCACAATCCTATTCCTGGTGCAGGTAAGTGCATGTCAAGCGACACATTTTTAAAAAAAATTTCAGCGGTTCTGCCGAATCCGTCGGGTTTCCCGATGACCACGCCCCCGATTTCCGTTGCGTGAAAGCCTGCGCCGATGCGACACAAACCAATAGCGTGTGCCAAAAACCCGGGGCAATTCAGGGAAAAACGGCGCAAATCGGAAAAATACAGGAAACCCGACGAAAATGCGCGAATCGGACCCTTAGTAAATGACCCCCTGTATAATGTATCTTTGCACTGTCTTACCTAAAGGGGTTGGCCAGTTTAACTCATACTTTTTGTAACGTGTGTGTAGGTGTGGCTGCATTCACATCACCGTTGGGGGACGTATATACGTATATACATCCCCCAGCGGCCCAGCAATGGGCGCACGGCACTGTACGGAGAGGTACAGTGCCGCACACGTGCAGCATCGTGCCCTTCCGTAGCCGGGAGAAAGATAGGATATGTCCTATCTTTCCCCAGAACATGGCACCGTACGTTTCTCAATGGAGTGGGGTTGGGGTGAGCAGCGCTCATCCCCTCCTCCTCTCCCGGAAGTGAGGTGTGCTCTCCGTGCTACGGTACGGCGGGCGCACGGTCATGTGAATGTAGCCTTACATCTATTTATAGTTCTGCTCCGCTTTCTTGATATGTAAAGTGAAACCTCCTGTCTTTTAGCTTATCATCAGACATTCCTGTCCATAACATGGCCAGGGATGGAGGGTTATGGGATCCCATCTATCCATGAGCAATCACCCTGTCAGGACCTTATTATTCATGAATGTAGGTTAAAGGTCCTGGCAGGGTGATTGCTCATGGACGCATACAAAAGGAAGAGTCACAAAAAGAAGAAAAGGGTGTGATGCTTATTGTGCACACCAAAAATATATATAAGTCATGAAAAAAGGATGTGTGAATGTCAAAAAAAGGATTTCACAAAAAGAAACAGATACAAAGATGAAAACACTTTATTACTAAATATTATATGCAGACCCATCATAAATCACATCCATAAAGACATTGCAATTTAGGAAAAAAAATGGGAAAGGAAACAAAAGCTGTAAAAAATTATTAAAAAGAAGTAAAAAGCTTAGATATGGTAAATAAACGTGTTTCACAGGGATAAGTGGCATCTGGCGACCTCCCCTGTGGTGGAATCACCCCCACTCCTCCCAGGAGCCCTGGCTAAGTGACCTGTGTGTGTATAATATTCTAGAAACAATGTTGGTAGTAATAAAAGGATAATACTTCAGCTACCTGTGAGAAAGACCAGTGAAGATTAGGAGTGAGGGGTGTATCTTACTATAAAGGCCTCAGGAAGTCAACTTCCGGTTCAAGGTGTAAGCCTGAACTCAAGTATAAGCCTAGGGTGGGAGAGGCATTGGTCACAGTCTCCCCAGTATTTATCCAGCAACCCCCCAGTAGTGTATAGCCAGCAGCCCCCAGTAGTATATAACCAGCATCCCCCTGTAGTATGTAGCCAGACAGCCCCCTGTAGTGTATAGCCATCGAACCTCCTGTAGAATATAGCCAGACAGCCCCCTGTAGTATATAGCTAGCCCCCAGTAGTATATAGCCTGTCAGCTCCCTGTAGTATATAGCCAGACAGCCCGTTGTAGTATATAGCCAGCCAGCGCCCTATAGTATATAGCCAGACAGTCACCAGTAGTATATAACCAGCAGCCCCAAGTAGTATATAGCCAGACAGCCACCAGTAGTATATAACTAGCAGCCCCAAGTAGTATATAGCCAGACAGCCCCATGTAGCATAGAGCCAGCCAGGCCCCTGTAGCATATAGTCTGCCAACCTCCTGTAGTATATAGCCAGCCAGCCCCCTGTAGTATATAGCCACCAGCCCCCTGTAGAATATAGCAACCACCTCCTGTAGTGTAGAGCCAACCAGCCCCCAGTAGTATTAGCCAGCAGCCACTAGTAGTGTATAGCCAGCCAGCCACCTGTAGTATATAGCCAGACAGCCACCAGTAGTATATAACCGACAGCCCCCAAAAGTATATAGCCAGACAGCCACCAGTAGTATATAACCAGCAGCCCCCAGTAGTATATAGCTAGACAGACACCAGTAGTATATTGCCAGACAGCCACCTGTTGCATATAGCCAGCCAGTCCCCTGTAGCATATAGTCTGCCAGCCATCTGTAGTATACAGCCAGCCAGCCCTGGATGAGATGACTAGCATCACACTCGCAACGCACAAGCGCTGCCGGGACGCACGGCTTCTGAACGCTGCACACGCGGGAGTGAAACTGACATGCTGAGTGACTCCCGCGGTCTTTCCGTGCAGCGTTCAGGGCCGTTGCGTTCCCGGCAGCTTGCTGTTTCGCGAGTGTGACTTGCGAGTCATGCATCACACTCGCAAGTGGGGAACGGGCCTAACACACAAGCTTAACAGAATGTGTTTGTTAACACAACCATTAACATTTGCGTTTTGTAAACGCAAGTGTTAACAGCTGTTTAATTAGGGAAATCTCTCTTAAGCTGTTGCAATGCGTTTTTAAACGCATACGTTAAACGCGACCTGACAGGCGTAACTGTAAACAAAGGACTCGGGACTAAAAGCAGAAGTGGGTTGATCAGGCCTATTCCCCCCACTATCACAGGGATTACCTTGATAGAAATCTGTCAATTTTTTTTTTTTATTCTGCGGTTTTTCCGAATCCGTCGGGTTTTCTGATGGCCACGCCCCCCATTTCTGCCGCGTGATAGCCGGTGCCGATACGCCACAATCCGATCGCGTGCGCCAAAATCCTGGGGCAATTTGGTGCAAATCGGAAAAATTGGGGAAACCCGGTGGAAAAACGCGATTCGGACCCATAGTAAATGTGCAGATTTACTTACCTGGTCCATTCACAATCCAGCGTCGCGTTCTCTGCGCTGGATTCGGGTCCGGCCGGGATTTATTAAGGTAGTTCCTCCGCCGTCCACAGGTGCGCTGCTGCGTGAAAAGCATCGGAACGTGCTGGAGTTTCACCGAGCGGGCTGAGTGAGGTAAGTGCCAAGCTCCGCACCAGATTTTTTGTTTAAATGCGGTTTTTTTCAGATCCGTCAGGTTTTCGTTCGGCCACGCCCCCCGATTTCCATCGAATGCATGCCAGCGCCGATGCGCCACAATCTGATCGCGTGCGCCAAAATCCCGGGGCAATTCAGGGGAAAACGTATTTAAGTAGCGTCTGCACTGGGATTTTGGCAATTTTTGACGCTTAAACTGTCAAATTGTGACGCAAGGCAACGCACCACTAAAAAGATGGTGAACTCTGGTGGACCTGAGTGGAGAATGAGCCCCATTGGGGCGAATTTACTTGCCCGGTCCTGTCAATATCAGGATGGTCCGACGAAGATGAAGTCTGGCGCGATTCACGTAGCTCGTGCGCCCAAGTTACTGCATCTGTCGCTTCCCCACCGAGGTCCTCCAGAGTTCACCATCTTCTTCCCGGTGCATGTAAATGCGTGTCTTGCGACACAATTTGAAATGTTAGATCCCATGCGTAGATTTGTGTCGCTTGCAGACCGACGCTGATGCGCCAAAATCTGATCGTGTGCGACACAATCCCCGGCACGATGCAGCGGGGATCGGAAATCGGCGGAATATTCGACCGAAGTGCGGCCGCAGGACCTTTAGTAAATAAACCCCATTGTGTCTACTAATGCCCTGGGTTCTTCCTTTATTACCTCCTTACGACAGTGAAGAACTTTCTAGAACATTCTGGATGCACTTTATGGGAAGCTTTAATTATTTGGCAGCTACTATTTTAAAACTTTCTTTGTTGCTCTGCTGACTGTCAGATTTATCATTTTGACTATGCAAAAAAGTTGCATAAAAAGTCACAGTTGTATCAACCTCACATACACCTTCGGGGACTTTGTAACCTTTATGCCTTGCACTAGCCAACAGAATGATAAAAAATTTTCTTATGTTTGCTTGGCTTGAATTGCTCTTTAGAGTCATGGCCAAAAGTTTTGAGAATGATACAAAGGCCTGCCTTAAAAGGAGCAGCTAACATGGTGTCAGTGATTGCTCCAGTAACACAGGTGCGGGTGCTGATGAGGACAGGGCTGGAGATCATTCTGTCATGATTAAGTAAGAATCACACCACTGGACATTTAAAAGGAGGCTGGTGCTTGGCATCTTGTTTTCTCTTCTGTTAACCATGGTTATCTCTAAAGAAACAGTGACAGTCATCATTGCACTGCACAAAAACTGGCCTAACAGGGAAAGGGTATCGCAGCTAGAAAGATTGCACTCAGTCACCAATCTATCGCATCATCACAGCAATCAAGGAGAGACGTTCCATTGTTGCCAAAAAGGCTCCTGGGCGCCCAAGACCAGCAAGTGTAAAGCTTGGGATGGGGCTCCCGGCAGTGCAGAGCTTGCTCAGGAATAGCAGCAGGAAGGTGTGAGTACATCTGCACGCACTGTGAGACTGCGGAGACTCTTGAGCAAGGCCTGGTGTCAGGGGGGGCAGCAGCAAAGAAGCCTTCTCTCCAGAAAAAAACATCAGGACAGACTGATATCTGCAAAAGGTACATGGAGGGACTGCTGAGGACTGGGGAAAGTCATTTTCTCTGATGAATCCCTTTCCGATTGTTTGGAACATCTGGAAAACATCTTGTTGGGGAAGACAAGGTAGCCAATACCACCAGTCTTGTTCTCATGGCACCTGTAAAAGCCTCCTGCAGCCATTCATGTGTTGGGGCGGCTTCCAGCCAAGGGAATGGCTCTCTCATCAGTCTTACCTCAAAAACATCCATGAATAAAGAGAATGGGACCAGAATGTCCTCCAAGAGCAACTTCTCCCAAACCGTCCAGAGCACAGTTTGGTGATGAAACAATGCTTTTCCAGCACGATGGAGCACCTTGCCATAAAGCAAAGGTGAGAACTAAATGGCTCAGGGAACCAAACATGAGAAATCGTTTTGGGTCCATGGATGAACTCCCCAGATCTTAATCCCAGAGAAACTTGTGGTCAATCATCAGAGACGGGTGGACAAACAAAAAACCAACAATTGTGACACCAATGTAGCAGTGATTGGTGCAGGAATGGACGGCATATCAGTCAGGATTTGCGTCCAGAAGGTGATTGGAGCCGCCAGGGAGAATCGCAGAGGTCCTGAAGAAGAAGGGACAACACTGCAAATACTGACTCGCTGCGTAACTCCTTCTAACTGCCATAAAAGCTTTTGTTACACATAATATGATTGCACTTGTATTTCTGTATGTGATAAACACATCCGACAAACCAGAGGGCAACAGATCATGTGACAATATAATATTTGTGTCATTCTCTAAACTTTTGGCAATGACTGTACACCTTTTGGGTGACAAAAAGTCGCAAAAACCTCAATGTGACTTTTTGAAGCAAAAATCTTCCACAATGTGTTTTGCCTTCCTGCAGCTACAAGACGGCAGCCATGAAGCAGAGCGTCATCATGCGCTCACGTCCGTTCCCCCCTGACCAGCAGTTATTGGGATGGGTGGAGCACATCATCACGCTCCGGTGGAGGCGGCCATCTTAGACCCCTATTCTTACCAGCAGCCCTGGTTCAGCAGCTTCTCCTGGACGTCATCCTCTTCATCTTCTCCTGTGTCGCTCTGATCATCTACATATCGTGAAAGTTATCAGATTTCTTATCCACCTCCTGTGTTCCAGAAAGAAACAGAAACAAAACTGATATTTTTGCAGTCCCTCAGTTGTATGTGAACTTGTTATATTTTCTGCTAAGTTTATTTTTAAATTCAAAATAAAAACATTTTCATGATATAACACGTGGAGATAGCAGTTTTTATTCATTGATGATAAAATGGTAAAGTCCTTTCCTTCTACATAGTTGGTGCATATGTTTCCTTACACTATCCAGGAGAGAGAGGACCGTGGCCCATAGAGCTACATGCTCCGGAGAGAGACCCTGCCCATAGGAGCTTACACTCTACAGGAGAGGGCCTGCCCATAAGAGCTTACACCGACAGGAGACGGCAACTCGCCATAAAAGCTTACACTCTACGGAAGAGAGGCCCTGCTTAGAGCTTATACTCTACAGAGAGAGACCCTGCCCATAGAGCTTACACTCTACAGAGAAAGGACCCTGCCCATAAGCTCACACTCTAAGAGAGAGGACCCTGCCCAACTAAAAGATGCTAATCACTCTACAGGAGAGAGGACTCCCATAAGAGCTTACACTCTACAGGAGAAGGGACCCTGCCCATAAGAGTTACACTATACAGGAGAAAGGACCTGCCCATAAGAGCTTACACTCTACAGGAGAGGACCCTGCCATTAGCAGCTTATATATAAAGAGAGGATCCCATACCATAGCGCTTACACTCTACAGGAGAGAGGCCCCTGCCATAAGAGCTTACACTCTACGGAAAGAGGACCCGCTAAAGTTCAATCTACAGGAGAAGGAATCACTGCCCATAAGAGCTTACGCTTACAAGAGAGAGGACCCTGCCCATAAACAGCTTACACCTCTACAAGAAGAGAGAGGACCCTGTCCATAAGAGCCCCTTAACTCTACAGGAGGGAGGACCTGCCATAAGGCTTACACTCTACAGAGGAGAGGGAACCCTGCCCTAAGAGCTTACCTCTAACAGGAGAGAGGACCCTGCATAAGAGTTACACTCTACAGGAAGAGAGGATCTGCCATAAGAGCTTACACGCTACAGGAGAAGAGGACACTGCCCCTAAGAGCTTACACTCTACAGGAGAGAGGACCTGCCAATAAAGAGCTTACACCTCTACGGAGAGAGGACCTGCCTAAGCGTTACACTCTACAGGAGAGAGAACCTCCCTAAGAGCTTACCACTACAGGAGAGAGGACCCTGCCAATAAGAGCTTACACTCTACAGGAGAGAGGATCCTGCATAAGAGCTTACACTCTATATGAGAGGATCCGTACAAAGCGGTACTAAAAGTGGCCCTGCCCATAAGAGTACACTGTCACAGGAGAGAAGGACTGCCCATAAGAGCTTACACTCTACGGAGAGAGAACCCGCCAAGAGCTTAACTCTACAGGAGAGAGAAACCCTACCCTAAGAGCTTACTCTACAGAAGAGAGGACCTGCAATAAGGTTCCTCTACAGGAGAGAGGAACCCTGCCCATAACGAGCTTACATCTACAGGAAAGAGAACCCTCCATAAGCTTAACTCTACAGGGAGAGGACCCTGCCATAAGAGTTACACTCTATAGGAAGAGGACCCTGCCATAAGAGCTTACACTCTACAGAAGACCTGCCCAAATTACATTACAGGAGAGAGGATCCTGCCCATAAGAGCTTAACTCTAAGGAGAGAGAACCCTCCCATAAGAGCTTACACACTACATGAAGAGGTAGGATCCTGACCAAAGAGCTTACACCTAAGGAGAGAGAACCCTCCCATAAGAGCGTTACACATCTATCAGAGAGAGGATCCTGCCATAAGAGCTTACACTCTAGGAGAGAGGACCATGCCCCATAAGAGACTTACAACTCTACAGGAAGAGAAGAGGACGCCTGCCCATAAGAGCTTACACTCTACAGGAAAGAGAAACCCTACCCATAAGAGCTTACACTGTACAGAGAAGGACCCTGCCCATAAGGATTACACTCTAAGGAGAGAGGACCCTGCCCAAAGAGCTTACATCTACAGGAGAGAGAGAACCTGCCCATAAGAGCTTACACTCTACAGGAGAGGATCCTGCCCATAAGCAGCTTACACTCTACAGGAGAGAGAACCCTGCCCATAAGAGCTTACCACTCTACATGAGAGAGGCTCCTGACCCATAAGAGCTTACACTCTACAGGAGAGAGAACCTGCCCATAAGAGCTTACACTCTACAGTGAGAGAGGATCCTGCCTAAGAGCTTACACTCTACAGGAAGCGAGGACCCTGCCCATAAGAGCTTACACTCTACAGGAGAGAGAGAAGCCCCTGCCCACAAGAGCTTACATCTACAGGAGAGAGGTCCCTGCCATAAGAGCTTACCCTCTACAGGAGGAGACCCCCTGCCCATAAGAGCTTACACTCTACAGGAGAAGAAACCACTGCCCATAGAGCTTACACTCTCAGGAAGAGAGAACCCTGCCAAACAGCTTACACTCTATAGGAGAGAGGCACCTGCCCATACAGCTTACACTCTACAGGAGAGAGGTCCCTGCCCATAAGAGCTTACACTCTACAGGAGAGAGACCTGGCCCCATAAGAGCTTACACTCTACAGGAGAGAGATCCTGCCCATAAAAGCTTACACCTCTACAGGAGAGAGGATTCTGCCCATAAGGCTTCCTCTATAGGAGAGAGGATCCTGACACAAGAGCACACTCTACAGGAGAGAGGACCCTGCCCAAAGGAGCTTACACCTCTACGGAGAGGGACCCTGCCCATAAGAGCTTACACTCTACAGGAGAGAGGACCCTGCCCATAAGAGCTTACACTTACAGGAGAAGAGGACCCTGCCCATAAGAGCTTACACTCTAAAGAGAGGACCCTGCCAAAGAGCTTCAATCTACAGGAGAGAGGACCCTGCCCATAGAGACTTACACTCTACCAGGAGAGGTCCTGCCCCTAAGGCTTACACTCTCACGCTATCACTATAGGTCTCTCGTGTTACATCATCACTTGGGTAAACACCCCGTTTCATCGGTAGCAGGTAATGCTGGATGCTGCTGATGTACCCCCTCCCCGCGCTTCAGGAGGAGGGGGTCCTCAGGCTAAGTTCCCACCGTGTAGCATAGAGTGGGATACGTCTGTGCCACACGTGTTGGGGACTCGTTTGAATCCTCTGGATGTGTCTTACGTGCCATATAATGTGGGTGAGCCCAGCCTTACGACGGGGGGTGTCTCCTGGATCTGCTTTGTATGCAGGGATTTAATACGTTCCAGGGTTGAAGGTTCCATTAAGTTATTGGGACTGCTATAGGAATGAACCTTTCACCCTATACTGTGCGGTCACGACATGAATACAAAGGGTAAGGTCCCTCCCTGTAGTGGAGACCTGATCAGTCATTATCACCCACAGAATAGAAACTGGACAAGTTAGTCAGAATGGTAGGCGGCAGGGCGCCCCCGGGTTCCTCATCCCCTCGTATATTACACCTTCACTGTTCTACAAGGAGCCAAGATCCGACCGTGTGTTTAGCGCGTGAGTCTATTCTTTGGCAGTCGTCAATGATGACTCAAGTTGGGGGAGATTTATCAGAAGGTCTGAGAGCAGAACCAATCAGAGCCCAGCTTTATTTTATTAACAGTTTGTGAGAAATTGTATCTTGCTATGCATTGGATGCCATGGGCAACAGAACAATTCTGCTCGCGATCTTGATAAATCTCTCCCAATGTTTTTTGATTTTTCGAGTGCAAGTTGTATTTTCTTCTCTCTTTTCCTCTAATGTCTCAATTTTGTAGGTCTCGGGGGGCCAGAATCATATAATAACAATATTAAACTAACATACCGCCGAATGGGGGACGTTATATACGTGGCGATTATATACTACGCCGTTATCTACGTCCCCATTGCGCCAATGGGCGCCCGCGTCGTACGGGAGCAGTGCGGTGCACACGTGCAGCACTGTACCGTTCCGGTCGCAGCCGGGAAAAGATGGAGTGTCTATTTTTCACAGAATACCGTGCCCGTGTGCATATTATATATCGCTGTGGAGAGGGTGGGGGTGTGCGGCACACAATCCCCACCTCTCTAACCGCACCATGAATATACACACGTACTACGGTACCGTCGGGGGAACATTGGGGCCCATTTACTTACCCGATCCTGTCGCGATCCCGCTGTGCGTTGTCCGACGAGGATTCGGGTCCGGCGCGATTTCACTAAGCTTGTGCGCCGATTTCCTCGCAAGTGTTGATACCGCGCTTGAGGTCCGCGGAGTTCACCTTTCTTCTTCTGGTGTATGTGAGTGGCATGATCTTGAGGACACATTTCGTTTTTTAAATTTGAGGTTTCTTTTCCGAATCCGTCAGGTTGTCCGAGGGCGGGCCCTCCGATCACAGATGGCCACAATTGATCATGTGCCGCCAAAAATCCGGGGCAATAAGGCGCAAAACGGAAAGTATTCAGAAAGACCCGACGGAATCCGCGCCCGTGGACCCTTAGAAAATGTGCCCCATTTGTCGTTGTGAAGGTAGCCTAAACCGTTATTTGCCCTCCTGCCTCTTCTGCAGTTTCGGCTGGTCTCCAGATTATGTGTCCTAACTTAGAAGGCTACAGACTGGGTTCTGATCCTACAGTCACACTCCCTTAACCTCTACGTCATGTGACATACATTTAGTAGTTTAGTACAGTAGTGAGACAGGTAGAAGGAGGACTGGAGGATCAGACGACGCAGAGTCTATTTGTAGTCTGTTACTAAGGAGACATTGAGGCACCAATAGGATGTAAACAGAGAATTTAGTTTAGGATGTTTGTCCAGCTTGACTGAATAATCTTAATGGTTAATAATCTGTATATTTTTGGTGGCAAGCCATTATCTGTTCATGGATGACGGTCACGTTTATTTATAGACAACGGCCATGATGTAAGGATGTTTCGGCAAATGGGAACGGAACTACTCCAGGTGGGAAAATGCATATTCTATTATGTAAAAAAAAATAAATCAACGCAATCACTGCAGCTCAATGTGACTATAACGCTTTGCTTCATAGGACGGACAGATTCAGCACAGGGTCATCTCATAATCAGTAAAAGATGTCGATGTCATAGATTGATTTTATATATATATCTATATATATATATATATATATATAATATATTATATATATTATAGAACACAGATAGCAACCTGCAGCACTAACAATAGAGCCAAATTACTTATACCATTTTAAAGGGGTTGGCCACTTTACCTTATGTTTTTTGTAGTGTGAGCGTGGGGGGGGGGGGTGGGTGGTTAAATATTACTGTTAAAAAATTTTTTGCTAAAAATCCCACTCGCCTTATATTCGGGTGTATATAAAAAAATATAAACTTAGGTAGTACTCACCTTGCTGATGTCCTGGGTAGGTCCTCTTCTTATTCTAAGTTCACTGGTGCCAGCTCCATGTCAGCGACAGGTTAGTGCGCACTGCCGGCACACAGACTATACTACAGGGGGCTGGCCGTATACTACACAGGGCTGGTTTGCTATATACTACAGGGGGCTAGATATATATACTACAGAGGGCTGGCTGTATACTACAAGGGGCTGGCCAGCTATATACTACTGGGGGCTGGCAGGCTATATACTACAGGGGGCTGGCAGGCTATATACTACAGGGTGCTGCAGGCTATATACTACAGGGGGCTGGCTGACTATATACTACAGGGGCTGGCAGGCTATATACTAATGGGGGGCTGGCTAGGTTATAATACTGGGGTAGCTGGTCTTAGCTAATACAGGAGGCTGTCTGGGTATATACTACTGAGGACTAGCAGGCTATATACTACACTGGGTTGTCTGGCTATATACTACAGGGGGCTGGCTGGCAATATACTACAGGAGTCTCTGGATGGCTATATTACTACAGGGGGCTGGCTATAATACAGGGGCTGGCTGGCTATATACTACAGGGGGCATCCTGGCTATATCTAGATTGGCTGTTAGCTATATACTACTGGGGGTTGGCTGGCTATATACTACAGTGGGCAGCCTGGCTATATACTAGAATGGGCTGGCTGTCTATATACTACAGGGGGCTGGCTGTATACTACACAGGGCTGGATGGCTATATACTACAAGGGGCTGGCTATATTTTCCAGGCAGCTGTATATATACTACAGGGGACTGGCTGGCTATATAGTACAGGGGGCTGGCTATCTACTACAATGGGCTGGTAATATATACTAAATGAGGGCTGCTGGTTATACACTACAGGGCGTTGACTGGCTATATTCTTCAGGGGGCTGGCAGGCTATATAATACAGGGGGTTAGCTATATACTGCAGGGGGCTGGCTATATACTACAGGGGGCTGTCTGGCTTTATACTACAGGGGGGTAGCTGTCTAGCTATATACAAGGGGCTGTCTAACTATATACTACTGTGTGCTGCTGGATATACACTACTGGGGGCTGCTGGTTATATACTACAGGGGGTTGGCAGGCTATATACTACAGGGGTCTGGCTATATACTACAGGAGGTTGGATGGCTATACACTATAGGGGGCTGTCTGGCTATATACTACTGAGGACTGCTGGTTATATACTACAAGGGGCTGGCTATATTCTCCAGGCAGCTGTATATATACTACAGGGGACTGGCTGGCTATATAGTACAGGGGGCTGGCTATCTACTACAATGGGCTGGTAATATATACTAAGAGGGCTGTGGTTTACAAAGGGGGTTGCCTGCTAATATCTTCAAGGGGCTAGGCATATAATACAGGGGGGGAGGTGTGAACGTAACTGGGCTTTCTCTGCATAACACAGGCTATATACGCGGGCGGCTTGTTCGGCTTTTAACTACAGGGGGATAGCTGTCTAGCTATATACAAGGGGCTGTCTAACTATATACTACTGTGTGCTGCTGGATATACACTACTGGGGGCTGCTGGTTATATACTACAGGGGGTCGGCTGGCTATATACTACAGGGGACTGTCTGGCTATATACTACTGAGGGCTGCTGGCTATATACTACAGGGGGCTGTCTCGCTATATACTACTAGAGGCAGCTGACTATATACTACAGGGGGCTGGTTTGCTCTACACTACATGGGGCTGGTGGCTATATACTACAGGTGGCTGGTGGCTATACACTACAGTGGGCTGGCTGGCTGTATACTACAGATGGCTGGCAGACTATATGCTACAGGGGACTGGCTGGCTATATACTACAGGTGGCTGTCTGGCTATATACTACTGGTGTCTGTCTAGCTATATACTACTGGGGTGCTGGTTATATACTTCTGTGGTGTCTGCTGATTACACTACTGGGGGATGCTGATTATACTACTAATGGTGGCTGTCTGGCTATTGTACTACAGGGGCTGGTGTCTATATACTAACAGGCTCGGCATATACACAGGGGGCGTTGTATATTTACCGGAGTGTCTGCTAATACTACTAGGGTGTGGCTATATACTACAAGGGCCTGGGTTTGTCTCTACACTCACTAGCGGGGCTGGTGGCTATATACTACAGGTGGTGGTGGCTATACACTACAGGGGGCTGGCTGGGCTGTATTACTACAGATGGCTGGCGCTATATCTACAGGGGATGGTCTGGCTGATTACAAGGTGGCTGTCTGGCTATATACTACTGGTGTCTGTCTAGCTATATACTACTGGGGGCTGCTGGTTATATACTACTGGTGGCTGTCTAGCTATACACTACTGGGGGATGCTGATTATATACTACTGGTGGCTGTCTGGCTATGTACTACAGGGGGCTGACTGGCTATATACTACAACAGGCTGTCTGGCTATATACTACAGGGGGCTGGTGGCCTATATACTAGGTGTGGTGGCTAATTCACTATAGGGCTGTCAGGCTATATACTACAGGGGGCTGTCTGGTTATGTACTACTAGGGGCTGTTGGCTATATTACTATGGGGCTGCTAGCTATATACTACAGGGGGCTGTCTGGTTATGTACTACTAGGGGCTGTTGGCTATATACTACATGGGGCTGGTTGATATATACTAGGGGGGTGTCTGGCTATATACATACAGGTGGTTGGTAGCTATAACATACAGGGGGTGGCTGGCTATATACTACAGGAGGTGGCAGATATATGCTACAGGGCGCCTGGTTGACTATAATGGGCTTACATGGACTGTCTGGCTATATACTAATGAGTCTTCTAGCATATGCTACTATGGGAGGATGTGGTTATATATACTGGTGCCTGTTGGCTATATACTACTGGGGGCTGCTGGGTATATACTACGGTGGCTGTCTGGCTATATACTACAGGAGCTGGCTGGACTATATTACTACAACGGGCTGTTCGGCTATATACTACTGGGGGATGCAGGCTATATACTATGGGGACTAGTTATATACTACAGAGGGTCGGCTGGCTATTATACTAACGGGGCTGTCTGGCTATATACTACAGGAGGCTGGCTTGGCATAGACTACAGGGGGTTGGAGGCTATATACTATAGGGAGCTTTGGCTATATACTACGAGGATGGATGCTATATACTACAGGAGGCTGGCTGGCTATATATTACAGGGGGTTATGCTCGGCTATATACTACAGGGGGGCTGTGCTGGCTATATACTACAGGAGGCTGGATGCAATACACTACAGGGGGCTGTTCTGGCTACATACTACTGGGGGTTTGCCGTGCTATATACTACTAGAGATTGCTGGCTATATACTACTAGACGCTGCTGTGCTATATACTACTAGACGCTGCGGTGTATAACATAGGGAGCTGGTGGATATACTACTCGGGGGTGTGCTATACCTACTAGGGGGTTGCTGTAAAACTGGGGAGGCTGGGACAAATGCCTTTTCCCACCCTAGGCTTATACTTGAGTCAGGCTTACACCCTTGAACCGAAGTAGGCTTCCTTTATACAGGATAACAAGGGGAAACACGGTCACCTCTTAAAAGCCGCACAGTGATACAGGGGGGAACTCTACACCCCTCGTCCTTATCCTCACTGGTCTTTCTCACAGGTAGCTGATGTATATCCGTTTAATTACTACTACATGTTTTCTAGAAATATAGAACACACAGGTCACTTAGCCAGGGCTCCTGGGAGGAGCGTGGTGTGATTCCACACAGGGGAGGTCGCCAGATGCCCAACTTTATCCTGTGATACATCGTTTATTTACCGTAAGCTTTGTTACTTCTCTTTTAATAATTTTACGGCTTTGTTCCTCCCCATTTTTCCTAAATTGCCAATGTCTTTAAGGATGGGATTATGAGGGGTCTGCATATAATATTAGTAATAAGTGTTTATTTTGTACTGATTCTTTTTGTGAAATCCTTTTTTGACATTCACACATCGTTTTCATGACTTAGATATATTTTGCTGGCACAATCAGCATCACACCCTTTCTCTTTTTGGTGACTCTTCTTTGTATCCGTCCACTGAGCAATCACTCCTGCCAGTGGCCTTCGCCCACATTCGTGAATAATAAGGTCCTGAAGGGTGATGCTCATGGATAGATGGGATCCCAACATACCCTCCCATCCCCTGGCCATGTTATGGACAGGAATGTCTGATGATAAGCTAAAGACAGGAGGCTTCACTTTACACTATCCAACAGGGGCGGACTGGCCATTGTACCCCAACGGGAATTTTTCCCGGTGGGCCGGTCGGTATGGGCCGGTCTGGGGCCGGTCCGGAGCTGGTGCGGGAGGGCCGGCACTCCCTCCTACAACTTTTAACATAATATATCAGTACCGTAATCGTACGATCGTACGGATGCCTGGTACTATTGATTAGTACACAGAAGCAGCGCAGCACGTGCTTCTGGGTTGTGTACACCCGCAGCTAACAACAGGTCGCGCAATTGACGTCATGCGCGACTGTGTAGCGGTGGAGGAGCGACTACTTACCCTGTCAGATGTCGGCACCTCCTTGCAGCTCCGCGGCTGGTGTGGAGCGCGAAGACAGGAGCATCTAATCACGCGCCTCTACACAAGCCCGGAAGACCGAGGAAGCCACCGAAGGAAACCTGCTCCAAAGAGGTGAGTATGATGTTTTTTTTGTTTTTTTTAATATAGAATGGGCAATAATATGTCTGGGGCGGGGGTGGTGCATTAGGGCTGTGCAAGAAATAGGTATGGACATAAATATATGTCTGGTGGGTGGGGTAAACATAGGGCGGCAGGGGTGGCTAAATTTATATGTCTGTGGCAGGGGGGCATCTAATATAGGTCTGGTACGGGGGGGGTGGGCATTAGTGCTGGCAGGGGGCATAATTTATGTCTCCGGGGGGTGGGGCATAGGACTGCAGGGGGCCTAAATATATGTCTGGGGCCAGGTGGGCATAAATATATATCTGGGGGGGGAAGCGGGGGGGGGGTCATTATAGCTGGCAGGGCATAAATTATATGTACTGGGGGGGGGGCGGGGTGGGGGTCATAGATCTGGCAGGGGCTTAAATTAAGGATTTCTGGTGGGGGTGGTCATTAGAGCTGGCAGGGGGCATAATATAGGTCTGGGGGCGGGGGGGGGGCATTAGGGCTGGCAGGGGCATAAATTATATTCTGGGCAGGGGGGCATAAATTATGTTGGGGCGGGACGGTGGATAGGCTGGCAGGGGCAAAATTATAGGTCGGGCAGGGGGCTAAATTAGATGTCTGGGGCGGGGAGCGGGCATTAGGCTGCGGGGGGCATAAACTTATATGTCTGGGGCGGGGGGAGCATTGTTCTATTTCTGGGCTGGCAGGGCAATTAATATATATCTGGGGTCAGCTGGGAGTATAAACTCTATGTTTTGGGTAGGTTGGGGGCTAATAATTCTATGTCTGGGGTACGGTTGGGGCCATAAATTTCTGTGGGGCAGCTGGAGCCTAGCTTTGTTTTCTAATTCTTTTTCGGGGTGGGATGGGCCATTAATTACTAATGTCTGTGGCAGCTTGGTGGCATTATTTTATTGACGGGGGGTATGCTGGGGGGCTATTTATTACACCCTGAGGTTATATTCGGAGCTCTATCATACGTGGGGCGGGTAGTGTGGGGGGGGGGGTAAGGGGTTTCAGAGAGGAATAGAAGAAATCAATTATCCTTACCATTACAGTTACCTTCTGGAGGCACTATTTGTGTATACTATATTCTTTTGGGGGTCACAGTATTGGTGGTAGCAGAAGAAGGACGATGGGAAAGTGCAGACACCTACGACGTCTGTTTGGTAACTCTGAGGAAAGCTGTACTGTACATGGAGAAGGAAGAGACAAAGGAGATGGTGGAACTAATGGAGAAGAGGAGGATCCGAGAACCTACGAGAGAAGACGTCCACCCATGATGTCCATGGAGGCCAAAAGGTGAGGATCTCATGTGTAGGTTTTTGTAGATGCATATGATACATACTGATTTTTTGCATGTTCGCTTCTGTTATATATGTAGTATTATAGTAGTCTATATTCCCTGTACATTGGGGGCAGTATCTATAGTAGTATATTCTTGTATTAGGGGGCAGTATTTAGTCGTTCATATTCCTGTACAAAGGGGCAGTATTAGTAGTTATATTCTTGTACATATGGCGCGTATTATAGTAGTATATTCCGTACATAGGGGGGCACAGTATTATAGTAGTGATATCCCTGTACTAAGAGGGAGCAGTAGTATATAGTGTATAATTCTTGTACATCGGGGCAGTAGTATAGTAGTTATATTACTGTACATATGGGGGCAGTATTAGTAGTTATATTCCTGTGACATAGGGGGCAGTATTATATAGTATATGGACATAGGGGGCAGTATTATAGGTAGTATATTCTTGTACATAGGGGCAGTCAGTATTCTAGTAGTTAGATCTTGGACATAGGGGCAGTAATAGTATTATTTCTTGTACATAGGAGGGAACGTATTATAGTAGTTATTATTCTTGTAATAGGGGCAGTATATAGTAGTTATATTCTATGTTACATAGGGGCAGTATTATAGTAGTTATATTCTGTACATAGGGGGCATATTATAGTAGTTATATTCTTGTACAAGGGGGCAGTATTTAGTAGTTATATTCCGTACATCGGGGCGCAGTTATTATAGTAGTTATATTCCTGAATAGGGGGTAGTATTATAGTAGTTATATTTTGTACATAGGGGCAGGATTATATAGGACTATATTCTTGTACATAGGGGGCAGTATTATGTAGTTACTTCTTGTACATAGGGGGCAGAGTATTCTAGTAGTTATTATTCTTGTACATAGGGGGCAGTATTATAGTAGTTATATTCTTGTACATAGGGGGAGTATTATAGTAGTTATATTCCTGTACAGCGGGGCTAGTATTATAGTAGGTATATCTTGTACATGGGGGCAGGTGGCAGTATTATAGTATTATATTCTTGTACATAGGGGGCAGATATAGTAGCTTATATTCTTGACATAGGGGCAGTATTATAGTAGTTATATTTCTTTGTAAAAATAGGGGGCAGTATTATAGTAGGTATATTTCTTTGTACATAGGAGGCAGTATTAGTAGTTAGCTTCCGGTACATAGGGAGCAGTATTATAGTTAGTTATATTCTTGTACATAGGGTTTTTTTTTTTTTTTTGGATAGTATTATAGTAGTTATATTCCTGTTGTACATAGGGGGCAGTATTTTATCGTAGTTTATCTTGGTACATAGGGGGCAGTATACAGTAGTTATATTCTTGTACATAGGGGGCAGTTAGTATACAGTAGTTATATCTTGTACATCGGGGCAGTATTATTAGTAGTGGCTTGATATGGGAGAAGGTATTGTAGTAGGTTTATTGTATACAGAAGGAGGATGAAGGGTTTTCTTAAATGGTTATTGCAGCATATCTTTGTACCTCGGAGGCATGTATTCAAATATATATGCTCTGGAATTGGACTGTATGGCCAAAGGGGAAAGGGATATAAGGGCTTATCGGGGTCGTGTGTTGCATCAATTTTTTTACTGATCGACAGGTCACATTCTTTGCACATTAGATTCACTTACTAGCAAAACATGTTCTTGTTTGCATATTACGGCCATATACCAACAGATGGTTCTGTTATAACCCCAACCTCAATATATGACCACACCCACTTGTTTTGACCCGCCCATAAATGGGGGGCAATTTTATGTTTTTCCAGGGCCGTTTTAAATTCCCGTCCGCCCTCCTGCATATCAAGAAAGGGAGCAGAACATAAATAGATGTAAGGCTACATTCACATGACCGTGCGGCGCCGTCCAGTAGCACGGAGCAGCACACATCACTGCCGGGAGAGGAGGAGGGGATGAGCGCTGATCACCCCCACCCTCTCCAGTGAGAAACACGGCGTACGGGCCATATTCTGGAAAGATAGGACATATCCTATCTTCTCCGCTCGGAAGGGCACGATTGCTGCCGTGTGCGGCACCGTACCTCTCCGTACAGTGCCGTGTGCCCATTGCTGGGCCGCTGGGGGACATATATAAAACGTATATACATCGGCTGTATATACGTTCCCCAACGGCCATGTGAATGCAGCCTAAATTGGTAAATTACCTACTATCCTGCCCCCCCCCCCCCACACCTACACACACGTTACAAAAAGTATGAGGTAAAGTGGCCAATGCCCAGGTAAGTGCAAAGATAGATTACACAGTCTCATACGCCTCTACCATTTAGAGTGCTGATGCTGGGCGCTGCATTCTAGACAAATTGACCAAACATGAATACATCCCATTTAATATGTATTTATTTAGCTACGAGATGACCTTACACCCTACCCCGGTGGACCACATATACCCTGAGATGACAAAAATATTTTAAAGAATTTGCTAAGAGTGTGAGCAGTTCAGAAAGAATACTTCACAGGAAAGATGTTACCCGACTGGTCAGATTTAGATTATTTTTAGGGTTGATATATAATGGAACAATTACCTATAGAGATTATAGGGGATTCTAGTGTCTGGCAGGGAAGGAGCGAAAGCAGCTACTTACCCTGCTCCATATTCCTGTTCCTGTGTCACATTCACCAATACAGGCAAGTCCCCGTGGTTAGGTGACAACATAGGGTCTTTGGGTTTGTTGTAGTTTGAATTTGTATTGAAAGTCCAGAACAGTATTTATAATTGTGACTCCAGACAATTTATCTCTCCTGTGACAATTTTAACATTTTTTGCTATCAGGGATTTAGGTTATTAATTAAAACTTAGTACAGACACCTTACAGCTGAAATCATTGCAGCCTGGGACTAATCTAACATCAGAGAATTCACATGAGGTCACGGGGGTCAGAGAGGTCTGTCTGTGAACTAGAGGGCGTCTGTCAAGTCGGGTGTCTATCTGTGTGTTGTTGTCTTTCCGTCTGGGCTATTAACAGGACATGAACATCACTGCGAAAAAAAAAGGATCCAACACCAACATGTTGCAATTTCAAATAAAACTTTCGAAACCATCTAAAAAAGATTAAATCAACCTCCACATATGTTGCATCAGGCTCGTCAATGCATTTCGAACACAGACCGCATTGTTCGTTATAGGACACATCTAGGAAAATATAGCCTATTCCAGGACCCTAATGATTACTCCTGGCCGGGGTAGATTGCCAATCCGGAGCAGGATTACATTAGCATCAGGATTTAAATCCCTTGATATAAAAAAACAATTCACCCACAGTGTTTGCAAACTGGAAATCAAGACCACATGTATATAAAATTGTAAACATATTTGCCACAAAGATTCACTACAAATCATGTTATATTCAAGGAAAGATCAGAAACTATTACACATATTGGGGGTCATTGTTACTAGGCCCGATTCCCGTTTTAACGAGGTGTTGTACCTGAATAATGACCGATTGCGCCGATTTTGCCTGTATTGCCCAGGATTTTAGCGCCACACCATCGGATTGTGGCAGATCGGCGTGGCATAACCCAACGGATTCGAAAAAACGCCCGCCATGTTAAAAGCAAAAAAGTGTGCGGCGAACTCGCGCTTACCTTCATTAGGAATACGGCCGGTTTGTTTGTATGCAGTGACATTCCGGCGGGCTCGGGGAACATTCAGCGCAGCAGCGACACCTGCTGGAGTGGAGGAAATACCTTAGTGAATCCCGGCCGGACCGAATCCACAGAGAGAACGCGCGCTGGATCGGAATGGACCGGGTAATTGGCGCCAACTTTTTACTTAAATAGGCTTCCAGTCTTTCTCACAGCGGTGCATTTTCTCCGACGAGGATTAGGGTGCTCTTTCTCGCCGGGAGTTCAACGACCTAAGGTCATTGAGCCCCAATACCCTTACAGTAAGGTGTTTCGCCCTGCTGCAACGAGGACCGCCGGAACGGAAGTTCACATCTTCGTGACCACGTGATTGTACAGCCCCCTTGGAGTCTTGTGACACAAATTACTTTTTTAAATTCCTAGTGGTTTACGAATCCGTCGGGTGTCCAACGCGCCGGACACACCCCGATTTCGGTCAATGTGAATGAAGGACATGAAAAGCGGACGCCGTTACCCCGCACCCCATACATCCGCCCCATATGTCTTTCCATGAGTTTCAATAAATCCCAGGCGCCGGCCCATTCAGGGCAAACTTTGGAACATTCGTCGGGAAACCCTGCACAAAACGTGCTCGATTCGAACCCTTAGTTAGTATAAGGCCCCCATTAATATATTTATACTCTCACTCCGTTTTTTTTCTTGTTTTTATTATCCATTAAGAATATCTATGGCAGAGAAATACTCTCACCAGGTGAACATGTAACAATAATGTGGCACCCCGCGATTCTTCCACTGCAACTACCTTCAGAGGCATTGGGGCATGGAGTACCCTCTGTGAACTCTGGGGGCTAAGGCTACTCCAACACCCGTCTCCTAAAAGAAGGACACATTCTTTACTCCGCAGTGGGTATTGGGTTTTGTTATCCCTTCTTCGGTTAATACTCGGGAATATTAATTTGTTTTTTCTCTTACACAGTCTTAGATTTACCCACTCCTAGGGTTGGCATGATAGTTGGGATTACGACAATTTAATTTTTCATCTTTCTCGTTCATGTAGTGGGTTTACGTCGAATGGTCACCTTGATGGATTTCTCGCAGAGCCAGTGCAGCCGACAATCTGAACCTGGCGACGGATATTTTGACTTCCGGTTGAACAAGAAAATTGACATTGTCGTATTAGATTGGCGTTCACCCGTGCACATTTTTGTAGCTGAGAAGCTGGGTCTTCCATATCGCCCTCTGTACTGGAGGATTTATCAACTTCATGTCCGTGGTCACTCGAGCCCTCCATCCCTACGTCCGATAGTTCCCTTTATTCCAGGTTCACTAATCGCATGAATTTGCACGGCACGTTGTAAAAAAACAATTTTATCTGTATCTTCGGCTTAACCTACGTTTCATGGCACAAAATAATGAATCCCTATTCAGTAGAGATCTCTTGAAGCCCCTTTTCCAGTGGATTCTTAGACCTTCTTACTGAACAGCCACCAAAAAGCGGAGCTCTGGTTTTACAATTATGTGGACTTTTTAGCACCTGGAGTCGGTTGCCCGTCTTCACTCTTCCTCACGTGTCTTCTTTTACACGCATGTATTCGAGTCGGATTGTCGCGGAACGTACAGGCATACCCCAGAGTGCACAGGTAAAGTATTCAAAACATCATAACCTCTAGCCCCGTGCATGCTGTGGCAAATGTTATGCTATGGATGTGCCCCCCCCTGGCTGGCCAATGTCACCGAGCAACCTCTGAAAGTTAATTGTGACCTCCTATGACCTTTATTAGTACACGTTTCCTTATTGATGCTCTGAGTCCCGGTTTGGTGCCACATTGTTGTGTGGGCACTCTGTCCGATGAAACGCAACACATCCAACCTGATAAACTGGATTAGTGTTGCAGTGCGGGTGCCATACCGAATTTACATCCGCGATCGCTCTGCTTGTGGTTTTTGGTGTGAAGCTGGGGTGGTTGGCGGTGGTTCGTATCCCCCAACTTTCAGTACGGGCCTCCTCCTTTTCCTGGTCATCACTAGTCATTTGATAAAGTTAAGTGTTGAGCACAGCCTATAATTTCATTACCCGGTGGTCAGGACCTCACGAAATTTACACCCACAGACATATTCTCTCTGGGGATGCGCATGGGATTAGGTTCATGGGCACGACATGGATGCCTGTGAACAGGCAGTAATCTTGCACATGTAATCATACGGTAGTTTAGGCCATCCCTTTCCCTTTCCGGACTGACCTAGAGACTAGGGAGAGGTTGCTGCTCTTATTAGGGTGCAGTCAGACCATGACAGGGTTATCTTCTTAAGACGATCCTAAAGACTACACGCTGGGGAAGCCGGGTGGATGGAAAAGGTCATTTCGTTATTATGGGACAGCGAGGACACTGGAAAGATACGTGAAATATTGCTCGCGCCTTCGTAGGTCACCTTGTGATAGACAATGCAGGTAAGATACTGCTGCCGATTTGCGTCAGATATGCCTAACTTACACTAAGACGCAATATCCAGACAGGTATTTGTTAGGTACAGGGTAACACTTAACGATTCAGCAGCTCAGGAACTACAGTAAATTTGGGTTTTAATCAAAGTATGAGGAAGGCGGTTTACTGTTTTTTTTACTATTCTCTCTCTTTGATTATTACATTTTTAATGTATATTATTTTTAATGCTTTCCCACCCATATGATGGGCAGAGGGAACTGTACCTGTTGATTTCTCTTTTTTGACGTACCATTAACCATACCCATTCTCATAGGACCTACTCCCCCTAGTGTCACCAATAATTTTTTTGGGGGTGTGAAATTCAGTTTCCCCATTTGGACTTGGCAACATGCCGCGTCTTCGATGAGTCTCGCGCGTCTTCACGGTTCCTGCAAACCCCACGTTCTGTCCGTTCTTAATCCAATCTTGTGGCCCCTTGTGCCAGTTTGCGTCCCACCATCATCACTCAAAAATCACTGGGAGTTGGCGCGGAGACCTGTGTTCTCTTCCCGCTCCCCCTCTTTTCGGCACGTAAGCAGTGGCAGGGCGCCCCTCTCCCTTGTGATACCACTCGCCCGCTGTCCCCGTATTGCTCCACTAGTCTGGACCTAGGGTCCGGCTCCCCCCTTTCGACCCTTTACCACAACTGCGTGCCCACTATACACTCTGCTCACTTGTCCTTCACCGTGCAGTTTCTACGACTCTGCCATCATGGGAGTTATAAGTTAATCCTGCATATGGAACTGTACGCAACCATATTGACAGGACAATTGTACAATGTTTCCAAGGTGTTCAAGGAAAACTAATACCTCCATTTGCTAGCCTTGAGAAAGCAGCCCCCCAGGTAGCCACATAAGTAGTGACAATACACAGAAGGTCCTTTTTCCTAAAGATATGGTGTCAGGGATAAAGCCAACCAGTATATCTTATTCCAGAAGGACATTACGACTGGCCATATTTTAATTTTATCTCAAATGATATTTTAACTAATGGATAGGACCGCATCTGTTTCAATGCCTCCCGGTTCGGTCTACTCAGCCTACAGTGTCGGACACTGTGATTAGGCTCAACGTGTGAGAAGTATCAGGACTTATCGGGTCCCTCTCCCACCTGCCAAACTCGTTCCTACACATTTTGTACTGTCGGACGAGCCTCAACAGGTCGAAAACTTCTTTGCCTTGTCCTACCCAGTTGGGAGTCTGTTCGTTCTGGCAATAGATTATATGAGGATTGGCTACAGCGACACAGACCCACATCATGATTTTAGCCTTCTTGTTAGGCATTACGTGATTGTTAAGGTGGGCTCGCCTTTCAATTGTCAGCAAAAGGAGGTATGTTTTCATTTAACAGTCATCCTCCTCGGATCATGGAGAAATTTATTGGGAAATATCTTACCCCCATGCATTATTCTGCAGTGCGCAGCATATTATCGGATTTTAGAAAGTCTCCCATCCCTACGCCTTCTTAAGGTGGCACTATTAGGCAATATCTCTGTTAAGGTGAAAACATACAATGTCTTTGCTCTAGTAAATTGACAATGCTTTTTTTTTTTGGTCTTCTGTATTTATTTTTCTACCTCACTGCATTTATTTGATTAATGTGCCCCACCTCTTATTCCATTCTCTGAGGATTCGAAAGCACTGTCATAGCGGAACAGGAGCCCTCCCGGGTTCCGTAGTCGGATGACACTCGGCAATCTATGAGTCTCAGTCAATTCCCTATGACACGATATCGTTACGCGCGATGCAAAGTCTGCCTTATTTGCTAGTGTCCTATCACCTGAGGTGATACTGGAGATATAAGGTCACATGGCCGGCCAGGACCTGAAATGGCCCCCAATGTCAACTCAAGGACTGGGTGAACCAGAACGACGTGTTATTTTAGGTGAATGAAAAACCAAGTCACCCCAACATTGAATAACTGGTAAGTATAAATAATGTCACTGGGGACTCCAAAATGAAATGGTCTGTTGGGTGTGGAAAACGGTAACAATAGAGATTGGTGGCTTTCGGACCCTGTTGGGTCCTAGGTGGCTAGATTATGAGATACACCCTTGAGCCAGGTTCACACATGTTAGTCTGCTGTTTTTATTGACCTAGTACGACCCAAATTCTCAGTTTCCCTAACAATCACTGACTCATTCACTGATTTCTATTACTTAGGATATCTCCGAAGCATGCGCCTCCTGGTGACACACGGTGGATCCCCCCCACGGAAACACGCTGGCTGGACTGGCGGCACATTAAATGTGCTGTTTCGGGTCCACGTTTTTAGTTGTCAATCAACTCGTGGAGCATTTTCAGCCGTGACAACTTAGTAACCAACTTAAAGCAACACCGTTAATGGCGAGAATAGATTTACCAGAGACACGTCCGACAAATTTGCTGTTTGGCCATGCATAGGGTAATACTCAGAACAAAAGTTGAGTTTTAGTTTGATGAGGTAGCCAAAGGGGTCAAGGACAAGGGTCATGAGTTATCAAACATCAACCAACCGTTACTCTGAATATATTTATTGCTTGTCACTTTAATTTATTTTTGTGCTCTACTGGCTCCATGACCCATGTTTGTTACAGTAATTTCCTTTATCCTTGAGCATTCACCCAGCATATTGTACTCACTTCTTTAGTTTCCCCCCTAGTTCATGGTTTCCTGGTAAAGGGGGCCTGTATAAAGGAAACTACCAACTACGGAATCTACTATAACGGTAGATCCAGTGGTAGGTGCATCGAAACGTGCCAGACCTTCAGATCACCAGTACCAAGGACGCTGGAAGTAAGTAGTGAACGCGAAGGCCGGAGTTCTGAGCATGCAGAAGAACACAGGCAAGCGGTTTTTTTCCTTTTTCCGTCAGAGCGATCTCGGGCTACAAGCCGGAACTGCCTACTGTGTGCCACAGAAACTGGCTCGTGCCGCCCCAGACGGGCGCAGCAGTCCTGTAGCTGCGAGATTGCCAATAATCACCTACACGGTCGAGAATCCAAGAGGACTACTGCGGCTATGAGCTAGTTGTCGATGTGTAGCCTCAGTTAGGAGACATACACTTCACCTCCAGTAGCCTCTTGTAGAAAATATTTGCACAAATTGGCCACTGATTAGATAGCAAAGATAGAGGGAGTAAGGATTAGCCTTAAAAAGGGCATCCTTACATACGTTAGATGCAACCCATACCACCGGATTCTACCTTAATAGATTAGAGTGGTAGGTCCTCTTAAGACCTACTATGACTATTTTATAGCCCTTCACAAGTCTCTGGATATCACTTCCGATACATCTGGTCCTAGAATCCCTCCTTCTCAACTCTCTTGGGGATGGAGGGGATGTGTACCTTTTTGGTTGAATTCAATTTTGGATGTTCAGGTTGTTGCACGGACCCTTTCAAAGGTCCTGAACAATTTATATTGTTTGTAAATGTGTATTGACCGCCAGTTTCACGGGCGAGCGATGCTACTCCCCTCCCCCCCCCTTAGCAAGTATTTATTTACCGCCTATATACCGCTACATTTATAATCCATTACATGGTCTGGTCATTGCTTTCAGTAACTTTTTACACTATCGGCCCCCACCCTTGAATCATAGTGTCATCCTGGCCAATGGCCAATTAAGTCCAACTGTTTATCCTAAGAGTACTAATGTTTAACGAACCAGAATTACATCCCACACCCAGAGCCGCTCGGATTTAGGTTTATATGGGCGGTCTGGAATTCGTGTACATGACAAACAACGCTGCTAGGTTACAGCAGATACCAATATGATGGTTTGAAGAAAGAAAAACCCATGTTCTTCTCTTAACGTTATTTATATCCCACCTTACCGTCCTACAAGATCTTATAGAAACTATTCCGGGCATATTTTACACTTACCTGTTGTTTTTTTTATTTAAAACGCTTACAAGACGGCCACGCCATGACAAGCAGAGCGTCCAGCATGCGCTTTACACTTCCGTCCGTTCACCTCACTGACACAGCATTATTGGCCGATCCTGGTGGAGCAAATCATATTCGCTCGGTGGGAGGCGCGCCCCATATCTTAGACACTATTCTTACCAGCAGTCCATTGGTGATCAGGAACGCTTCTCCTGGACTGTTCATCCTCCTTCATTCTTTCCTTGTGTCGTTACTGCTGATCATTACCCCCATCATCTGTGATTTGAAAGTTATCAATATTTCTTTTTCTCACTCCTGTTAACGAAAAGCCCAACCACGAGAAACCAAAACTGAGATTTTTGAAGTCATGTTTCCTGCACTGGTGGACTTTTTGTACAAATCTGTTATCCGGTTCTTGTTTATAAATGACTTTTCCTGTCCTTTATTTACTATCAAGTACATTATATTGTTCTGGTGAGGAACCAAGCAATGAATTATTTTGCCTCTGTTACATCTCGGGACTACTTCAGTTATATGAACCGAATTACACTTGGACTACCCAAATCAAACTAAACGTTTTGGATCACCAGCATAATCTAAAAACTTTATGGCATTCTCCATCCCGCTTTACCTCTAAGGCGACACGCATTGGAAGAGCCTAGTTGGTTAGGGTAGGTTTCATTTTGCTTTTCGTGGCAGCTGACTTTTTGTATATTAAAGGTTATCAGCCTCCAACTATCTTTTACATGTATCTTTATGATATTGATGCTTGCAGCAAAAGAAAGTATGAAGATTGTGTTGAAATGCAAAATACTACCGTTATATCTGCATTACACTAAATGTGCTAATTTCACAAACATGTGGGCACGTGTTTCTTGTAGGATCCCACCTTTACGCTTGTATAGTGATGAAGGTCTTTTGGTGGGACGGCTTAGCGCTTTACAGCTTTGCACATTTAGGGATGGAGGGCTTCCCCCCATTTCTCCTTTGTCGCAATCCTATGATCATCTAGGCTCCCGGCCACGCACTTTTTCCCAGCTTCTGTCCTTTTGTAACATTGCAACCCACATTCTCCCGGTTCATCATGAGGACCCCCCACGGCGCTAATAGTTTAGGATCGCCTCCCTTTCTTCTGTGGTTGCAGGAGATCTTTGCCAATTTTCACTCCTACACATTGGGGACACATTTACCAAGGGCCTTGTGACAGTTTTTGCTTGCGACTTGGAACTTTGTTTTTAGTGGAAACTTCTTGTTTTACAGGTATTAAGAAGTGTCCCAGCATCCAAATTTTGTAACCCAAAACTCGTTTTGTGGCTTTGGGGCCTGCCCACCTTATTCGGACTGACAGGGGGCGTCCGGTCATGCAAAGTCCTAACTCCAGTAGTGTGTTCACACGCCTCCAGTTAACAGGTTGCCACCAACACATAGTTGTGCCCCGGGTGCGCAAGATTATGGAAGAAAACCCTACTGCCAGACCAATCCCCCCCGTGACATCTTTCCCTGGCCCGCCACCTGCATACAATAATTTAGTGGTGACACCTGCAATAGTACACGTTTTTCTCCGTAAATGGGTCCAATCATGTGTGTTTGGCTTGTATTCGAGCAGAAATGCTCCAAGACATTACCGCCCCATACATCAGGCCACTGGGGCTATTTCTATTGGATATTTAAAGGAAACTCTACCATTTGTTTTAATGTATTTTGGAACCCAAGCATACCTTGCATACAATTTATCCGAAGCCTAACAACTGATGCAGAACATATTTGTTTAATACCTTGAATTGAGTGGTTTTTGCTGGAACACCCATAAAAACGAAGGACCAAGGTTGAAGCCCAAAGTGCCATTAGTCTTTTTGTAGGTAGAGGAGAATGCGGCGGTCGCGCCACCCGGGCAGCCACTGGAGCAAACAATAGACACATTATCATTATTGATAATAGTTTTTTCAGCAAAAACCCCACTCAAGATGCAGTGTATTAAACATGCTAGCTCTTCTGCATCAGTTTGTTAGCTATAAGCATTATCAAAGACTATGTTGCTTCACGAATGCATGAACCAAATGGCCTTTAGAGTTCCTTTATATGTTTCCAGGGTGTTCTCTGTAAGAATACATTCGCCTGCCACCATGTCACACCTCCCCCCCCCCCCTTCCTCTCTCTTTACATAATCAGTTTTGATAATTATGATTCAACGTTTGTTTAAACTTTACAAATGACTTGATACAGCGCTGTTGGGTTACTCTATCACCATACCAATCTCACTAAAATACAATAAAAATTTTCTTTGGCTCGTTAAAACAGTCGAACTGGTTTATGGAAGACCCTTTGCACATCCCACTCTATGTGCATAAAGAAATGAAGATTGATGAATAGTTGTTACCAAATGACTTGGGAAATATGGTTTACAGTGTCAGCAAAAAATATCTAAGGTACTTTGCATGGGTACCAGGTTTTACTACCCCTGATCACAAGCCAACTTATTCTATTCATCTAAAATACCACTACCAAAAATAGGTTGCAGAAGATTCAAACTAGTGGTTGGTTGTGGCCCACTGCTTTTGGCCTGAGACAAACAGGGCGAAGCCCGAAGTGCTGTAAGGGAGCGCCGGACAAAGAGAGCTAAGCTTTGATATCCTATTTTTTTTTCATTACCACCCGTCAATTGCAACGATTAAAAGCTTTCTTATTTGACGTAGAATATTATTGAACCTTTTGTAATCGCCTAATTTAATATCCATAATCTATTGAATAATGATTAAAATATTAAAAAAAACGTTATTTATAGGCTATGATATATATACCATATATACTCCCCACAATATAAGCCTAGTTTTCCCAGACAAAAATGAATCTGTGCTGAAAACCCAAAATTCCCCGGGCTTATACTCAAGTTTAAAAAATAAATTGGTTTTACCAGGGTTGTGGTAAAATTAGGCACAGTTCTGTTGCTTATACTTGGGGCGACAGATTATACTCAGTAGTTAGTAAGGATATGGATTTAGTAGGTCCTCCTGTAAATCTACACAAACCCAGAATAAATAAAATGTAATTTCATGTTTATGCTTTTCAATTAATTTCCAATATTGTGGAAATGTTTTTCTCACTCTGCACACACACCAATCAAATATCCATGAATAATAAGGTCAATAACCTAGCACTCTCTTTTATAGTACAGATCATAAGCTCATAGCAAATGGATTTGTCTATTGCTGTGTGACAAATAAAGGAATTCGTTTTTAATCCTCTTTTTTTCATGTTGGCACAGGTCGAAACACACGCATCCAACCATCCTGCAAACGGTTCTAAAATAAAACCAATATTCAGACAATAGCAATTTTTGTATACAGCGACAGTCCCATCGGGTTAACCATACATAGATAGGTTTCCTGTGGGTTTGCCGACTCGCTTAAATGGGTAGTCTTGTCTTGGGCACTAATCATTCCGTTTCTTAACTATGCCAGGAGATAAACCAACGTGTCTTCCACTGACGATGTCAGTTAACACCCAAAAATGATTGATATATTTATGTTTTATAATAGGTAGTGATATGGCCCTTAGAACCAAAAAGACTATGTTCCCCTTGGACTTACGGTCCCACCCACGCGGGTGGCGGGACTTTTTGCCAAAGTAAACAAAGGTTTTTAGTACTATAGTAACCATGTCAGGAGTTAGGCATACTATTACAGCCGTCATGTGGGAAATGTCATGGCTCCGAAGCCAGGGACAGGAACGGGTCAATTTATGCGGAAGGTCCTGGCCACACCTTGATGCCAGGACAGTGCGGGACCGGTTTTTGGTGTCCGCTTGTATCCAATCGGAAGCTAGCTATTCTCGTTCCTCAACAGGGACAACATCCGGCAAACCATTATGAGAAATAATTTATCCACAGGACACATTTTACTTTTTCCGCCTATTTACACCCATACAAGTGACATGCATCAGAATTCCAGACAGACCACGAAAGACAACTAGTTTCTTAATTCATCCTATGTGCCCAAAGGAATTCAATTAATTGTGACATGCTCAGATAGGGAAAACCCCTTAACGTTTCAATTGTATGTAAAGCCCGAGCCTTATATTTTATCATGTAGTGTCCAGACAAAAGTTTATTTTTTTGGCCAATCTATGTGAACAATGACTATTTACATTTTTCCTGTCATTGTGTAAACCAACTGTTAAACCCGCACACACTGCAAGCACGAAAATCTTTCATTATTTTTTGATATCGACATAACATAAACTTTGGAAATGTGGTTGTTTATTTCGCCTTTCCATTACCACACCTCACAATCTTTCCCTTATTACCAGCACCAAAAAAAAAAAAAAAAACACTTTGCCCAGGTAAAGTTTTCCATATTCTTAAACTGCCGCACCTAATGAAATAACTAACCTTAAGTAGAGCAGCCCCCAGTAGTATATAGCTAGACAGACACCAGTAGTATATAGCCAGACAGCCACCTGTAGTATATAGCCAGCCAGTCCCCTGTAGCATATAGTCTGCCAGCCATCTGTAGTATACAGCCAGCCAGCCCTCGCATCACACTCGCAAGTGGGGAACGGGCCTTATTGGTTGGGTTTTGCAAATGCAAGTGTTAACAGCTGTTTAATTAGGCAAATCTCTCTTAAGTTTTTTAAACGCATGCGTTAAACGTGACGTGTGACCGCACCCTCAGGCTGAGAGAATAAGGTTGTACAACACTGCCAAATACTGACTTATGTTGAAATTTTTGTTGTATGTTTGTTTATTTTACATATTTTGCTATTCATGTGTTTTGTTTACTGTTAACATCACCTAGTAGTAAGGAGGTTGCTCAATTAACCCAGAGCTTTCTAGAGTGAAAATCCTATAGTTTATAAAAAGGGTTCTGTACTAGTCGGAGGAAGAGAGCCATAACCAGACTTATTTACTAAGGGTCCGTGGGCGCACTTTCGCCGGACTTTCCGGCGTTTTCGGGTTTTGCATGGCTGTGACAGATATTTAACAGGGGATTGTGTCACACGCGATCAGATTTTGGAGCAGCTGCGCCGGCTTTCATCCAACAGAAATTCGGACTGAGTGCGGGATTTAACTTTCAAATTGTGTCGCAAGCCCAAGCACTTACATGCACCAGGAAGAAGATGGTGAACTCTGTCGGACCTGAGCGGGGAAGCGACACATGCAGGATATTGGGCGCACGATCTTAGTGAATCACGGCATTCTCCTCGTAAGTAAATGAGCCCCATGGTGTTAGGACACGTTTGTCTGCATGAGAACTAATTTTAATAAATTGCTCACCTCACACAGATATGAGTGTGATTCTCCTGCAGGAGAGGTTTTTTTTGTGTTTGGGCTTATCACATGACTTCTCAATTCTGCACCTTTTCCCCTCTCACAGCATGGATCTCACAGCATGACACCCCTATGGTCATTGTATGGTAATCTCGATCCAGTATAAAACAACATTGATCTGGGTGCTGCTCCCAACAGAGGGTCCCCATCTGTTTATCAAATATATAATTGGTGGCTTCTTTAGTAAGTTCTACACAATTACACTCTACCCTGATCCTAGATCATACACAACGGACACTCACCTTCTGTCTTTTACTATTTTCTGGATCACATCAGCAAATTTGTCAGATTTGATTTCATTGAATGGAATATATTCTCCCATAAGTTTTACTTTAATTCGAACTAAGTTGTCAGTCTGATCTCCAAAAAGTGGGATTCCCAAAACGGGGACGCCATGATACACGGCCTCTGTCACGCTGCTCAATCCGCCGTGTGTCACCAGGAGGTGGATTCTCGGATGTCCTGTAACAGAATGGAATAATAACAAGGGTCAGCCAGGTCGGGTGCAGGTAAGTGTGTGTCAAGCGACACTTTTCTAAAAAAAATGCTGTGTTTTTTCCAAATCCGTCAGGTTTTCGTACGGCCACGCCCCCGATTTCCATCACGTGCATGCCGGCACCGATGCGCCACAATCTGATTGCGTTCACCAAAAACGGGGGCAATTCAGGGAGATGAAAAATCATGACCCCCTCCAATGACTGACCCACCTTCCTGTGGACAAGAGTGCCTCTCCCAGAGATGGGAGAAGGAGAAGATAATGCTACAGAAGAGGAATGCTGCCCCACTTTGATACTCTCAACGTTTTAACTTTGGCAGAATGCAGGTTCAATTTGAAGACTATGGGGCCAGCTTCAGGTCAGAAAGTCAACCCACTCCTACTTTTAACACAATTTTATTGGGTTAAAGAGGGCACGGTGAGCTGTTTAGAAGCTGGGTTAAGGGAGCTATCAGCTTATTGAAGGGAGCCAACTCCCATTTTAACGCGAAAGAGTCGGCTTTTTGTGCCGGCTTGTACACAAATGACCCATCACTAACTAACACCCCTGCAGTGGAACTGAAGTAGTATAGCTGATTACAGAGTTATTATCAGGCTATATAGAAAGTTTTTGTGTCTGCTGAATCTTTCAGGAAAGGTTTAGGCTTAACCTCAGCACTTATTTCTGTTGTCTCTCCTGAAACAGTACACACCGGTGGACACAGACATTCGGTGTTGCAACATTAAAATACTTATTCAGTCTCGGTTTGGACTTTCATCAATAGTGAGGCTCAGATGTCACCATGTCCTAGCAGGTTAGGCCCCAATGCAAATGTGTTGTGAAGCCCAGGGTTTCAGATATCTGTGGTGCACTTTACTGACTACACTGTTTTCTAGTAGTACTTACCTAGCAAATCATTCTGGTTCACCCAGTCCAGAAGCCTAACATTGGGGGCCGGTTTCAGATCCTCCGGCCATTGTGATGACTTGTATCTCCAGATAACTTTTTGTGGGACATTAGTGAATGCAGAATTCATCTCCTTAATAAGATCCATTCTAGAGATATTGGATACCATTGAGCCAAGTGTCAACAGGATAAACCCGGAGTCTCCAGACTCAGCTATGAAGTCTTCTAGATCCTAGACAAAGGGATAAAAGTGGATAAGAATCAGTAGTCAGAAAATATACAGGTCGTGTTGTCAGCAGTCACTCTAGTCTTAGTTATTGTAACCATCTATTTGAAATCCATTTTAGGGGCCCAATACAGAATCTGTGACTTACCATGTTTTATCTACAATATTGCAAGGGAGAGGGAGGTGCGGGGACGTGCATAATTAGCAGCCCGGAGTGCTGGACATCTTGTCCCAATGCTCCGTACTGCTAGTTATGAGTGGGAAATATGGGTATCAGCAAAAATCAGGCACTGTAATGGGTACCAGGTCTACCCTAAGTTAGGTCAAATTATTTATAGCTTAATTACCATAAGAAAAAAAGGTAGTAAAATAAAATGAAAGGATTCCAAAGTTTAGCTGCTATTAGCCTTGTTAAGGAGATCACACTGGTTTCGGACGACATCTTGCGTACTGTCAGCCATGTTAGGTCAAGCAAACATTTTAGCTGACCTCTGTCCAGTTAAATGTCATGATTTTGCCATTTTTGTGTAACCTGCTTGTAAAAGTTTTTCCTTGGCACATGTGAGAGACGATTGACCTTCGGTATGTTCTTCTTCTTATCATAAATGTTTGGGTTCTAGAGACATTGGGGGTCATTTACTAAAGGCCCGATTCGCGTTTTCCCGACGTGTTACGCGAATATTTCCGATTTGCGCCGATTGTACCTGAATTGCCCCGGGATTGTGGCGCACGCGATCGGATTGTGGCGCATCGGCGCCGGCATGCGCGCGACGGAAATCGGGGGGCATGGCCGAACGAAAACCCGACGTATTCGGAAAAACCGCCGCATTTAAAAACCGAAAAAGTGTCGCTTGGGGAGCGCTTACCTTCACTTGGTCCGAGGTGGTGAATTCCGGCGCGATGAGATGACTTTCAGCGCAGCAGCGCCACCTGGTGGACGGCGGAAGAACTACATTCATAAATCCCGGCCGGACCCGAATGCAGAGCAGAGAACGTGCCGCTGGATCGCGACTGGACCGGGTAAGTAAATGTGCCCCATTCTCTGTACATTCTGTAGTATAAACATGTCTGTGAACAAGGCCTGTTAATTTTTTTCACAGAATGTGCTGATGAATTCATTGTGGCCAATAGCATTGCAGTATTCTATTCACGCCTCTTTGATGACTCTTCTTTCTGTGATATTATGCATTTGAGAGATTACATGGGGGAGAAGATCTTTACATACACTGAGAGACTGACGTGTGTCTTAGTTTTATGTTCAAGTTCCGGGACCGGGACAACCATGAAAGGGTTAATTTGAAAGTCACCTGTACAACATGAAGGGCGGTTAAGCCCTAGATAAAAATCTCTAACAAGCCTAAAAACATCAGCTATTGTTTAACCCCATTGCTGCAACATGACGTTCTCCAACATCATGGTGTGGCATCGAGTGTATGAAGAAAGCTTACAGGTTATTAGCTGATAATTATAAGTTTCTTTTCTAGTTGATCCTGGCGTGTCAAGACTAGAGGAGGACAGCGCAGGGATCAACATCAAGAGGAGTGGAGGTGAGTATTTGATTTTTTTTTTTTTAAATGGTAGATTTCCTTTGGTATTATACTTCACTTGAGTGTAGATCCTGTGTTGCATATCCAAGTGGTTAACCCTTACATTACATTATTCTGTATGAAAGTGGTAAACCTGATTCTTGTACTTACCTGTGACACGGGTTTAGCCGGCTTTGCTGTCAATCCACTGATACATTGAACATGAGGAAGCAGAGGACGGGGAAACTCAAGGCTAAAATCCACATGGTATATCCAAAGCTCTGCCTTACGATGAAGGTCATCTAACGTAGGTCTAGAGTCAGGAGGAAAATGTTCTTCAATGACTCCGCGGAATATGGCTTCCTTCCGAATCTCAACTACATAGGAGCCCAGATACATAAAAGTGTTTTTCACACGTTCCAGGAAACTCATGCGATCAGTGAGCTCTGAGCGGAACATCGGCACGTAGGATGGAGGGTTCGGCAACCCAACGGCCAAGGAATTGTAAAACGGTCCAGGAGTGAAGGCTATATATGGAATACCAAGCTTTTCAGCAACCAAGAAGTGGCAAGGGTTAAATGTATCTAAAATGGCAACGTCATAGTTTTCTTGCTTCAGAAAGTCCAAAATATCAGTTTGGTTCATATAGAGGCGGCAATGCTTTGCATATAAAGTCACCAAGTTTAAGAAAGACCGGATGTCATTTCTGAAAGAAAGAATAAAAACACCCCTTAGAGGGATTGTTCAAAAGAGTATGGTCCCTACTGATTATTTTGGGTAACCCCTGTGGTGTTGGCTTGATCAAACATCTTCCACCATTCACAACAAGCTACAGCCCAACATCTTCATGCATTAAGTCCTCAACCTAATGACCATTATTGGTCCTACAAAACATTATAATGTTTATTGTTTTATCATGTATTCATGTCACTTGTTGGGGTAGGCCCTCCGTATTGACACCTGAACCAGCACCATCTAGAAAGGAGAACAAAAAATTTATAAAAAGGGTTCCTACCTGGTTCTGGGGTTATGTGGTGTGGAACATGGGGCACATTTACTAAGAACAGTGCAGTGTGTACTATGTGCATTTGCCTGTGTAGTGTGCAGGGGGCGCCAGATTCAGGATTTTTGGCGCCCGTTCTTCATGAATCTCGTGCCCCCTGCACTGCTCGACTACTCCACTTTTCTTTGGTGCACCTTTAACATGAGTTGGGCGAGACAATTTTATCGGACTTTGCATGATAAATCCGGCGCCCCCTAATTTGTGTTGCCTGAAGCCTAATGCAGCTGCACCACAAAAGGGTCACATGTGACACAAATGTGCTGCCGCTTTTTAAATACCTGTGCAAGCAGTTTGCACTGAAAAGAATGCGCAAAGTCCGAGAGAAAACTGGCGCAAGCATGTTAGTAATTGTGGGCCTACGTGTGGTGAGAGATTGCAGAGCACAGAGGAGTTGTAGACTGATGCAGTCTGAGAGACAGAACACAGACAGACTTCAACAGTTCTACCCAGCCCTTCTTCAGAAAATATTTTGGAAGCTACAGCCTGACGTCTGCTACTAGACAGATCCTGTACTACCTTCTGTTTTACTACTGTTTGATTCTGGTACTGGAATAAAGAACTGCGATTTGGAATGTAATTCAGGCTCTTGAGAATGAACTAAAGAGACAGCAAGCCCTGAGACTAACTGTAGTGCAGGCTCTGGGGATCACATGGATGACACAGATAGAAACAGTGATTCCCGAGACTAATCTTCCTTCTCAGTTGTCCCTACCTGATTGCCTGACCTACCCTAGGTGGCAGGGGACAACAAGTTGATGTTTTACTTCCTACACCAAAGTACGAAACACAGGGAGACCAACACAATAAAAACAAAGAGGAATAGTCTCCAGAGCTAGGTCACAACAAAGAGGAATAGTCTCCAGAGCTAGGTCACAACAAAGAGGGCAAACACAGTACAACATCATAAGGCAGAAGAATAGTCTGAATAAAGCAAGAAGGCCAGAATACAGAGTATAGAAAACAGAATACTAGGAACTTGCTTCAAACTGGATCTATAGCAGACACAGAGTTCTGACCAGGAAGAGCTTATAAGAGAAACATTGTCCCAGTCCGGAAGTTGACATTAGAGTTTTGTGCTAGGCGGAAAAATGTACAACAGAATGCAACAGGAACCTTTTGCATGATGAGAGCTGCCCCACCCCTGTGTAAAGTTATCCCCCTAGACTTGTGAATTGTCTGTGCGGTGACTTACCTGCCCATGAAGGCTTCTCTCTGATACTCATTGAAAAGCTCTTCATACTCTTTGAGATGTTCCTCCTCCATGTTATATGTGGACACTGCATACGGGACAGACGTCATCTTATAGCCTGCAATAATTACAGATTACGGACTTGTTAAAGGGGATTTCTTACACTTATATATAGCAGTTAAAGGGGTAGTCATAACACAGTAACTTGTCCCCTATCCCAGGACCACCAATACCCTCATTCCTTTAGATGAAAAGTGGCTGGACCATAGGAGGGACCATCACTCCAGTCTTGGTGGCTGCTTGGACCTTATTTTACACAGCACCATACAAGTATGTCCAGGGCAGGTCACACATGTGCACCAGGGCTCCAGTCACAGAGGCACTTGCAGCACCTATGTGCCCAATTCAGTAATTTATCTGTTATCCTGTGGATGGGGATAGTTACAATAGGGGGACAACCCCATTATAATAGTCTTTATGAAGAGGAATTGCATACTGAGTCTTATTTGGTTGTATACAGTACTGTCCTCAGCGGGTGCCCTTAACATTTTCAACTCCAAAGGCCTTTTAATTACTTGCTCTCTAATTATAATGTGAAGCCTCCACCGGACCTGCCCCAGTCTATACAGCAAAGCACACAGTGATATCTTGTAGTTAATCAATGTTGCTTTTCCTGATGCATAGAGTTGGATTAGTGGATTTATGCCCCACAAATACTCCATATTTAACACCAACCAATATAATGTCCCATTTCCTGCAGCCCTTGATCTAAAATGCCCCCTTTCCTGTAGCCCCCCACTATAGTGCCTTTTTTTCTGTGGATCTTTTTTAATGTCTTGATAAGAAGACAGCTACAGAAGAGGACATTATAATACCCCCTATAGCAACCCCCACACACCTATAAAGTCCCCTTGAAATGTCCACAGCAGAGACTCCATGCAATGTCCCCAGCAGTGCTCCCTGCACCCAATGCAATGTCCCCAGCAGTGCTCCCTCCACCCAATTCAGTGTGTACAGCAGTGTCCCCCCAATGCAATGTCCCCAGCAGTGCTTCCCCACTAATGAAATGTGTACAGCAGTGTTCCCCTAATGCAATGTCCCCAGCAGTGCTTCCCCACTAATGAAATGCCACAAAAGTGCTCCCCACCCCATGAAATGTCCCAAGCATTACACCCCACTACTAATAAATCCCCCCAGCAGTTCTTCCCCACACCTAATAAATACCCCCAGCAGTACTCCCCCACCCCTAATTAATACCCCCAGCAGTACTTTCCCATCCCTAATAAATGCCTCCAGCAGTGCTCCCCCAACACTTATCTTAGGTGCTCCTGTTCACCCCCTGGCTCCAGCTTCTTCTACCCTCAGGTTCTGGGCAGTGCGGGCAGAGGCACGTCTAAGCTCTGTGCTTGCGTGAACCCGCTTTGTCAGAGCCATCATAGTACGTCAGCAGAAATGTACCTCTGCCTGGAACCTTGGGTGAAGTCGAAGCCATGGGTGAACAGGAGCGCCAGAGGTAAGTACTGATTTTTATTTTCTTTCCAGGCTTAAGATTTTGGCTCGGGACAGTTTTGTCTTGGGCCGCAACCAGGTGGTGGATGACCACTGTTCTAGAAGTGTCACTAAAATACCCCATACAAATCCACAGTTATTCAGACCTGGAATATTCCGGTAACTGTGACGAAACATCCTGACATCATGTCCATTGTCTTGTAGAATGCGTGAAATTTCATCCATTAAGAGATAATGGCTTCCACCTAAAATATCAAACAAGAGCTTAGATTATACATGTGCAACATCTATACACATTGGCCCACATTAATTAAAGTGTTTGTGCCAGTTTTCTGTCTGATGTTGCACTAGAAAGAACATGCAAACTGCTTGTAGATGTGTTTATAAAGTATCTGCGCCAATTTTGTGTCACGGCTGCTCTGTGCCCAACGGGGCGAAAAAAATGTGCACCTAAAGGGGCTGTTACTGCTTAGTCGTAGTTTGAGCCACATTCTCCTACTGCTCTGCTCCTCTGCTCCTGTGCTTTCTGTACTCAGGACTGTCTGAACTCTTAGTCGACTCAAATGCCCATGTGGGCTTGGTTACTCAAGCCTTCCCATTTTTGGAAAATTCTATGACCTACTACAGTGACTAGTGATATCCTGTGATCAGAAATTATGTCAGCTGAGATCATGGTATTTGAGTCGGCAGCGTGCGGGGACCCGAAGACGGAGCTGAAGACACAAAAGGACCTGCGAGGGGCGCCGGAAAGGTGCGTACAGAGCTTATTTTTTATAGACTCAAGTATAAACCGAGTAAGGGTTTATACTAGATTATAAACAGTATTTTTTTAATGAGGAAAGGTGTTATTTTGGGATTTTCATTTGTTAAACATATTAATCATTCTCTTACAAAGATTTAAAAGGAACCTACACCAGCTCTTATCCCACTAGACTAGAAGCCCCATCGGATATGTTGTGGAATATCCTTTCTATCGTTGCCACTTTTATATGAAATCTCCCTCATTTTCCTATAAGAAAATATTCTCTAAAGCCAAATGAGCTGAGAATTCAGTTCTGATGCCGCTATCTTGGGGGTCAATAGTGCCTAAAACAATGGTTCTGGTGTCATTGTATCATGTTCTAGTCTTATACCATGGAGCCACTGGGGTGAAAGGTGTTGTGCCTCCAAATTTCAGGGACACGTCCATATCGTTGGTATAGGGAATTTCCTAATAGGAAGATTCCTTTAAGTGCTTTGCACTTCTTACCTGTGGACATTGTTACAGAGAATTACAAATGCGTACAAAGCCGCAATGTGGAAACATACATGTGCACAGGAGCTTACAATTCATAGAGGAGATCAGGTCTGTGAACTCACCGACAAAACTTATGGTCAGGATCTTGGCTCCTTGTAGACAGTGAAGGTGTAATATACAGAGGAGGATGAGGACACGAGGCGCCCTGCTGCCTGCCATTCTGCAGATCCTTACTGTGCCAGGCTGTGAGTTATAAGCATTGGAGCAACGCCCGCAGCCTGGCCCGGCCCCTCCAGATATATGAAATGAGTACACAGGATCAGGCCAGAGTTCACACTTATTTGTCAGTTCTATCCAGCACAATATCCACATGGTTTATTGTAAATAAAAGGTGCCACTATTCAATTTCAGCTATTTTTTTAGCATAGAAGACTAGAGAAGTCACTACAGGCAGTCCCTGACTTAAGAACACCTGAATTACGGACAAATTCTTAAAGTACAACTGTTATTTTTTTTTTTTTACAAATCGCTAGCTCTTGGGATGTAGAACAACTTTGCCTATTATCTTTGTTACCAGCAGTTTATTTGCTATCCTCCTCAGTTTAGCCCAGTCCTGAAGTAGCTCCTTCCTCTGCCTGTGCTGTGAATCTGTTCAGTTGTAAACAACTGTATGGACTCACAGGTGGGGAGTGGCTGCTGCTCCCTGTTCACAGAGGAGGAAGGAGGGGGAGGTCATGTGACAGATCTCTCTCTCACTCTAGTTAAATGTGTTCAGTACTGTGGATACAGAAGTCCCCTAAACAGAATAGTGATTGTTCCCTATCAGTTCCTCCATCCCAGTCTATGATTTTACAGAACTTTCTTGGTCTCACTCTTCACCTCATGTTGCAGCCCTTCCCCCACCTTGTGCTCACACTTTCTGAACCCTGCAAAGAAGCTATTAACCCTTTGTGCTCACACAGCACAGACTATAGATTTCATATAACTATTTTACCTCTGATTTCAACCACTTATTACATATTCCCTGCTCCTCCATCTGATTAAAGCTCCCAGGCTTGTCACCATATCCATCTTGTTAGTATAATATTCAGTTTTCATTGGATTTACTTGTAGAAATCTCACTGAATTTACTGCTAAATTACTAAATGAAAGAACACAAGGCATCATGGAAAATGTGGGCAGAGTGCATTGGAGTCATCTTCAGGGGAGATACAGGAAGAGGTTAGTCTCTGCCCACTTTACATTTGGTGAGAAATATCTTTGTCAAACGCTTTCAGAAAAGAAAATGCTAGAACTGTGGAAAGAAAATCGGAAGTAACACAATATTGGCATTGTTCTGTTTGTTTTTAAAGGGGGAATCACGCATGTTGAAGTAGCAAAAGAATTGAATAGGCAGCATTGATCATCCAGAAGACTTCTTTATAAATCACATAAATAGTTGCAAAAGACTTTTAGATGGTGAGTGCCACATATACAATTCTTTTGCTAATTGAACTGTTACTTTTGCAACATTGGGCTGAGCACCATTTGGCATAGGCAGGGGTTTCCAAAATAATCCTCTGGCAGAAGAGGAAAACCCTCCTGCGCACATGCAGATCTTCAAGCAAGATTCGGGTAAATGCACTGCTTAGTACAAGGCTTTCTATATGACCTTAGATTTAGCAATCTAGGCTCTGGTCCTGTAGGTATGTAGTAATCTTAGTTCTGGTCCTGTATCTGCGTATTAAGCTTGGCTGTGGTACAGTATATATGTAGTAATTGTAGTTCTGGTAACATATCTATGTAGTAATATCGGTTCTCATCCTGTATCTATGTAGAAATCTTTGTTCTTGTCCTGTATGTATGTGGTAAACTTGGTTCTTGACCTGCAAATATGTATTTGTGTTGGTTTCAGTGTTGTTTAGTTACGATTTTGTATCTATGTAGTATGCATGGTTCTGGTAACATAGTTGTGTTTTAATTAGGGTTCTGATCCAGTTTTTATATCTAGACCGTTTTGGAGCCCACTAGTCTGATATTTCTAAACATAAATTTAAATGGGGAAACAAATGTGCATGAGGGTGTGGGTGTTTGCTTGTGATGAGGTTTGGCAGTGAGATTTTTTTGTCCAGTGGCCTCCACCAACTTTAATCTGGCCCTGCGCATTGTGGGCTAAGAATGGTTCTGAGAATGATCAGAAATATCCCAAGAACATGGGAGGACCTGGTCAATGACCTGAAGTGCCCCGGGGCCACACACTATGCCATCATGGATTAAAATTATGCAGGGCATGTAGAGTCCTCCTGCAAGAACATGTCCACGCCAGTTTGAAGTTTGCTAATGACTGTCTGGCTGACCTAGAGGAGGCATGGGAGGTCATGAGGTCAGATGAGACCAAAATAGAACTTTTGAGTATCAACCCCTCTTTCTGGGTTTAGTGGGAAAAAAAAAGGTTGAGTACAATTCCAAGACCACTTTCCCAACTGTGAAGCAAGGGGTTGGAAACATGACACAATCCCTGCTACAGTACAAACTACAAGAATTAAAGGGAAAGTTCAACCTGTGGAATGCAAATAACAAATATTACATCCTGTTTTTTTTCCGTTTTTGAATACTAATTTCATCCCATAAAATACTAATTTGTTATTTAAGAATCATTCTAGTGATTAACTGGGAGGACAGAGGCACAAAGGGCACTAACATTTTTCCAGAATAGTAACAATAATCCTATTGCGATTTGTGCTTAGTTTTTTTGGCAGATGAGGAGTATAACAGTTTCAATGCAAAAAAATGCAAATAATAAAGTTAATAATAGATATTTATTTATATAAGAAAACTTTTGGGGCAATTATAGGAAATCTAACATTTTGTTTTTATGCATTACGAACTAAACATAGCTGTAGCTACACTGATGCAGGAACATATCTTGTTTAATCCCTGATTGGTTTTGCTATGGATGTCTCATACAGAGCAGCAGGGTGATGGTGCAGAGATTGATTACTTCTGCCTGTCAGGGACAACACAGTGCTATTGTATTCTCGTCTTGTACTAGACAGGACAAGGCTGGAGCAGTGTATAATTAGGGTTAGAGGAGGGCCAGGCACAGGAGCTGCAAAGCCTCATTATCATACATTTATAATTGATTTTTCAACAAAATCAAGGTATGTTTGGTTCATAATGCATAAAAGTGATCTTGCATCAAGCGGTACACAACCTTCATTCGCCCCCTCTTTAACTACCTATAGAAATCCATTGACCAGACTGGTTGCTGTGTTGGATAAACCTGCAGCTTTTACAGATTTATATATTATTTATTTGACTTTATTTTATTTTTTCAAATATGGCACCAGTTATCAAGGAACACATTGCGGCAGATTTACTTACCCGGTCCATTCGCGATCCACCGGCGCGTTCTCTGCGCTGGATTCGGGTTCGGCCGGGATTTATTAAGGTAGTTCCTCCGCCGTGCTGAAAAGCATCGGAACGCGCTGGAGTTCACCGAGCCGGGCTGAGTGAAGGTAAGTGCAAGCTCCGCGACAGATTTTTTTTTAAAATGCGGCTGATTTTACGAATCCGTCAGGTTTTCGTTCGGCCACGCCCCCGATTTCTGTCGCGTGCATGCCAGCGCGGATGCGCCAAAATCCGATCGCGCGCGCCAAAATCCCAGGGCAATTCAGGGGAAATCGTCGCAAAACGGAAATATTCGGGTAACACGTCAGGAAACCGCGAATCGGGCCCTTAGTAAATGACCCCCATTATATATTTTTTCTGTGCTGTTATTCTATACAGATCACATATAACCCAGCATTGAAGTTTGAACTTCCATGAATTTACCCTGAAATATCTCAAACTGTTTGTAAAAGGCGTATACAATGACAACGAGACTACTTTCCTTTAGAGTTAAGGGAACCAGTCAGGTAAACTAACCTACACTAACTATACGCATCTTCGAAAACTGCTATAACATCTCAGTACAGATATTTCTATATTGTTTCTTCAAATGTCTGTAAACTTCCACAGTATACTACCAGAAGAGAATTCCTGAGAGAGGGGGAATGATGGACGTGGATTTCTCTTCCAAGAGTTATACACAAGAAGTCCATTTATTAGGACTGAAACTAATGAAAAAACCTTACAAATTTAAAATAAGTTCACGTAGAACCATTACAAAAATTACTAAAATATCAGTTTTGTTTCTGTTTCTTTCTGGAACACAGGAGGTGGATAAGAAATCTGATAACTTTCACGATGATGTAGATGATCAGAGCGACACAGGAGAAGATGAAGAGGATGACATCCAGGAGAAGCTGCTGATACCAGGGCTGCTGGTAAGAATAGGGTCTAAGATGGCCGCCTCCACCGGAGCGGATGATGTGCTCCACCCATCCCAATAACTGCTGGTCGGGGGGGAATGGACGTGAGCGCATGATGACGCTCTGCTTCATGGCTGCCGTCTTGTAGCTGTGGGAAGACAAAACATATTAGCCCACATTTATCAAAATTAATGTATGTGCAGTGTCTTGTGTAGAGTGCAGGGGGCATTGGATTCATGAATTTTGGGGCACGTTGTTCATGAATCTGGCGCCCCCTGCACTACTTGGGAAGTCTGCACCATTTTTTTTTTGGTGCACTATGTTCATGCTTAATAATAATGATGCACGTCAGTAAGGTTGGCGCAGTGTCCTACTAACAACCCCTTTAGGTTCACATTTTATCTGTCTTGTCTTACATGGACACAAAACTGGCACAAACACTTTAAAAAATACATGTGCATGCGGGATATAAGTTTTTGGCGCAAGGGATCAATGAATTGGCGCACAGACTAAAAGGCTTAGAACTCCCTAGGCCTGCTAATAGCTGCTCTCTTTTTGCACCACAAATTGCACCCAAAAACGTGGAGGAAAAATAGAAGCGACAGAAAACTGGTGGATTCACAAGTGGCACCAAGATATTGCGCCAAAACATAGAACAAGTTGAGTTGGAATGTTGGAAAACATCTATATTATGGCTCCGACGCTTCACAACTTTAGGTGCGAGAGGCGCAGAGAGGAAAAACAAAACATGTTTGTTTCCGTTTGAAAGGCCATAATAATTGCCCCTAATGGACTCTTTGGGGGTTTCGTTTGATAAGATCTGCTTCTACAAGTGGTGTGATGTAACATGGAGGTTGTTTCTCATGGATCCCCAGTCTCGCCATGTTGTGCCTCCATATTACAGCAATGATCATAACAAATAGCTCAGTTCACACAGAAATTAGTATAATGCTCATGAATTAGAGTCCTCTTGGACTTGTCACATGACTTCTATGTGCTGCTCTTTCTCCCCTCTAACAGCATGGATCTCGCAGCATGACACTCTTCTAGAAACTGTATGACAATCTTCACCCAGACAGTGTAAAACATCATTGATCTGGGTGGTGCTCCCAACAGATGGACCCCACTATTTTTCAGAATATGATTGGAGGTTTCTTTAATGATTTCTAAGTAATCACCCTTAATCCAACCAAGGGTCATCCAGACCCACACTCACCTTCTGTCTTCTATTATTTTCTGCATCATATCAACAAATCGGTCAGACTTGATTTCATGGAAAGGAATAAATTCTCCCATAAGTTTTGTTTTAATTCTAACTAAGTTGTCAGGCTGATCCGCAAAAAGTGGGATTCCCAAAATGGGGACCCCATGATACACGGCCTCTGTCACGCTGTTTAGTCCACCGTGTGTCACCAGGAGGCGGATCTTTGGATGTCCTGTAACAGAATGTAATTGTGAGTCAGTTGAAGGGATGAATAAAATTCTGAAAAAAATGTTACCAGATTTTGATTCTGGGCATTCTGACACCTGCTGGAATTCTATCCTGTGTTATAGAAGTTGTCGCAAGCCATTACCCACAGATAAATCTACTGTATAAACCTACAATGAAATTGGAGGGAAGCATGGGTTGGGATCAAGTTAACATGGGGTTTTCACCATCATTTAGAAGAACGGGAACACAGAGACTTTAACAAGCAGGGGCAGCATCATAAAAGTCAAACGGCAATAGATGAGACAGCTTGGCCAAAAACCTGGAAACCTCAGAAAATTATGGAAACACCTCAGAAATGAACAGGAAACAGCAGGGGCAGCATGTATGGATGCCTCTGAGGCACCATTATGCCAAAATTCTGGGCAACAGCATTTCAATGACAGAGTGACCGAGTGAGGCGAGATAGCATCTAAAAGACCCAATAATTGACCCTGACACTATAGGGGACGGCATGCGGAGGCAGCGGCTGCAGTGGCAGGCTAGAGAGTGGCATGGCGACATACCCCAAATGGACTCAGGCTTCAAAGCAATTAAAAAAATTCCTTTTGGCGAGGATAACGTGTAGCACTGTACGTATCAGTATTTGGCCTGGTTATGGCGGCAGAGAGTGTTAAGGAGATTTCACTGGTTTCGGACGCCATCTTGACTACTGTCCGCCATCTTAGATACAGCAGACATGTTCCCTGACCACTGTCAAGTTAATGTCATGATTCAAACTTCATTTTATGTAACCTGTTTGCTCGCCTGCCAACTAATTCCCTTTGACATTTAATGCTACATTATATTATGATTCTGGAGTCCACTTCTTCTCAGCAAATTAGTATAAACAATATCTGTGTACAAGGTCCCTGAGAACTGAGCACAATTAATTAACTTTTTGTAGAATGTGCTGATGACCAATAGCTTTGCAGTATACTATTCATGCCTCTTTGATGACTCTTCTGTCTGTGATATTATGCATTGGGGATATTAAACGGGAGAGGATCTTTACATACACTAAGAGACTGACGTGTCTTAGTTTTTATGTTCAAGTTCCTGGTACCAGGACAATCATCAAACAGTTATCAAGGACTCACCTTACAAAAGTCAAGGGGGCCCTGCATAAAAAATCCCTATCAATTGGCGTCCCTTTTTGTTTGGGTGGGCTTAGGAGTGAGCAACAACAACACCGAGACAGCCTCCATGAAGGGTTCCCGCCAGCTTGGTGAACAGAACTGACCAGAGAGCTCTCAGGGTGAGATATTAATTTTTATTGTCTACCTTGATATGTCACTTCTGTTTCACTAATTGGACGGACCGGGTAAGACTGTCTCTGTGTCATATATTTGACACTATTGTTCACTGTAACCTAAGCTCATAGTTTTGGCAAAGAACCACTTTGTAAGGTGATTGGATGGTGACTGACAGAGACTGGACAGTGACGGATGGTCAGACAGTCTGTGATGTTAGCTAAAGCTGTGAGACGGGAAGTAGTAACCCTTAGATGTCTGCAATGCTAGAGTGGAAGATATTCTGTTGTGATTATCATAGTGTCTATAGTACTGTTTGACTGGTGCCAATAGGGTTGCCCATAGAGGTATAGAGCTCAATTTGGGCACGTGCAGCTGAGACCCGCCCTGAGTCTGAACGGCCTCGTGGGACTGTAAGAACTAGTAGTGACTTGGTCAGGAGTCAGTAAGAGAGTTGACTTGGTGTAGAGTCGGTGAAAGAGTAGTGACAGGTCAGAGTTGACTTGGTGCAGAGTTCTCTGTGGAAGTCTGGTATATAGTTTCTTTCAGGGTCAGTAAATCGAGGTGTTGGCATTCGCTGTATCTGTGGGGACAAGTTTGGCAGTGTTGCAGTAGTAGGCATTTATGATGAGTTGTGAATTGAAATTGAGCCAAGTGCATTGCAGAAAAAGAGATAAGGGAGATTGTTTTTCACATGAAGGGGAAAGATTCACAGAGACAGGTTGTTGAGTTAAGTAGGACTGATGGAAAAGTGCAAGTTAACATAATCGGACATAAGGGCTGGTAGTTTTGTGTTGAAGTGAAAAGTAATAGAGAAGGTTTGAAAGTTTTGGGATGTGTCAGATGATCTGATGATTGTACAAGTGAGAAAGCTTGATCAGATTTGGAAACAGACACTTAGAGCCTCTGACTTTGACGGATGGACCAGGACAGAGTGACAGGAATCCTTCAGAGTGCCCATTGAAGAAAGAGACAGGCGATAAGGGACATTTCAAAGTTTTTGATGTGGAAAGAATTTGAGAAAAAGAGATTTTATTATATTTTCCTTGGAGTGAAAGATGGCCCCTGGAATCCAGACTCCACCCCTGTATCTGGTGGTTAGAGAAGATGACACGCCCTACCATCCTTCAGTGGCGGCCATCTTAAGTTATGTTCCCTTCAAGTCTCTGAAAATTGATTGCCTATGACTCTACTCTGTTGGCCGCCATAAAGGCTGGTTGTGGGACTTTGTAGGATAGCAGCTGACCATGCTTGAAAACAAATGCCGGGTGGTGATATTTCACCGTTTCGGGCGTCTGCTAAGGGTCTTGGAGTGTGGGATGTTGTTTGTTTGAGTGTTATTAAAATTTATTTGATCCCGACAATTAGAGAAAAATTACTATAAAAAGTGTTGCAATGCGTCTGGTACCTGCTTTCTGGCGTTTAAGGGGTTAACAAAAGGGTGGGGGCTGTTGGAGCTGCGTTTTGTTTTGTGAAGAACTGACATGTAAGTGGCCTTGACGACTGAAGTTCTCCAAAAAGTCTAGAACTTTGCCTGAATGCTGTGTCTGTGACCTTGACATTCACAGAAAACTGAATTTCTCCATATTGAGTTGCTTGGAATCTGTGTTCTGTTATCTCGTAGTTCACATGCTAGTGCTAATATTTATAATTGGGAGGGGCAGACCGCTGCGTTTAGAGTTCTCCCTGACAATCTAAAAAAAAAAAAAAAAGACTTGAAGGAATTTATTTGCTTGTGACACAAGAATACAGTATGATGTGATGTCCTCCTGTGTAACCCACGAACAGACTAAGCAAGAGCGAGCCCCCCGACTGTGTTACAGAGCCTATGACTGATTTTTGTTCCTTTTTGATTAAAAACCAACACAAGTGTACCGGACTTTTGTTGAGAAGTTGGAGTCTGGCCAGAACTTTATAGAAAGCACAGAACACTGGGCTGGAGATGTGGTGGAGGGACTCTGAGACATTGACGTACAGAGGGAATAGAGTAGTTTCATAGACCACGCCAAAGTGAGACTGACAACATTTCCGGAAGTCTCAACCGACCAACCCAAGTGGGCGTTGCGGGGAGGAGACATTACTGTAATGAGTTGCAGAGACGGCCCCAACAGGGCGGGACAAAGGGGGTGGTTACGGACAAGGATGTCAGCGAGAACAGTCCCCCTTCTGAACGCCCCCCCCCAAACAGAGTTAGTGCCTTTCATTGTAGAACTGATGTGTGACTCTCCCCTGCTAGCCTGATGATGATTATAACCCATTCCCGGTCAAGAAAAAGACCCAGAAAGAACAGCCGGATACATGTAGGATGTTCCATGACCTCTAAGCTGCCAATGAGTGTACTGAAGCCCAGTGGTCCCAAGCCCAAAATGGCAGCAGTCCCCGAGAGTGACATATTATTCACTGTTATTGATTTGGCAAATGTTCTCCACTCTGTGCCCCTACATGAAGATTGCCAGCACCTATTTGCCTTTACCAGTTCAGTATTCCAGTACACCTGATGTAGATTCCCACAAGGGGGGTAAAACTCACGCAGCCAATACCCCACGGCCCTACAGGGAGTAGACTGGCAGACTAGCCCCTTACTGGATGTTCTCCTTTTCAGTATGCGGAGGACCTACTGTTTTTGTTTGCCAGGAAGCATTTATTGACCTTATGTGTTTTCTGTTCCAGAAGGGTTGCAAAGTTTCTGGAGACAAACTACAGTGCTGCCAGGAGAAGGTGGTCTTCTTAGGCCACTGCTTCTCAGCCACAGGCAGACTCCCGACAGAGGAAAGAAAGCTGGCAGTCCAGAATGTGCCCCTGCCCTGGGGCCCTAAGCCTCTTCACATGTTTCTAGGACTGGCGAGCTCCTGCAGGCCTGGGATAAGGTCTGCTGCCTCCAGCCTTTTGCTGCCCCTTTCTGACTGCTTTGCCTCTTCCCCATTTGCCCTTGGTCAGGAGGCAATTGATGCATTCCATAGCCTTAAGCTGGCAAATCCTGTCTGCCCCGGCCCTAGGCACATCCTATTGGATAAGACCTTTTATTTTATTTTGCACCAAGTATATAGGCCAGTGGCCCACTATTATGCCCGGCTAGACTCAGTTAAGAGGGGAGCCCCTCATGTGTCAGTAGCTGTAGCCAGCAATCTGCTCAGCAAGGCCAGTGAGTTAATCCTAGATCCTTGATCACTCAGTTACAGTGCAAACCCCACATACCTTGCACAGTGTCCTCACCCAAGTACAGCCCAAGTATCTGAGCAAAGGCCTTACAGCTCAGACTCCAGTGTGCACTCCCAGAGCGTCACACTGATAAGGTGCACAGCTCTGAATCCTGCCGTTCTGTCACCAGTCTTCCAGGATTCAGAGAGGGGGGAGAGAAGGGTGATTAACCCAGATGTTGAGTTTTTTTTCTCATAGATGGCTCCAGGTCTGCAGGAGAAGACAGACGGTTCTACACTGGATATACAGTGGTCAGTGGCGCACATGAGGTAGTACAAGCAGAACCACTCCCTCCACACAGGTCAGCGCAGGAGGTGAAGTGATGGCACTCAGGGAAGTGCTACAGCTGGTGGAAGGTAAAAGGGCAAACATCTATACTCTCGGTATAGTCCTGGGGTCTAAACACGACTATGAACCCATATGGAAGGCTAGAGATTTCCTCACCTCTGCAGGGAACCCCCTTTAAGCATGGCATGCTGATTAAAGAGCTCATGGATGCTCTCTTACTCCCACAAGCGGTAGGGATAGTAAAAGCACACACAATTTGGTAACTCCACAAGCCAAGGGCAAGTATGTGGCTGACGGGATGGCGAAGGCAGCTGCATAGATGGAGCCCAGAGACTGTCCTGAAGTCTCAGCGGTGAGTTCTGAGCTAAAAGTTTGATCCACAGGTGTTCCAGTCCCTGGTGGCCCAAGAGTCATCAGAACATATCCAAAATGGCCATGCTAGCGCTCATAAACCGCTGGTGGTCCCGGGCATTACTACCCCTGTCACTAGACTAGTGAAAGCTGTTATAGTCTGTGCCCACCACAGCCCGGGTAAGGTCCCTTCCAGAGACTGCAGATGGATTTTATCCAGCTACCAAAAAGTGGTACGTAGGAATACGTGGCTGTGTGCATTGATCTCTTTCCAGGGTGGCCAGAAGCTTCTCCCATGACCAAGGCTACTGCCAGAGCTGCAGCCAAGAAGTTGGTGAGTGAGATTTTTCTGCAGGTTTGGACTTCCAGAGACCATAGAGTCCGGTCGCAGAACCCACTTCACTGGACAGGTAAAGACCTGAAACCTTTTCAATTCTGGGTGTAGAACAGGCCCTGCACACCCCTTGCCCTTCCCAAGTTGGTGGTGCGTTTGAGATACTTTAAACAGCACTCTTAAGTTAGAGATCCGGAAGGCCATGGAAGAAACAGGGAAACCATGGTGCGAGTGCTTTCCTGCTGCCCACTATTCAGTTAGGACCACCCTTAACAGAAAGATGGGATTGTCCCCCTTTGAAGTACTTTTTGGCTGTGCACCCAGACTAGGCCTCTACTTTCCACAGACCCTATAGCTGATGGCAGGAAACCAGGTGGAACATGCCACACAGTTGAGCCAGGCCTTGAAAAAGGTCCGCAAAAGTGTTTCTGATTCCTTTTTCAGATCCAGACAGAGACCTCAGGACGCATAACCTGAAGCCTGGAGACGTGGTGGTAAAGAGAGAGCCTGTAGCCTCACTACGATGGTCCTTTCCAAATCCTGTTGACCAGTGCAACGTTTGTGAAGCTAGAGGGAAGTCAGCACGCTTCCATGCTTTCTATTGCAAACTTATTCTTCTTGCTAGCTGGTCTCTTCTGACTGACTGTATGTTCAGGGACACCCCAACCATGACTATCACTGTAACTATAGGGCTGACTAGGATACCCCCAGGGTAGGAGACTTTACCTACGGTTGGTGCAACAAGACAATGACCTTCTTTACCATTGACAGCACAGGTAGCCCTGTATTAGCAGTGTCTGATGTGTACTGGATTTGTGGGGATAGGAGAGTCAGGTCAGGCCTAGAGGCTGGGAAGGTGAGTGTACGGTGATAACACTCGTGCATTCCTTCCTCGTGATCCCCAGGGATAAGGTTGATCAGACACATAAGAAAAGGTAGAGAATTCCAAAGGATTCTGGAAGAGAGGCACCTAGATGAACGTTTATATAGATACAGTAGGAGCACAAGGGGGAGTCCCAGATGAGTACAAGGCCCACAATCAGATATGGGCAGGTCTAGAGTCCATTATTCCCCAGATAGCTCTGAGAAAAGATGTCGGTTGGATTAACTTTTTTTTATTGTAATCAACAGAGATTTGTGAATTATATCCGAGATGCTTTCCAGAACCGCAGGGCTTTGGACATGACCCTTGCTGAGAAGGGAGGGGTCTGTAAGATGGTGGGAGTGGTTTGTCGCATATACATCCCAGATGACATCGCCCCCTATGGATCCATTACCATGCTCGTGAAAAGATTGAAGGACTGTCCAGGGAACTCAAGAGAAACTCTGGGGTGGACATTTTGTCATTTACTTTGTGGGTGGGGGATTGGAAGGGTTTCCTTTAAGTGGGGGTGATATTGGGGATTGTGATTTTGCTCTTGTCACTTATTGCGCGATATGTGGTCCCCCTCATCGAGTCCACCATGTCCCAGATGGCCGTCCAGGCGGTAAGCACCGCGACAGGAGAAGAGCCCGGAGTGGAGGATAATGCTGCCTGTTGGAGAACCAGCCTGTTTACAAACCTATGAACTATGGGAACTCAGTGATGTGCTTTGAGTGTGCGGGCCTGTAACCCCTGAGTGACCAGCCTCCAGGGGATCTGGTGAAGAGTTAACAAGTCCAGCAGGTATGGGCTTAGCCTACCTGTGGGTACCTGGAGCTTGAGGAGGTCGCTCAGGATGGAGTTACAGGCCAGCAAAGCTCAAAGGGGGGAATTGTTAAGGAGATTGCACTGGTTTCGGACGCCATCTTGACTACTGTCCGCCATCTTAGATACAGCGGCCATGTTCCCTGACCACTGTCAAGTTAATGTCATGATTCAAACTTCATTTTATGTAACCTGTTTGCTCGCCTGCCAACTAATTCCCTTTGACATTTAATGAGAAGCCAGTCTGCCCTTGATGCTACATTATATTATGATTCTGGAGTCCACTTATCTTCTTCTTCTCAGGAAATTAGTATAAACAATATCTGTGTACAAGGTCCCTGAGAACTGAGCACAATTAATTAACTTTTTGTAGAATGTGCTGATGACCAATAGCTTTGCAGTATACTATTCACGCCTCTTTGATGAATCTTCTGTCTGTGATATTATGCATTGGGGATATTAAACGGGAGAAGATCTTTAAATACACTAATAGACTGACGTGTCTTAGTTTTTATGTTCAAGTTCCTGGTACCAGGACAACCATAAAAGGGTTAATTAGGACTCACTTTACAAAAGTCAAGAGGGCTGTTGGGGCCCTGCATAAAAAATCCCTATTAAGAGGAACCAAAGGAGGTGAGCAAGAAGCGCTGAAATGATTTCCTATGTGAACAAAAGGTTGACGGTATATTTAGTCGATAACACAGCATGGTGGCGACATAGTGACCAAGTTCCATAACGTATCTGGTGAAACACCCGAAAAATGAGCCTGACACAGCTCGTTTGCTAAGGGGACGACATGTGGAGGCAGCTATGGAGACAACTTTTGGAGGCAGCTATGGAGACGACATGTGGAGGCTGCTATGGAGACAACGTGTGGAGGCAGCTATGGAGACGGCGTGTGGAGGCTGCTATGTAGACGATGTGTGAGATGGAGACGGTTATGGCACCGGAGGTGAACGTAAGGAGGTGAAAAAAGAGGAGTGAAAAGATAGATTTTAGAGGTAAAAGGTTATAGGTTGTAGGTTGAAGGTTGCTGCAGTTAAAACAATGTTAGTTGTATCTTGGGATGGAGCTGGCGGTCCGCTGCCAGGCAAGCTTTCGCCTGTCCAAGTCCCTGGCTCTCGGCATCTCCCCACCCAAAATGGGGAAGCGTTTACGTTTTCAAAGCAGGCGGGGGCTTCAAACAGCATTTCTAAAAACCTTTTGTGTAAGTGTAGTACTGTTCTTATAAGTATTTGGCCTGTTTATGGCGGGGGAGGGGAATGTAAAGAGATGCGCAAGTAGCGCTGAAATAATATCGGTAAATGATAAAAGTTTGCCAGTATATTTTATGGATAACACAGCAGGGTGGCGACAAAGTGAACAAGTTTTATGTGGAAGCCAATTACACAACACAAATTTCTGCCTGACACAGCTCGTTTGCTAAGGGGACGATGTATGGAGGCAGCTATATGGACGACGTGTGGAAGCAGCGGCCGCTGCCTCAGGCTGGCGATTGTCCAGGCGACATAACCAGAGTGTACTCCGGCTACAAACAGCATTTCTAAAATCCTTTTGTGTAAGATCAAGTGTAGTACTGTTCTTATAAGCATTTCGCCTGATTATGGCGGGGGAGGGGAACGTAAAGAGATGCGCAAGTATAATCGGTCAAAGATAAAAGTTTGATAAAATGAGTGCTCACTTGGGTAACATGGGTGGACTGCATGGAAGACTGACTCGTGGACAAATTACTTGAAGCATTGTCGGCAATCCACGACATCACCTGTTCGCACTGTTCTGGCCTCAACAGTGCTCTACCACGAGTCCCAGTAAGTTGAGACATGAAGCTAGGGAGTGTAGCTCTGCGGCGTTCCCCTGCTCCCTCATAAGCAGGTGGTGTCTCACCCCGCCCAGGACGACGGCCTCTGACCCCTGCAGTAATTGGGTGCCCACGTCCCCGCCCTCGTCCTCTACCCCTAGCCCTCGGCTTCAACATTTTCAAAATTAAAGTCTATTTTATAGACAAAACAGAAATATAAACTGTACATTTTTTTTTTTATAGAACAAAACGTGCAGAAGAAATCAGACAGCAACCACAGAAGATTATTGCTATGGCTAGTTTCTAACCAACACTGAAAGCACACAAAAGGATTTTGTGCTGTGACTGAGTGTGTCACTTTAACTTTTGAAAAACGCTAATGTAGCCCTAAGAAGGGCTGTTGGGTTCTTGTAGAATCACTCCTGCCTAACACTAATCTAATAGAACACCCTAACGCTTTCCCTGCAGCAGCAGCTCTCTCCCTAGCGGCATCCAGACAGAGAATGATCCGAGCAGCGCGGGCAGGGGCTAGTCTATTCCAGGGTCACCTGATCAGACCAGCCAACCACTGCTATCGACGTGTAAGGGTACCACGTCATGCTGGGTGGAGTGCAGAGTCTACTGGCTTGTAATTGGCTCTGTTTCTAAAAAAAATCTAAACGCCGAGCACCGAGCAGTTGCGAGTACGCTAATGCTCAAACGAGCATCAAGCTCATCTCTATTCCAAGTATGCTAGCTCATCTCTACTCCTGTTTTAACAAGGGGTGGCCTGAGTGTTGCTACAGACATGGCTACCTGGGGCATGCAGGGCTGTATGTACTAAAGAAGAACATAGGGCAATGATGGTAATGAGTGTCAACTGTCGTTGACAGAAGGAGAAGAGGCTTTGGTTGCCATTTGAGATTCCCTTGAGAGCCCCCCAAACAGGAAGAATTATGGGGAATTATGGTCTAATGGCACCAATGATCAACTGACCCTGTCTTCTCCTTTACTCTGGAGTCTCAGGTAGACCAGGTTACTTCACTTTAAAATAACGATGAGCATTAAGACCTATCTGGCAAACTCAGTGCTGGCCAACAACCTGAGAGCCATAGTTTCGCCACCACTTAGCTAGGAGATGCTATGAAACATGACAGCATGCCCAAGCCAAGGAGCTGGAAAGACTGTGTAAAAGCAAGGTGACACAGTGGTAGAAACCAGACCTCAGGCGTTACAATATTGAGGCAGTTCAGTCGTCCCTTAGACTTTGATCAATAGCGAAGCTCAGATGTCACTATGTGCCGACAGTTGAGGCCTCAGTACATATATGTTAAGAAGCCTTGGTCTAAAAATATCTGAGGTCCAATTTTTGACCATGCTAATATACAGTGGTATGTACCTAATAAATCATTCTGGTTCACCCAGTCCAGGAGCCTAACATTGGGGGCCAGTTTCAGGTCCTTCGGCCATTGCGATGACTTGTATCTCCAGATGATCTTCTGTGGGACACTAGCAAATGCAGAATTCATCTCTTTAATAAGATCCGTCCTCGGGATGGAGGAAACCATTGAGCCAAGTGTCACCAGGATGAACCCGGAGTCTCCTGACTCAGCTATGAAGTCTTCTAGATCCTAGACAAAGGGATAGAAATGGATATGAATCAGTAGTCACTGTAGTCTCATTACTTGTTACCTCCTGGTATTTTTTCTTTTTGTTTTAATATATTTTTTAATGGTTTTTATATAGTGGTATTTTCTATATAGGAACTTGTGCGTATGACTGCACACAATGCAATCCATGGTGCAGAATATGGAATTATGCATAAAGTCTTGGACTGAGCTTCTCTAGATGTATTGGATATTGTGCTTCTTGGAAAAAATCCATGGGCCACATTTATCACTTTTGTGCGCCTAAGTGTAGTAGTTGCGCCTACATTCTGGCGCACTGTTTTGCCAGAATTATCACAAGCTACAACCATCTGTGATAAGGTAATTTCCTGCCTCTTATTAATCACTTTACTTTAACACAGTTTAGGCGCACCCAGTCCTCAGCAGGGGCTTCTCCTGGAGGGGATCCCCCAGTGCTGGTCTCCTGCTGCACCCCTGTAATTCTGCACAGTATCCCCCTCAGATACTGTGCAGAATTACATGGGGGACACTTGTATGTAGTATCTGCAACATTCTGCAACACTCTGTTACCATGGAGATGTATCTGGAATCTGGAGGGCCCCAATACAAAATCTGTGGCTTACCATTTGTTATCTATAAAATCTTCTTATTTCACATAGGATTTTTGAACCTCCTTCTATCATTGAGGTTTGGGTGCAACTCAGTATGATAGACATCTTTCCTGTTATTAATCATGTTTCGGTGTGTTACCACCTTTCTCAACCCAAGAAAGAGTAAAGTTGCCAGTTTTGGAATAAACTCTACTTCACTTTTAATCTTTTTGGTTCTGGAGGGCTGCTTAATTTTTGGGGTTTTATTCTTACATTGGTTCCTACCCTGAGCTCTGAGCCTTTTGCACCCAATACTTGGAGGGGCCATTTTGGACATTATTCTGCTGTAGACTTTTTTGCTCTATCTAGCTATCTATCTATCTATCTACAAATAGAAAGTTCAAGCAGTACAACTTATACTATAACATAGAATATAAGGTTGTTTTACCAAATTCTGGGTGCACACTGTTTGAGACCCGACATCAAGTCATCCATAGACAACAATGTAAAAAAATCAACCAGCCTAAAAACAGCAAAAACCCCACAAATACTCACCCCCACTTCTCTTCATCTTGATCCCGGCGCTGTCTGTCGCTAGTCTTGACATTCTGGGATCACCTATAAAAGAAACTTATGATTAGCAGCACGGAGCATGGGGACAAGATGTCCGGCACTCCAGGCTGCTAATTATGCGCGTCCCTGCACCTCCCTCTCCCATGCCTCTTGCATTATGTCACCACAATCTCCCATGCTCCCTGGGAGAGGGAGGTGCGGGGGCGTGCATAATTAGCAGCCTGAAGCGCAGGACATCTCGTCCCCATGCTCCGTGCTGCTAATTATAACTTTCTTTTCTAGGTGATCCTAGAATTGTTAAAGGAAACCTACCACTTGTATTGGCAGGTTTCCGATGGAAATACCGGGCACCAGCTCAGGGTGAGCTGGTGCCGGAGCTTATTCTAGTTAGTGTTTTAAACCGCGGTATCGCGGTTTAAAACACTTTTTAAACGTTATAGCCGGCGCAGGGAGGACGCGGCTAAGCGATTAACATGCAAGCCGGCCTCCCTTCACATCCATGTAGCCGCGCGCACGGTAAGCGCCGAGCGCGTACCTGCCTGCGCGGCTATAACGTTTAAAAAGTGTTTAAACCGCGATACGCGGTTTAAAACACTAACTAAAATAAGCTCGGCACAGCTCAGCCTGAGTTGGGCAGTATTTCCATCGGAAACCTGCCACTACAAGTGGTAGGTTTCCTTTAAGACTAGCAAAGGACAGCACTAGGAACAAGATGAAGAGGAGCAGAGGCCTGAATTTGTAGCTTTTTTTTTGTGTCTGGTTGATTTCCATTAACTGTAGATCCTATGTTACATATCTAAAATGCTTTTTCTTCAAATCCTTGGAAGTTTTTCTGCAAAACATTACATTATTATATGATTCTTGTACTCACCTGTGACACTGGTTTAGCTGGCTTTGCCCTCAATCCAACAATGTATTGAATGTGAGGAAGCAGAGGACGGGCAAACTCAATGCTAAAATCCACGTTGTATATCCAGAGCTCCGCTTTTTGGTAGAGTTCACGCAATGAAGGTCTAGAGTCAGGAGGAAAATGTTCTCCAATGACTCCACTGAATATCTCTTCCATTCTTTTCTCCACTACATAGAAGACCAGATACATAAAAGTGTTTTTTACACGTTCCAGGAAACTCATGCGATCAGTAAAACCTGAGAGGAACATTGGCACGTAGGATGGAGGGCTTGGTACCCCAATGGACAAGAAATTGGAGAAAGAGCCAGGAGAGAAGGCGATATATGGAATACCAAGCTTTTCAACAACCAAAAAGTGGCAAGGGTTAAATGGATCTACGATGGCAATGTCATAGTTTTCTTGCTTCAGTAAGTCCAAAATATCAGTTTGGTTCATATAGAGGCGGCAATGCTTTGCATATAACGTCATCAAGGTGAACAAAGACTGGGGCCCCTCTCTGAAAAAAAGAATAAAAAAGTTACTTAGAGGGATTGCTCAAATTACTTGTTGTAACCTAGGGTAGAGTCTCTACTACCAGTAATTATTTTGGGTAACCCCCTGTGGTGATGGAGGAGAGGGCCGATCAACGATCTTCCACCATTCACAACAAACTAAAGAACAATTTCTTCATGCAGTAATGGTGGTGTCCAGGATTAAAAATTTTTTTATATACAACTAGGGCAGATGTAAAAATAAACTGCTTGTACTCTCTGCGGACTCCCGTTCAGTCACAGAGCTGCCTATCACTGCCGGTCTCTGCATACAGAGGTTGGCAGGGGCATCACTACCACAGTCACGTGCATGTTACATACTGAAACTCCAGCTGTAGGACAGGAGGCCACTATATGAGGGGGGATGGAGGAGGACAGGAGGACACTATATGAGGGGGGATGGAGGAGGACAGGAGGACACTATATGAGGGGGGATGGAGGAGGGACAGGAGGACATATATGAGGGGGATGGAGGAGGAAAGGAGGCCACTATATGAAGGTGGGGAGGGAGGATGGGGAGGAAGCGAGGCCACTTATGAGGGTAGATGGAGGAGGACAGGAGGCCACTAGATGAGGGGAGATGGAGGAGGACAGGAGGCCACTATATGAGGGTAGATGGAGGAGGACAGGAGGCCACTATATGAGGGGGGATGGAGGAGGACAGGAGGACACTATATGAGGGGGGATGGAGGAGGACGGAAAGGAGGAACATATGAGGGGAGATGGAGGAGGCCAGGAGGCCCCTATATATGAGGGGAGATGGAGGAGGACAGGAGGCCACTATATGATGAGAGAGAGGGAGGGACAGAGAGGTCACTATATGAGGAGGATGGAGGAGGACAGGGGGCCACGATATGAGGGGAGATGGAGGAGGACAGGAGGCCACTATATGAGGAGGATGGAGGAGGACAGGGGGCCACGATATGAGGGGAGATGGAGGAGGACAGGAGGACACTATAGAGGAGGATGGAGGGGACAGGGAGGCCACGATATGAGGGGAGATGGAGGAGACAGGAGGACACATATGAGGGGGGATGGAGGAGGAAAGGAGGCCACTATATGAGGGTAGGATGGAGGAGGACAGGAGGCCACTTATGAGGGGAGATGGGGAGGAGGAGGACAGGAGCCACTATATGAGGGGGATGGAGGAGGACAAGGAGGACACTATATTAGGGGGGAGGAGGAGGACAGGAGGACACATATGAGGGGGGATGGAGGAGGACAGGAGGCCACTATATGAGAGGGGATGGAGGAGGACAGGAGGACATTATATGAGAGGAGATGGAGGAGGACAGGAGGCCACTATATGAGGGTAGATGGAGGAGGACAGGAGAGACTATATAGAGGGAGATGGAGGAGGACAGGAGGCCACTATATGAGGGTAGATGGAGGAGGACAGGAAGCCACTATATGAGGGGGATGGAGGAGGACAGGAGGACACTATATGAGGGGGGATGGAGGAGGACAGGAGGACACTATATGGGGGGGATGGGGGACAGGAGGTCACTATATGAGGGGGGATGGAGGGAAGGAACAACAATATGAGAGGGAGATGGAGGAGGACAGGAGGTCACACTATATGAGGGGAGATGGAGGAGGAACAGAGGACACATTATACATGAGGGGATGGGGAGGAGGACAGGAGGCCATATATGAGGGGAGATGGAGGAGGACAGAGAGGCCACTATATAGGGGAGATGGGAGGAGGACAGGGGCCACTATATGAGGGGATGGAAGGGAGGACAGGAGGCCACTATAGAGGAAGAGATGGAGGGACAGGAGGCCACTATATGAGGGAGATGGAGACGAAGCCACAAGGAGAGATGGAGGAGGACAGGAGGCCACTATATGAGGAGAGATGGAGGAGGACAGGAGGTCACTATATGAGGAGGATGGAGGAGGACAGGGGGCCACGATATGAGGGGAGATGGAGGAGGACAGGAGGCCACTATATGAGGAGGATGGAGGAGGACAGGGGGCCACGATATGAGGGGAGATGGAGGAGGACAGGAGGCCACTATATGAGGAGAGATGGAGGAGGACAGGAGGCCGCTCTCTATAAAGGAAAGCATAGCAGGGGACACACAGAATCATACCTATAAGGGGAGATGGAGGACGGACAGGGGCGACATATATGAGGGGACGATGGCCAGCGAGGACAGAAGGCGATATATGCAGGAGTTGTTAAACAGGTACCTACTATGGGAGATGAAGGAGGACAGGTGGCCTCTATATAAGGGAGGAGGACAGGAGCGGCACACAAAGTAAATGGAGGATAACATAAAAGAGGGTTATTATATGTTGCTGAGTTGCATTATGGGGTATGATATGGGTCCTCAAAGGGGGGTGTCCACAGGAAGGGGGCATTATACTATGTGGTGGACAAGGAGACAAGTCGATATTATACTATTTGAGGGTAGGACAAGGGGAGTGACAATGGGCTTTTGTCCCTCTTTCTCTAGCCCAAAAGTAGGGAAGTATGTCCTTACAGCCGTGCGGCCCCCCTTTCTTACAGCGTCCCTGTCAACCCCAAAGGGTTTGGGAAGATTAACTACAGCAAGGACAGGGATACTGTTACTACCCAGCTAGGCCTCAGACCAAGACCACTCTGATTCTCGGGACTTACTACTTCCGCCAACAAACCTGAGCGCGCTGCCACGTGCGACCACCATTGCACAGGATGTAACAAAAGTCACCTGGTCTGTGCTACCGGCCCTTCCTATACAGCACCTACATATCCCGGTCCAAACGTCTACCCTGGACTATTAGCTGTCTTACTGTTAAGTAAGACACCATCATCGCGGAGATTGAGGTTGCTGGACTGATCAGGCTAGAATTATGTCTAGACCAGCAGAACTAAAAACTGAGAGATGAGTGCTGAAAAGCACAACATGGTATAAAATAATCTAACAGTTGGAGAAATCTAAAAACACAATCTTCAGCATCGAGAGCTTGTCCCACCTCTGCTTCATGATATACTTTTATTTTGTGTCTGCAGCTCCTATGCAAACTTGTCTGTCTCCATGGTTACACATCACAAATAAACCTGTGTTCCTTTAATCACATTGGGGCACATTTACTAAGGGTCCTGCGGCTGGGATTCTGTTAGAAATTCCCGAATATTTCCAATTTGCGCCATTTTGCGCTGAATTGCCCCGGGCTTTGGAGCACGCAATCAGATTGTGGCGCATCGGCGCCGCAACAGAAGTTGGGGTATGTGGCCACCGGACAACCCGATGGATTCGGAAAAAACGCAGAATTTAACAAAGAATTTGTGTTGCAAGATCAGCCCTTACATGCACCGGGACGAAGAAGGTGAACTTCGGCGGACCTCGGCGCAGCAGCGCCACATGCAAGACATGGGCGCACGGACCTTACTGAATCCCGGCAGACCCGAATCAGCGTCGGACATCGCGCCGCGGGATCGCGACTGGACCGGGTAAGTAAATGTGCCCCATTGACATGACATTAGATGCATTTTAGTAAGGATCGGAGGACAGACAGATGTTAACTGCAGGATGTTACATAGAGTTTGTAGTCTGTTACCATGGAGACACAAAGATCTGCCTCGAAACAGATAAAGACAAGATAAAGGGGCACATTTACTAAGGGTCCGCATGGCGCATTTCCGTCGGGTTTCCCAACTTTTTTCCGTTTTGCGCCGCATTTAACTGGGGTTTTTGCTGCACTTGATCGGATTTTGGTACAATCACGCCGACTTTCATGCAACACAAATTGGGGAATGGGCCGATTGTGTCGCAAGCCAAGCACTTACATACACTGGGAAGAAGAAGGTGAACTCAGGCGGACCTGAGCGGGGAAGCGTCACAATCTTAGCGGGTGCACGATCTTAGTGAATCGCGGCAGCTCCGAATCCTCGTCGTTCAACGTACCTTGGGGATCGCGACGGGACGGGTAAGTAAATGTGCCTCAAAGAGTTTGAAGGTTAAAACCAAAACAGGGTATAATATAATTGAACAGGAACCATCACCTTTTGAATCATGAGAGCTCACCCTGCCCCTGCTTTAAGAGATCCTTCAAGACGGTGACTTACTTGCCCATAAAGAATTCTCTCTGAAACTCCTCAAAATGCTTTTCATACTCTTTGAGATGTTCTTCCTCCATATCATAATTGGACACTGCATATGGGCCAGACGTCATCTCATAGCCTGCAATAATTACAGATTGAAGAATTGAAGACTGGAATTTCATGCAGATAATATAGATGATCTGACAGTAGGATGTAGGTGAAATAATAAAGTCTTCATTTTCCTCAGTTATTCAGCATTTACTTAGGTCGGCCATATTGGAGGTAACGTCTCCAATTCACTTCTATGGGCACCTAGGGTCTAGTCTCATGCAACACCTAAAAATTAACTTGAGTTTAGGTCATACATGCACAACGAAACTCCAGGGACTTCCAGTCCCTTTTTGCTCCCAATTGTTTGAGGTCCTAATGGTTGGACCCTGAGGATCATTAATTTATCTTGTGACTGTAGGATAAGGAACAATGGTGAGACAACACACCTTTAACATAATGTCATGAATATTACAGTCTTCAAGAAGGGGAACTGCATATAGAGTCTTATCTGGTAATATCATTGTATCATAATTTATAAGGTTGAAAAAAGTCACATGTCCAACAAGTTCAACCACGGAAGGGAAGGGATTGGATGAGGAAGGGATTTAGGGGAAACAATTCTATATAACATAACCATCAATGTTATTTAGGTGTAAAAAGGCATCTAGACCCTTCTTGAAGCTCTCTGCTGTCCCTGCTGTGACCAGCGCCTGAGCTCTGCTATTCCACAGATTGACAGCCCTGTCGCCTCTGGTGATTAAACCTTGAGACAGTGCCCCGTTGTCTTTTGATTTGATGGCTTAAGTAATTAGATCATTAATACTTGGCAATTAACCTGGTAAACGCTCTTATAATAATATGACCTTACTGACCCAGTCTATACAGTAAAGCAAAATGAATCTATCTCATTTATTGCCTTGTGGTGGGATACAGTGCATAAGATGAGTCGGATTTCTGGACCCATGGGAACAAGGTCCTCTCTATCTGATCCTGAAACTAAAGGGATTTTGGCTACTTCATGAACGATAAGAGTTTATAAGTAGTAGCATAAGTAAATAGGGGCGCTGCTGTAATGGTTGGTTATATTTGGAGCCTTGTGGAGGATTTACGGTACTACCTCCTGTTATTCAGACCTGGAATATTCCGGTAATCCAGACGAAACATCCTGACATCATGTCCGTTGTCTTGAAGGAGACGTGAAATTTCATCCACTAAGAGATAATGGCTTCCACCTTAGTATCAAGCAAACAATAAGTTTAAGAAAATCATGAGATTACATGTTAAACAAGATTATTGATATTATTCTCCATTGCTTTTACACTACAGTATGCTTTCTATTGTTTTACAATTTGTTTTGTGCTTTTCTTTTATGACATTTAATACTCCGCAGGCGGAAGTCAGTCACGGTCCAGATGCAAGCAAACGATCTCGGTCAATAGATACAAATGAATGTCTGATAAAACCAGGGTCATCACCAATAATCCTAATAACAGGATTAATGGGCGGAGATAGAGTCCAATAAAACATTTGGAGCCTGGATCACTAGAATTAGAGCAGCAGAATTACACCTAAGCAAGCTAGAAACATACTCATTTACTAAGGGCTCCGCGGCCGCACTTTCGTCGGGTTTCCCGAATTTTTCTATTTTGCACTGAATTCTGTCGGGACTTTCAGATTTCGGCGCAATCGGGGGGCGTGGCCGTCGGAAAACTGGACAAATTCGGAAAAACCATGGAATTTAAAAAACAAAGTGTGTCGCAAAATCAAGCAGTTACATGCAGCGGGGAGAAGATGGTGAACTCCGGTGGACCGCGGCGCAGCAGTGACACCTGCAGGAAGCTGGACGCACGAGGTTGCTGAATCGCCGGAAGACCCGAATCCTCGTCGGAGAACGCGCCACTGGATTGCGACAGGACCGGGTAAGTAAATGAGCCCCGTAGGGGCACATTTACGTACTAATTCTGACAGATCACTAAAAGTGCATTGTCTGTGTATAATGCTGGGTGCAACCGATTCACTAAGATCGTGCGCCAGATATCATGAATCTGTCGCTTCCCTGCTCAGGTCCGACAGAGTTCACCATCTTTTTTGTGGTGCATCTTTAACATAGACAGGCAACACAACATGAAAGTTAAATACGGCGCTTAATCCGAATCAGTCGGACCATCCTACGGCACACTCCCTAATTTGTGACGCATGGAAGCAGCGCAGCTGCACCACAATCCGATCGCATGCGGCACAATCCCAGCGGAGACACCTGCGCCATGAAGAACTTGCACGGTGCGACCCTTAGTAAATGAGCCCCGTAGTGCTCAGGCACCTTCCTATGGGGGAAAGTGTCTTATTATGCAGTACCCAGGACTGAAAGGAATTGTCCAGGGACCTTTTTACAATAAAACCAGTATCCCTTTAAAATTTGTAAAAAGTTGTGTGTGTGCCAGGGGGATGCTGAGGCACCACGGGTAATAGTAGATAAGGAGGAGGAGGGAGGCTGGCAGTCATGAGCACCAGGAGAGATAACATACCGAAAGGCAAGCACTGCCAACATTACAGAGAATGAAGTACAGGTCCCACGAGGACAGCCATCGATTAGTTCTCATGTAATGTATCATAGGATGTACTCAAGAGTGTTAATAGTCTTGTGCCCTTGGGTACCTAAAAGACAGAAGTGGCCAGATATCTGGGGGAGACCAGTGGACAAGCCAGGGCTCTAGAAAGTGACTCATCTCAGGCAAAAAAGGTGCCCCCTCCAGGAAGGAAGATTATTCACCTGAACAGCCCTGAGGATGCTCTGATAACTATGCAGATCTCGTGGTCTCCTATGGACCAATCGCCTCTAAGGCATCCCCACAGGGGGTTCTCCTAATGGGAGGAACCCTTTAAAGAAGCCAGTCTAGAAAGATGCTCTGCAATTGTTATCTGTGAGGATTGTTACAGAGAATAACAACAAAGTCGCAGAATTACCACAAATTCCTACAAGAACCTACGTGTGCACAGGAGCTTACAATTCAGAGAGGAGATCAGGTCTGTGAACTCACCAACAAGACATACAGTCAGGATCTTGGCTCCTTGTAGACAGTGAAGCTGTAATATACAGAGGAGGACGAGGACACGAGGCGCCCTGCTGCCTGCCATTCTGCAGATCCTTACTGTGCCAGGCTGTGCTCTGTGGGTTATAAGCTCGGGAGCATTGCCCGCAGCCTGGCCCAACCCCTCCAGATATATGAAATGAGTACACAGGATCAGGTCAGAGTTCACACTTATCTATGACTTATATCCAGTACAGTATCCCTCCACATGGTAATAAAAGAAGCCGCTACTGACTCATAAATTCCATGTCCATTTATGTTTAGAACAGAGGACTCAAGAGAAGAAGAAAATTGTTATATATAAGGTAAAAACTAGTAATAATTATGTTATCATCCAAACATCACTGCTACAATGTATCATCCGTCCTGTATGTGAGGGAGAGAATTCCTGTATTGTAAGTTTTTCCTTGTTTTGAAAATACTGCTGACACATCATGTATCTCATCTTGTACTCTGGCGCCCCCTATGGTCATGGCCTCACACTACAAGGAATATTTAAAGCTTCTTACAATCCATCGTAACCAACTCACAGTGATGACACCTACAAGACAAAATCCCAGGATCTGATGTGATTTTTAAGGTTAAAATCAAAATATTTCACAAATTACAGAAAGTGAACCCAGGCGGCATAGCAGCCAGATGAAACGGCGTGAGCAGCATTTTCAAGGGTCTAGATGTGCTCTGACTTCAGCTCGGACATTATTACTTTCATGTTGTTCTCTTACATTTAGTCCACTCAGAAAATGACGTCACATTCCAAAATAAGTTTTAGTTCTAGAATAAGGAACTGCTATGGGGTCCCATACAGCCCCACCCCTATGCAAATTGATAATATACATTGTAGATCAAAATTATGGGACAACACACAATTTCCTAAATATCAAGGTAATTCTTACATGAGATAGGTGCCACCATCTCTAGAATTATGCAGAGGCTTATAAGCCACTCAGGCTTATTTGCATAATAAAAAACAAGCTAAAATAAGAGCAGATCCTGCCAGAGGGGGCACACACCAGTGTGTCAATGTGCTGGGTTTACAATCTTTCATCCCGGTGCTAGATGTCCTTTAAAGTCAATTCTTGCTGAGTGGAAATGATGGCCACCCATGGAGACATCAAGGAGAGCACTATGCAAAAAGTCTTTGGTGGTGGTGTTACAATGTGGAAAGGTGTCTAAATAACACTGATCTGCTTGACACTTTGTGACTGGTCCAGTGACCAGCCCATTCTACTCTTATAACATCATTAGTCCAGTCAGTGGGGCTCATTTACTAAGGGTCCGAATGCCGCACTTTCACCGGGTTTTCCGAATATTTCCTTTTTGTCCCGAATTGCCCCGGGATTGTAGCGCATCGGCGCCGGGTTGCACGTGACAGAAATCGGGGATGTGGGCGTCGGACAACCAGACGGATTCGGACAAACCGCGGAATTTAAAAAAGGATTTGTGTCACGCGAGCTTAGTGAATCGCGGAAGACCCGAATCCTTGTCAGACAACGCACCGCGGTATTGCGACAGGACCGGGTAATTAAATCTGCCCCATTGTAACAGCTCAATGAGGTCCCATCATTAGGGAATTTCTGCTGAAGACTGGTGGACCTCACATGGAGGGGCCTGCATTGCAGACCCGAGTCCCCCTGAAAACATATGGGATCAGCTGAATGACTGTGTAGAGGTGAAATTGCCCACTGGTCAAGTCCTCACTAAATTTAGGTCCAATTAGTCTCATGTTCAGCTTGAGAGGCTCTTGCTTTTTAAACTTCTAATACCTTTAAGGCTGGAGTTCCCTTGGTTCAATAAGTAATCCTTGTAATAGTCATCCTTTGCTGCCATCTAGTGTTAACACCTACAGTATATCAGGCCTACTACTAAAGGGTTAAAATGTGATATTTATGTTATGTTGAAACAATTGTATTCTTTCCTGCAGAAGCCCAAGCTGTGATTGTTTGGCAGCAGGATTTGGAGTGAGCGCCGGAAGCTCATTCCAAGGTTCTTGGTCTCACTCTTGAGATGTAAGTATGTCATTGTCTTATGACATGTGGATTGCTTACATTTCGTCTACTACTACTACAGAGAATCCGGCTGCCCCCACATTGCTGTTAGGTCCTGGTGGGTAATGTTGCAGAACTTCAATGACTAGATGGCCACTCTTCAGGGAGAGTGGGTGCTGCCTCACCAGGCACTTAGTGACTTGTGAACAGCTTGACACAAAGGGGCTCATTTACTAGGGGTCCGAATCGCGTTTTCCGCCGGGTTTCCTGAATTTTTCCGATTTGCGCCGAATTGCCCCGGGATTTTGGCGAACGCGATCGGATTTTGGCACATCAGCGCCGGCTTTCACGCGACAGAAATCTGGGGGCGCGGCCGTCGGAAAACCTGACGGATTCGGAAAAAAAAAGCGGAATTAAAAAAAAAGTGATGTCACAAAAATAGCACTCACATACACCAAGACGAAGAAGGTGAATTACAGCGGACTTCAGCCCAGCAGCGACCTAAGCGAATCCCGGCAGAACCCGAATCAGCATCGGCGAACGCGCCGCTAGATCGCGACATGACCGCTTAAGTAAATCTGCCCCAATATGTCAGTGGTAATTGCAAAGGGTTAAATGTAGAGTAATGGAGACATTGGGGCAGATTTACTTACCCGGTCCATTTGCGATCCAGCGGCGCGTTCTCTGCGGTGGATTCGGGTCTGGCCGGGATTCACTAAGGCAGTTCCTCCGCCGTCCACCAGGTGGCGCTGCTGCGCTGAAGAGCATCGGAACGCACTGGAGTTCACCGAGCCATCCTGGATGAAAGTAAGCGCGTGTCGAGCGACACTTTTTTTTTTTAATGCGGCGGTTTTTCCGAATACGTCAGGTTTTTTCACGGCCACGCCCCAATCCCATCACGTGCGCCGAAATCCCGGGGCAATACAGGGAAAATCGGCGCAAAATGGAAAAATTCGGTTAACCCGTGGCAAAAGCGCAAATCGGCCCCTTAGTAAATGACCCCCATTAACATTATTGTGGGGTGCACCCAGCACTGTTGTAAATTGTATGAGCTAAGGAAATCCAGATTGCATGCATCATAATAACCCCCTTCTGAGGAATATATAGGAAAATACATGTACCTTGGGTGGGGGGGGGGTTATTATATTCATCAGTGCTAGAACCGGTCACCCACTTTCTCCAGCCTCATCTTAAATAGACTGATTGAGTCAAAGCTTGAGTGTCATTAACTCTCCGGGAGGAATAGCCACAAAGGATTCCCGCAGAAGTGTTGACACCGAGGTTTCCCTTTCAGACAAGGGATCATGGTGGTCCCATGTGCTTGTGTGACCAATGTGTCGCATATGGACAGTTATGAAATTATGTGCCATCTCAGCCCAAGGCCAGATACATTTTTAGAATCAGGTTTGCCAGGGTAACGCATACCTGTGTCTAACTATGTTCTAGCATTCTTGGACGCAAAGATCAAAATATCTCTGAATGGGAACATAGGAAATGCACCTTGTCTGGTATAAATGTGATCCAGGGATTCATCCAGATCCAATGAGATCAGAACCCTGACCCTTTGTCTTCCCATTGAGAAGCTAGAACTCCTCCAAGGTCCTGGATCTGATCTCAGGTAGGAGGGTCCCTAGAGACGTCTTATGGATGTGAAGGGGTGTGTCTGCACCTATTATAATCAGAGCACCACTGGTGCCCATTGTTTTTACCTTGGGGGAGCATTTCACCATCTAAGGAAGGATCATCAAGTGTGGACTATCCATCCCCATTAAGCACCACACAAGGTAACTAACTCACTGATTGCTGATACTTGTAGTCCTACCCTTTAGTTTTATTCACTGCTGACTGTATATATATATCCATTGTGTGTACTGTTTGTCTAGTGTGACCTTAAAAGGGCATTCTGGAAATATGAACGTCTGGTACAAAAAAACCCATAATGCTATAAATAAATGAATATAACAAAAATCAATGTCATTAGTCATAAAATGGAGCTTAAATAGTTTGATTTTATGATTCACAAAATGTTATGGGCTTTCTAAAGTAGGTGGAGTTATCACCAAGATGGTCGCCACTGGTAACTACAAGTCCCATGATCCTTTAGTTCTCTTATGGGCAGGGACCTCTCTCCTGTAGAGTGTTAGCTCTTATGGGCAGTGTCCTCTCTCCTGTAGAGTGTAAGCTCTTATGGGCAGGGTCCTCTCTCCTGTAGAGTGTAAGCTCTTATGGGCAGGGTCCTCTCTCCTGTAGAGTGTAAGCTCTTATGGGCAGGGTCCTCTCTCCTGTAGAGTGTAAGCTCTTATGGGCAGTGGCCTCTCTCCTGTAGAGTGTAAGCTCTTATGGGCAGGGTCCTCAGAATAAAAACCTTTCTGTTTACATAAAAATAAAAAACATTTGTAAATCAAAAATCTTACAAATTTTAAAAAAGTTCACATAGAACTGAGACGCTAATTGAAAAAATCTCAGTTTTGTTTCTGTTTCTTTCTGGAACACAGGAGGTGGATAAGAAATCTGATAACTTTCACGATGATGTAGATGATCAGAGCGACACAGGAGAAGATGAAGAGGATGACGTCCAGGAGAAGCTGCTGATACCAGGGCTGCTGGTAAGAATAGGGTCTAAGATGGCCGCCTCCACCGGAGCGGATGATGTGCTCCACCCATCCCAATAACTGCTGGTCGGGGGGGAACGGACGTGAGCGCATGATGACGCTCTGCTTCATGGCTGCCGTCTTGTAACTGTGGGAAGATAAAACATGAATGTCTGCAGGAATCTAGAACATTCTTACAATCTTGTAAGGAGGCAAGTGAAGCAGGAAGGCAGGGTCTACATAGAGGCAATGGACTTAGCTCTTTAGGGTGTTAGTTTGCTAAGATCTTCCTACCACAAGGAGTGAGATGTAACATGGAGGTTGTTTCCCATGGATCCACTGTTCAACCTCCATGTTGAGCCCCCATAACACTGCAATGGTTCTAATAAATGGCACAGCTCACATATAAATCAGTGTGATGCTCCTGCTGGAGAGCTGGTGTGCTCCCCTCTGTGTTTGGGCTTATCACATGACTCCTCTGTGCTTCTCCCCTCTCACAGCATGGATCTCACAGCATGACACCCTTCTTGAATCTTAATGACAATCTTCATCCAGACAGTGTAAAACATCATTAACCTGGGTGGTAACCCCATTATTTTTCAGTATATGATTAGAAAGTTCTTTACTGATTTCTAGGCCAATCGCCCTCAACTCAAGCCAGGATCATCCAGACGGACACTCACCTTCTGTCTTCAACTATTTTCCTGATCATATCAGCAAATTTCTTGGACTTTATTTCATAGAATGGAATATATTCTCCCATATGTTTTGCTTTAATTCGGACTACATTGTCAGGCTGATCTGCAAAAATTGGGATTGCCAAAATGGGGACCCCATGATACACGGCCTCTGTCAAGCTGTTCAATCCACCGTGTGTCACCAGGAGGCGCATCTTTGGATGTCCTGTAACAGAATATATAGGGGAGTTAGTTTAAGGGCTGAATAGACACACAAATATTTTGCAAATTCTTAGAACAATGTTGCAGGATTTTAGTTTGATAGTGGTAAATGATGTGGTATACGGTAGTTGTCACAATCCAATACAGGCAGATAAATCTGCTGTATGAATATACATACAAAGATATTGGTGGGAAACAAGTTTGGAATCAAGTCACAGTGATTGTCACCATGATTCAGAAGAACAGGAACACAGGGACACATTTACTTACCCGGTCCTGTCGCGATCCAGCGACGCATTCTCCATCAAGGATTCGGGTCTTCCAGATTCGGGTAGTGCGCCCAATGTCCACCAGGTGTCGCTGCTGCGCCGAGGTCCGCCGGAGTTCATTGGAGATCACCATCCTATCCTGGGTGCATGTAAGCGTGTGTCAAGCGACACTTTTTTTAAAAAAAAATACCGCTGTTTTTCCGAATACATTGGGTTTTCCGATGGCCACGCCCCCGATTTCGATTACATGCATGCTGGTGCTGATGCGCCACAATCTGATCGCGTGCGCCAAAAACCCGGGGCAATTCAAGGAAAACGGCGCTATTCGGTAATATTCGGGAAACACGACGAAAAATAGCGATTCGGGCCCTTAGTAAATGACCCCCACAGACTCATAGACAAGCAGGGGCTAGTAGCAAACAGATCAGACAGCTTTGGAGGACAATAACTAAGTAGGACCCTAATGCTCAGGCACCTTCCTTTGGAGGAAGCTGCCCTTTTCAACGAGGAGCTGCATAGGATTGCCTACAGACCTTGCTACCTGGGGTAGGATGGACTTTATGAAGAAGCACAAGTAGCCAGGGATGCCTACAAAGAATTACTTCTTTCCCAAGGGAAAGAGGAGGAGATATAAAGCCAATGGCAAGACAAGTAACACAATGGTGGAAATGGACCGTTACAACATTGAGATACATGTTCAGTCCTGGCTTGATCAGTGGTGAGGCTCAGATTTTACTATGTTCTAGATGATTAGACCTCAGTGAACATTTTTTGAGAAGCACCATGTCTAGAACAATATATATAACACGTTTATATCATGTAGTATTTACCTAGTAAATCATTCTGGTTCACCCAGTCCAGGAGCCTAACGTTGGGGGCCAGTTTCAGGTCCTCCGGCCATTGTGATGACTTATATCTCCAGATGATCTTCTGTGGGACACTAGCAAATGCAGAATTCATCTCCTTAATAAGATCCATTCTAGAGATAGTGGAAACCATTGAGCCAAGTGTCACCAGGATAAACCCAGAGTCTCCAGACTCAGCTATAAAGTCTTCTAGATCCTAGACAAAGGAAATGAATCAGTAGTCAGGCAATACTGTATACAGCTGTCTCGAAGTGACTTTAGTCTCATTACTCGTCACCTCCTGGTAGTGTCTGCGACTTGTTGTGTGTCATATGTATATCACATCTTATTTGACATAGAAGCCTCAATGGAGTCTGGGCGTAACTCAGCATGATGGATGTTACACCTGTGCCTGCGTTATCCTCAGACCATAAAGTAAGGCTGACGATGTGCCCGTTTGTTTCATTCTGTCTTATGCTAATCTGAACACTGGTGCATTCCTTTCTTTGCAATCTTGATTGATTTCCACTATAGCCATTTGTCTATTGCAAACTCTTAACTCACTGTGATTGAGAGAATGGGGGTCATTTACTAAGGGCCTGAATCGCTATTTATTGTCGGGTGTCCCGAAAATTACCGATTTGCGCCGAATTGCCCTGGGTTTTTGCCGCACGCGATCGGATTGTAGAGCATCGGCGCCGGCATGCACGCGACGGAAATCGGGGGGCGTGGCACTCGGGTAACCCGACGGATTCGGAAAAACAGCAGAATTTTTTTTTAAAAAGTGTCGCTTGACACGCACTTACCTGCACCCAGCATAGGACGGTGAACTCCAGCGAACTCCGGCAGACTTCAGTGCAGCAGCGACACCTGGTGGACATCGGGCGCACTACCTTAGTGAATCGCCGGAAGACCCGAATCCTCGTTGGAGAATGCACTGCTGGATCGCGAATGGCCTGGGTAAGTAAATCTGCCCCAATGTCTCCTCACTCTCATTTCCACCCTGTCTAATGTCAAAGAACTAATCCAATCACCTTGCAAATTTGGGTTACGGCTTCTCATGAGGATCACTGTTATTTGCTTGCTATAGTCTTGTACTGTGTTTATTCTGTCACCTTTGTACTGCTGTCTTTTACCTGTATTTGCCTAGCGATTTTGTACTGCATTGTCCTCTTGGTTCTGACCTGTATTTATTGACTATCTCTCTTTGTGCTGTCTTGTCTTTGTCTCCATGTTTGTACTTGGGCACCGGAAGGGAACTTCGAGCAGTTAGCCTAGCAATCAGGTACGAAACAGCTGGGGAGAGTTGAATTTTTGGGGTTCACTGTCCTTGTATATTTTTCCTATCCATCCAGTACATTCCCTGACCCTGCATAACAATAGACTTGTCTGTCCTAATCCCTTTACCAAAGTCAGTCCTGAGGCTGCTGTAATCACGCTACTCATATGTAGCAATTTTATCCACAAAATGAACATTTCCTCCCTTTTTAAGATGTTTATTTTTTCATATCTGTCCATAATCCATGCCTCAGCTACTGTTATCACCAGAATTCTTTCGGTGGTGGTAAACCCGATTCTTGTACTCACCAGTGACACGGGTTTAGCCGGCTTTGCATTCAATCCAACAATATATTGAATGTGAGGAAGCAGAGGACGGGGAAATTCAATGCTGAAATCCATATTGTATATCCAGAGCTCCGCTTTATGGTAGAGGTCACTCAATGTAGGTCTAGAGTCAGGAGGAAAATGTTCTTCAATGACTCCGCGGAATATCTCTTCCTTCTTATTTTCCACCAAATAGGAGCCCAGGTACAGAAAAGTGTTTTTCACACGTTCCAGGAAGTTCATGCGATCAGTAAAACCTGAGAGGAACATCGGCACGTAGGATGGAGGGCTCGGCAACCCAAAGGCCAACGAAAAAGAAAAAGATCCAGGAAAGAAAACAATGTATGGAATACCAAGCTTCTCCACAATCAAGAAGTGGCAAGGGTTAAATGGATCTACGATGGCAATGTCATAGTTTTCTTGCTTCAGAAAGTTCAAAATATCCGTCTGGTTTATGTAGAGGCGGCAATGCTTTGCATATATTGTTATCAAGTTTAACAAAGGCTGGGGCCCCTCTCTGAAAGAAAGAATAAAAATATAGTGTCATATAATGGGGGTCATTTACTAAGGGCCCAAATGTTTTTTTTTTTTAGTCGGGTTTCCCGAATTTTCCGATTTGCGCCGAATTGCCCCAGGTTTTTGGCGCACGCGATCTGATTGTGGTGCTTCGGCGCCGGCATGCATGCGACAGAAATCGTGGGGCGTGGCTGTCAGAAAACCCGACGGATTCGGAAAAATCACGGTATTTTTTTTTTTAAAAAAGTGTCGCTTGACATGCACTTACCTGCACCAAGAAAAAGAAGGTGAACTCCAGCAGACCTTGGCGTAGCAGCGACACATAGTGGATATTGGGCGTATGACCTTAGTGAATCCCGGCCGGACCCGAATCAGCGTCGGAGAACGCGCCGCTGGATCGCGACTGGATTAGTGAGTTGGGATCCCACCACTACCTTATGGCTACTGTTGGTCTTACAAACTATTATAATGTTTTATTAAGTATGTTTATTGTTTTATAATTCCTTTCATGAAATAGCAGGATGACATTCCGTACTGGCTGCTCACCCAAAACCTCCCAAAGAGTTCCTCCTTTGGTCTAGGATGGAGTGGAGAACGATGGAAGCGAGAAGTGGAGTATGTTCGTGGAATTCCACATCATATTATTAGGCTTCTTCCAAGCCATGCTTGATGTTAAGGGGGCTGCCTTTTAAGGTACAAAATGAGGCATTGCTTTCCATTTCCCACCTTGGAAAACATATTTGATTATTTCCCTGTGGAATGGGATAGAGGGGTAGAAATCTTTCTGAAAGAGAGGAGACATCCTGAGAACTATCACTGCAGTTCTATGCAGCCCTTGGAATATTTTGGAAGCTACAGCCTCAAGTCCATGGGAGTTACCCAGGCCTGAGCTATGGCCTGCAAACAGCCAACTTAGTCCTGCCTTGTACCAGATCCTGCAATACTTTTTTGCAACTGTTTGATTCTGGTACTGGAATAAAAAACTGTGATTTGGAAAAATCAGTCCCCAGATACGTCCCTGGGTTGCCAACTTTAATAACAAAGGCCTCCCTTGTACCATTAGCCCAGGACCATTATCACCCAGTGTAGCCAAGATGGATCTTTACAGACACATGGCCCCCCTTCTTACCGCATCCCTATCAGCGGTAGGGCGGTTTTGGCAGGATTAACAAAAGCCAGGAAAGGGCCACCGTGACCACCCAGCTAGGCCTCAGACCAAGACCACTGTGATCCTGGGCTATAACTCCCCAAAACCTGCTAGTCCCAGTGTCCGAACATTCCTTTTATTTTGTGTTAACAATTACTATGCACAATGATGTGTCTCCATGGTTGTAGTGACATGGTATTAGATATCATAAGGCATGTAGAAGGTCCCTGACTGCAGGATCAGAACCCACAAAGGTTTGTAGTCTGTTACCATGGAGACACATATGTCATCCAAGAACCAGATAGAGACTATAAAGTTGATTGCTGAAAAGTACAACAGTATATAATATAATCCAACAGTTGGAGATAACTGGAAACACATTTTCCTACATCTGCTTCATGCTATACTTTTATGTTGTGTCTACAGCTCCTTCGTGGATTTATGTGTCTCCATGGTCACAGACTACAAATAAGTCCCTACTTCTATAGTGACATTGATATGACATTATATGCATCTTAGTAAGAATCAGAGGACAGATAGACAGTAGTTGGCTGCGAGATCTGACTACATAGAGCTTGTAGTCTGTTACCATGGAGACTCATAGATCTGCTTATAGATACAGATATTAGATTTTAGTGGTAGGCGAAACAAACTGTGTGCAATTTAATCCAACAGGAACCATCACCTTTTGCATGATGAGCGCTCCCCCACCCCTGTGTAAAGCTATCCCTCTAGACTTGTGTACTGTCCGTGCGGGAACTTACTTGCCCATTAAGGATTCTCTCTGAAACTCATTGAAAAACTCTTCATACTCTTTGATGTATTTTTCCTCCATGTTATATGTGGACACTGCATACGGGACAGACGTCATCTTTCTTTCCACTTATCCAGTAAGTTCCCTGATCCTGCTTAATGATAGATTTTCTGCCCTAGTCTGTTTCATCTGAGTAAATACAGAGGCTAGTGTTATCACAGGAATCTTTTAATTATCCATTTTATCCACAAAATGACACAAAATGAGACATGGTATAAGCACTTATTTCTTAATATTAGATTTCACTTGAGTGTAGATCATGTGTTGGTTTCCAACGTGGTTTTCCTTTAAATCCCTGGAAGTTTTGCCCATCATTACATTATTAGTGTGAATGCAGTAAACCCGATTCTTGTACTCACCTGTGACAATGGTTTATCTGTTTTGCCCTCAATCCAACAATGTATTGAATGTGAGGAAGCGAGGACGGGCAAATTCAATGCGGAAATCCATATTGTATATCCAGAGCTCCGCTTTATGGTAGAGTCACTCAATGTAGTCTAGAGTCAGGAGGAAAATGTTCTTCAATGACTCCACTAAATATCTCTTCATTCGTAATCTCCACCATATAGGAGCCCAGGTACATAAATGTGTTTATCACACGTTCCAGAGGAAATTCATGCGATCAGTAAAACCTGAGAGGTACATCGGCACGTAGGATGGAGGGCTCGGCAACCCATTGCCCAAGGAATGGGAAAGGTCCAGAATAAAAGGCGAATATGGAATACCAAGCTTTTCAGCATCAAGAAGTGGCAAGGGTTAAATGGATCTATGATGGCAATGTCATAGTTTTCTTGCTTCAGAAAGTCCCAACTATCCTTTGGTTCATATAGAGGTGACAATGCTTTGCATATAACGTCATCAAGGGGAAACAAGACTGGGGCCGACTCTGAAAGAAAGAAAAGAAAGAAAAAACTACTTAGAAGCTTGTTCAAATGAGTAGGGTCCCTACTATTTATTTTGGGTAACCCCTGTGGTGTTGGAAGGGAGGATCTGATCAACCCTCCTCCACCATTCAACACAAGCTAAAGCCCAATATCTTCATGTAGTAAAGGGGTTCTAAAAAAAATAAATATGGTGACGGGGCCCCAAAATAAACTGCTTGTACTCACCTCTTTCCGTGCTCCTGTTCAGATGCAGTACTGCCCATCACTGTCAGTCTCAGTCTTGTATACAGAGGCCAGCAGTGATGTAACTACCACAGCTGCTGGTATGCTAAAGCCTGAAACTCCTGCTGTAGCAGACCCACAGCCATGGTCACCACATCAACTCCAGCTTCTGTATGCAAAAGGAGACTTGCAGCACTGCAGATTAACAGGAGCATGGAGAGAGGTTAAGTAACAAGAAATGTATTATTTTTACAGCCCCCCCATAGTCTAATATCACAGTTCTATATTCTCAATAAACCCCTTTAAGAGCCATTAGAAAGATGGAATCCCACTGCCACCTACTTCCTATTTTTGGTCCTACCTATTACAATGTTTTAAATGATTAATTAAGTAGAACATTTATTATGTAAAACATTACTCCTGGCTATTGTTTGGCCTGCAAAGTATTATAATGTTTTATTAAGTATGTTTATTGTTTTATAATGAATTTCTTTCATTTGGTAGTAAGAGGACTTCCTTAATGGATACTGAGTGTGGGGAGTGAGAGAGAGATAGCAGAGCAAATGACTTGATGTGGGGACTCCCCATTCAGTTGGCGTCATCTAATCCCATTATTACTTACGTTCCTACCCCGCCCTAAGCGGGCCCCCCAATAATACAACCGGACACCAATTGACAGTGGAATGTGGCGGCCACAGCAGCCTAATTTTAATAACAAATATTTTAGGTACAAGAATATAAAAACATAAATAACATGTCATAAACAGTATAACAATAATACAACATTGCAAAAAATTGCCAGTAGAAAGAGGTCTATGAGGGCCGGGTGAAATAAGAGTGTCCGCAGGGGTTTTTATTACCCCCCCCCACGCCGCACCCTCCGGCTCGTGGGGGTGACAAATAGTCACGGACACCCGAAACATATATTCCCTGGTCCACCCGTGGGGTGTGACCAACCTCACTTTATTCCAACCACCACTGACCACTGTTATGCTGCACTTCCCACCGGCCCTCCTAGACCCGCCATAGGCGGACAGTAGTAACCCCTTACTGCTGTGCGCTGCGCCACACTTGAAAAACCCTGCTGATCCCTTCCCGGATACCCAAAGGCCCACAAATCTATACCCATGTCTGTCAAGTGAACACCGTCCTTGCGCCTAAATTGCGGGTCCGTATTTTCAAGATCATCATGGCGAACTGCAATACCTCCATGCCGTACTATAAATTTGGACACCGCCTTATTAACCTTAGCCCTTGCTCGGTTCAAACTGTTAACTGATCTGGCGTTCCGCCATTTCAAACGGGGTAAAATATCGGACCAGATAATTATAATACCCGGAAACAACGACAGAAGCCGCATTATGTCATACTTCACATCCCTTATTAAAGATTGCGAATGGCGCGCCCCTAGTCGTTCCGTTCCCGCCTAGGTGAAGACATAGGATATCAGGGTCCCTATCCATTCTGGCATAAAAATGGAGCTGAGGGAGAAGAGCACTCCATAACATACCCCGGGTCCCCATCCAGTGCACTTCCGCTTCTTCTCTAGAGAGCCCCAACATGCGGCCTTGAGGGCGAACATCAATCCTGCGTGCGCCCCAAAAAACAAAAGAGTGGCCCACTATCCAATTAGGCATTGTTTGAACGCTAACATAAACAAAAACACGGGTGGTGGGGGGGGGGTTAGCTGACATGACGATATATGGACAACAAAGACAAAAACTGGGGGAAGGGGGTGTTATAGGGAGGTGTGGGAGGGGGGATGGATTAAGTTGGGGCGAACATAAAGTTTGAACCTTTTCGATTCCCAACGACCAATCTGCTTTATCATGTCGTCCGGCAGTCCCCATCGAGCCGCCTCCGTGGCTGCCCCTATGCGAAATGAATGCGAGGCGAACTCCCGTGGATCGAGAACCAAACTCGATAAGACCCTTCTAAATACTGCCACAATTGATATTTTGGAGGTCTACCATCTTTGTGTACAACAAAGGGACAAGTCCCTCCGGGCGAGCTGTCAAAAATGCTGCTAGCTGCTCAACCGGGCAACACGTGGATTGCGGTAACTTATTCAGTACTATCCTACATCCTTTACCCACTTGATACCGTTTTGATCTGGCCAAATAACACTCCACCTTATCGCTGAAGATACGGACGGCCGCAAGTGGCAGCCCGTCCGGCCTGGCAGCGCTGGAGCTGATCAATTCACTCACCCTGACGCTCCAAAGAATGCCAGGGTGAATGCTGCTTTAAATAATAACACCTCGTAAGAGTCCCTACAATGGCTGGGAAGAGACGCCAGCAGCGCTCCAGGAGGTTAAATGAAACCGGGCGCCGGATATTAGTGGAGTGTTGAAAACTACGCTATAACCCTTTATTGCCTGTTTATAAGAAAGTGTTTCGTCATGTCATGAACGGAAAATAATTTAAACCAGAATGCTAGCGCAGCAACTCCTTCCGCTAACCGTTGGGATACCGCCCCTATTCAATCTATGCCCCGGAAGCCAAGCAATACCACACTAAAGAATCATCCTGATATGGGATAACTTCTAAACTACACACCACTCCTCCCATGCCCGACGTGTTACCCTCATAAACCCTCCACGTACCCTCTGCACTGATTTTTTAACAAAGGAAAGTGCGACCTGAACGGGATGTCCCAGACGTGATCCGGGAAGGTGCACGGGTATTGATCCGCCTGCGGAGCCAGATCCCGAATTTCTCTCCCACTGAAACGAAGAGAAGCATCAGCTATCAAATTGATCTCCCCCGGAACATGCCTGGCGCTTAGCCAGATGTTTTAGCCAAGCATAACAACACAAGTATGACCAGGAGATTAATAACAGGCGGGGGAAGAGGCGTCAAGGATGTTAAACACTGAACAACTGCCATGTTATCGCAGAAAACCCTCAAACCTTGTTGGCTAATTTTGGGCCCCAGACAATCAATGCCGTCACAATGGGAAACAATTCTAGGAGTGCCAATTTCTTAGTTGTCCTGTTCCCTCCATGATTGTGGCCATGCCCCCGTGACCATGCTCCCTGAAATAGGCCCCAAAGCCCAAGCTACCCAGACCATCCGTGTAGAAATTGCACTTCAGTGTTAGTTGCCCACTCCTGCATCCATACAGACCTACCATTATACTCAACCAAGAACTGCGCGCCCAGATCCAAGATCCGCTCGATGTGCCGCTGATAACCGAATGAAATGCAGGGGGGAACGTACCCCTGTCCGTGGCCGCGAGCCACCTCCGGCAAAATCCTGCCCATGGAATAATTCTTGTGGCAAATGCTAACTTCCCCAGTAAAGACTGCAACTGACGCAAGCGCACTTTGCGGGCCAAGCGCACCGCCTCTATTGATTCCCGCAAATCCTGCAGCTTGTCCTGCGGCAGCGGCATTCCATTGCAACGGAATCAATCTCGATTCCTAAAAAACGCATAACGGTCGATGGGCCTTCCGTTTTCTCTTGAGCTAGAGGAACTCCGAACTGCACCGCAACCCTCTCAACCGTTTTAAACAAATCGCGCAAACATGAGTATTCGCAGGCCGATACATAAAAAATCATCCAGATAGTGTAAAATGGGTCAAGACCAGACTCCCTCTTCACTACCCATTCCGGAAAGTACTAAATACACAACCCATTGGGAGGCAACGGTCAACAAAATACTCTCCCTCCCAAACGCAACCCAATAAGTGAAAAGATTCTGGGTGCACAGCAGGAGACGAAAAGCTGATCCAATGTCAGTCTTTGCATCAGTGCCCCTACACCCCATGCGTCTAACCAACTCCACGCCCTATCAAAAGAAACGTAGGTCACCGAGCAGAGTTCCTCCGTGATGCCGTCATTAACTGACAGGCCCGGGGGGGGAATGGATAAATGGTGTATTAGACGAAATTATTTGGCTCCTTTTTGGGAACAACTCCTAATGGTGACACTATCAAATTTTTTAGAGGTGGATTCTTGAAGGGACCCGCTATCCGACCTAACGCTACTTCCTTGAACAATTTGTCATGAACCACCTGCGAATGCTCTCTAGCGGATTTTAAATTTCTAGTACAAATAGACCCCGTAACTGAAACCGAAGGAATTTTAAAACCTGATGAAAAACCCTCACTCAAGAATTCTGCTGCTTCCCTATCGGGGTATTCATTTAGCCACGGCTGCATCTGCTTTATTAGCACTGGCGTCCTCCCCCTTTCTAGCAGTATCGGAGGCACGGCCTCTCCTCTCTAAAGCATCTAGCTGCGGTTGCGTGCCGGCGCAGTGGGAACACTCGTGCTTAAATTTGCACGTGTTTTCCAAAGCGGCAGCTTCCTCATTAAATTGCCAGCAACAACCAGCCGCCGGCGATTGCCTAGGCTGGTGATGTTCCTGGAGGGCTGGCCAATATGAGGGGGCTGTACGAAAGGGTTGGGGCCCCACTCTGGCTGCCACCATTAAACGCATCCATAGGCTAATGTCCCCTATGATCCCACCGCATATAGGGGACGCATCGCCTTGCGCTGCCGGAATTCGCGTCATAACGGAGCCAAAGATACACCACCGTAAGGCGATGCGCCTCTCCAATCGCGTCCATATAGAAAACAAATGCGAACAATGTTGTTGCGCTTTTTCCCCATTACGCTTGCCAAAATGGCAAATGCTTGAAACCAATATTAAAATGTGCGAGGTATCAACCCGGTACTCGCTTCTCCTCATCCTCTTTCTTATATCCTCTGGACGGGGTTTATCCAAATTAAATTTGTCAAGAGGAAGTGTAGAGAAAAATCTCCACATACTCGTCTCTCCAAATCTTTCTTAAAACCTCCTGTTTTAAATGACAACCTAACGGGCCCTCAAACAACATATATCTCGCTTTCTAACGCCATCCTCAAGACGCATCTCGGGTATGGCCGACGTTTCAGTCACGAAACACCCGAACTGGCCTGCAACCTCCTGTTGCGAACAGGTGGAGGATGGAATTTACGGGAGGTGGAACCGTTACCGGGGGTGAAACCGCTACAGGAGGGACCGCTATGGGAGGTGGAACCACTATGGGGCGGAGTTGCCACCGGGATTGCTACCACCGCAACCTCCTGTTGTGACCATACGGGGTTGGATTATTGGTGTTCAAGGCCCTTCCCATGAACTCCTGAAAACCTGTCCATAAGTTTGCTACCCAAGGGGGAAGGGAACTAAACCACCCGCTCTCATTTAATGTTGTTAAAAGAAATAGATTTGTGGGGTGGAGGGGGGACAAGGGGGAGGGGGAAGGGGCTGTGTGGTACTCACCAGGCTGCCCAATGCAGGAAAACAGCCGTAGGGCCGGATCCAGGATCTGCAGCTGTACGTTGTTGATCGGGGCAGGCGGGTCATCTGGCTAGGATGATGGAGCAGCCCGAGAGGACTGCCGTGTAGCAGGGACTGCTGCGGCGCTGCACGTGTGGGAGGCGGGAGCAGTGGGGGATGGACCACTGCCGCCACCCACGTGGTGTTGGGGGCTAGGTGAAGCGCTGGCCTCATGCGCTAATGGTGATGCAAGGGGGGGCGTAGGGGCGCCGCCTGACTCCCCCGTTCTTCTGGCTGCCTCATTTTGCGGGGAGAGGAACCTCTACCTTGTGCAGAGGCGTTGACTCTGCGGGCCTTGGTGTAAGTGGAGGTGGGGTCTGCTGCGCCTGGGAAGGTGTGCGGGCGGCGGGACTTGGAAGCCCTGCGGTGCCTGCAGGGGAAGGTAAGCCCCTCTTACCTGCAGACCGCCGCCGTGTGTGTCCCCCGCGTGGCGGTCGTCGTCAAGAAATTAGGTAAGGAACAATTGGAAAGGGGTTCCCTTGTATATTCTTTCCACTTATCCAGTAAGTTCCCTGATCCTGCTTAATGATAGACTTGTCTGCCCTAGTCTGTTTCATCGAGTAAATACAGAGGCTAGTGTTATCACAGGAATCTTTTAAGTATCCATTTTATCCACAAAATGAACACAAAAATGAGACATGGTATAAGCACTTATTTCTTAATATTAGATTTCACTTGAGTGTAGATCATGTGTTGGTTTCCAACGTGGTTTTCCTTTAAATCCCTGGAAGTTTTGCCCATCATTACATTATTATGTGTGAATGCAGTAAACCCGATTCTTGTACTCACCTGTGACAATGGTTTAGCTGGTTTTGCCCTCAATCCAACAATATATTGAATGTGAGGAAGCAGAGGACGGGCAAATTCAATGCTGAAATCCATATTGTATATCCAGAGCTCCGCTTTATGGTGGAGGTCACTCAATGTAGGTCTAGAGTCAGGAGGAAAATGTTCTTCAATGACTCCACTAAATATCTCTTCATTCGTAATCTCCACCATATAGGAGCCCAGGTACATAAATGTGTTTATCACACGTTCCAGGAAATTCATGCGATCAGTAAAACCTGAGAGGTACATCGGCACGTAGGATGGAGGGCTCGGCAACCCATTGCCCAAGGAATAGGAGAAAGGTCCAGAATAAAAGGCGATATATGGAATACCAAGCTTTTCAGCAATCAAGAAGTGGCAAGGGTTAAATGGATCTATGATGGCAATGTCATAGTTTTCTTGCTTCAGAAAGTCCCAACTATCCGTTTGGTTCATATAGAGGTGACAATGCTTTGCATATAACGTCATCAAGGGGAACAAAGACTGGGGCCGATCTCTGAAAGAAAGAAAAGAAAGAAAAAACTACTTAGAAGGCTTGTTCAAATGAGTAGGGTCCCTACTATTTATTTTGGGTAACCCCTGTGGTGTTGGAAGGGAGGATCTGATCAACCCTCCTCCACCATTCAACACAAGCTAAAGCCCAATATCTTCATGTAGTAAAGGGGTTCTAAAGAAAAATAAATATGGTGACGGGGCCCAAAAATAAACTGCTTGTACTCACCTCTTTCCGTGCTCCTGTTCAGATGCAGTACTGCCCATCACTGTCAGTCTCAGTCTTGTATACAGAGGCCAGCAGTGATGTAACTACCACAGCTGCTGGTATGCTAAAGCCTGAAACTCCTGCTGTAGCAGACCCACAGCCATGGTCACCACAAAACTCCTGCTGTAGCAGACCCACAGCCATGGTCACCACATCAACTCCAGCTTCTGTATGCAAAAGGAGACTTGCAGCACTGCAGATTAACAGGAGCATGGAGAGAGGTAAGTACAAGAAATGTATTATTTTTACAGCCCCCCCATAGTCTAATATACAAAATGTTCTATATTCTCAAATAACCCCTTTAAGCCATTAGAAAGATGGAATCCCACTGCCACCTACTTCCTATTTTTGGTCCTACCTATTACAATGTTTTAAATGATTAATTAAGTAGAACATTTATTATGTAAAACATTACTCCTGGCTATTGTTTGGCCTGCAAAGTATTATAATGTTTTATTAAGTATGTTTATTGTTTTATAATGAATTTCTTTCATTTGGTAGTAAGAGGACTTCCTTAATGGATACTGAGTGTGGGGAGTGAGAGAGAGATAGCAGAGCAAATGACTTGATGTGGGGACTCCCCATTCAGTTGGCGTCATCTAATCCCATTCAGAGCGGTCATTGAGTTTTAATTGAAATATGTTAAATATGTTAATGAGATAGTGTAGGCTTATTATTAATGGCTGTAATTAAAAGGCAAAGATACCTCCACGTAGAATGTATTTATTGTAAAGTCCTTCACAAAACACACAAAGACATCACAGAAGAGATAAAATGTCTACTTGATGTGGGGACTCCCCATTCAGTTGGCGTCATCTAATCCCATTATTACTTACATTCCTACCCCGCCCTAAGCGGGCCCCCCAATAATACAACCGGACACCAATTGACAGTGGAATGTGGCGGCCACAGCAGCCTAATTTTAATAACAAATATTTTAGGTACAAGAATATAAATAACATAAATATGCCGTGTAGCAGGGACATGCTGCGGCGACTGCACGTGTGGGGAGGCGGGAGCAGGTGGGGGATGGACCACTGCCGCCGCACGTGTGGGGAGGCGGGAGCAGGTGGGGGATGGACCACTGCCGCCCCCACGTGGTGTTGAGGCCTAGGCGAAGCGCTGGCCTCATGCGCTAATGGTGATGCAAGGGGGAAGCGCTGGCCTCATGCGCTAATGGTGATGCAAGGGGGGGCGTAGGGGGCGCTCTGACCCTCCCCCGTTCTCTGGCCTCCCCCGTTCTCTGGCTGCCTCATGTTGCGGGGAAGGAGACCTCTACCTTGTGGCAGAGGCGTTGACTCTGCTGGGCCTTGGTGTAAGTGGAGCCTTGTGGCAGAGGCGTTGACTCTGCTGGGCCTTGGTGTAAGTGGAGGTGGGGTCTGCTGCGCCTGGGAAGGTGTGCGGCGGCGGGACTTGGAAGCCCTAGCGGTGCCCGCAGGGGAAGGTAAGCCCCTCTTACCTGCAGACGCCGCCGTGTGTGTCCCCCGCGTGGCGGTCGTACCCGGCCGTGCAGTACCGCGGCTGGTGGTGACATCAGGTGGGGAGCTGTCAGGCCTGAAGCGCTCAGGGGGGCGAGCCCTGCGCGCAGGCCGTTGCTGCAGAGGAGATGGCGGTGCCGACGGGGTTAATGCGGCCTGCAGCTGAGCACCTCCTGTTTTAAATGACAACCTAACGGGCCCTCAAAACAAACATATATCTCGCTTCTAACGCCATCCTCAAGACGCATCTCGGGTATGGCCGACGTTTCAGTCAGCGAAACTACCCGAACTGGTCCTGCAACCTCCTGTTGCGAACAGGTGGAGGATGGAATTATTACGGGAGGTGGAACCGTTACCGGGGGTGGAACCGCTACAGGAGGGACCGCTATGGGAGGTGGAACCACTATGGGGGGCGGAGTTGCCACCGGGATTGCTACCGCAACCTCCTGTTGTGACCATACGGGGGTTGGATTATTGGTGTTCAAGGCCCTTCCCATGAACTCCTGAAAACCTGTCCATAAGTTTGCTACCCAAGGGGGAAGGGAACTAAACCCACCCGCTCTAGCATTAATGTTGTTAAAAGAATAGATTTGTGGGGGTGGAGGGGGGACAGGGGGAAGGGGGGAAGGGGCTGTGTGGTACTCACCAGGCTGCCCCAATGCAGGGAAAACAGCCGTAGGGCCGGATCCAGGATCTGCAGGCTGTACGTTGTTGATCGGGGCAGGCGGGTCATCTGGCTGGAGGATGATGGAGCAGGCCGGAGAGGACTGCCGTGTAGCAGGGACATGCTGCGGCGACTGCACGTGTGGGGAGGCGGGAGCAGGTGGGGGATGGACCACTGCCGCCACCACGTGGTGTTGGGGCCTAGGTGAAGCGCTGGCCTCATGCGCTAATGGTGATGCAAGGGGGGGCGTAGGGGGCGCTCTGACCCTCCCCCGTTCTCTGGCTGCCTCATGCTGCGGGGAAGGAGACCTCTGCCTTGTGGCAGCGGCGTTACCTCTGCTGGGCCTTGGTGGAAGTGGAGGTGGGGTCTGCTGCGCCTGGGAAGGTGTGCGGCGGCGGGACTTGGAAGCCCTAGCGGTGCCCGCAGGGGAAGGTAAGCCCCTCTTACCTGCAGACGCCGCCGTGTGTGTCCCCCGCGTGGCGGTCGTACCCGGCCGTGCAGTACCGCGGCTGGTGGTGACATCAGGTGGGGAGCTGTCAGGCCTGAAGCGCTCAGGGGGGCGAGCCCTGCGCGCCGGCCGTTGCTGCGCCTGAAGCGCTCAGGGGGGCGAGCCCTGCGCGCCGGCCGTTGCTGCAGAGGAGATGGCGGTGCCGACGGGGTTAATGCGGCCTGCAGCTGAGCACGCAAGCAGAGGAGCACAGCAGTAGTGGAGGGGCAGTCGACCACAGCAGTAGTGGAGGGGCAGAGGAGCACAGCAGTAGTGGAGGAGCAGAGGAGCATAGCAGTAGTGGAGGGGCAGAGGAGCACATCAGTAGTGGAGGGGCAGAGGAGCACAGCAGGAGTGGAGGGGCAGAGGAGCACAGCAGGAGTGGAGGGGGAGAGGAGCACAGCATAGTGGAGGGGCAGGGTAGCACAGCAGTAGTGGAGGGGCAGAGGAGCACAGCAGTAGTGGAGGGGCAGGGTAGCACAGCAGTAGTGGAGGGGCAGAGGAGCACAGCAGTAGTGGAGGGGCAGAGGAGCACAGCAGTAGTGGAGAAGCAGAGGAGCAGTGATGACCCAATACCACAAGAAATACACTGACAAACATCACAGAAGTGTCAATAGTTATGCGCCCTTAGGTGTCTATGCAACATCCCCCACCGGGGCCCAGAATACTGGAGTGATTGGCTGTTGCGGCCAAGGGCACTCTGATGTCACGGTGCTTGGTATGGGGACCGGAGGGCTGTCCTACAGCCTGGCAGGTCTCCAGCAGGTGGTGTGTGCAAGAAATATGGAGGGAAATAAGGCTGATGCACTGGATCTCCCTGGGGCAACCCCTTAGGTGTCTGTAGGATGAATCAATGGGTAATGGATGGGGAACCCTGTGGTAGTAACGGCCGTATTCAGGGATCAGAAGGCGGCAACGTTGTGCAAATCAACTTAGAGTTCTTTATTCAGCAGCAGACAATGGACAAACGATTAACAGCAGGTTTCAGCCGAAAAACTGGTCCACAGGAAGGTTACTTGCAGCCTGTTAGTAGATTCAGGCTGGGCTGGTAGAGATGGTGCTGACTCCTTATTGCGCTGGATGCTAGACGATGGATGCCTGAGGCACCTTTGTGCCTGGTATTAGGACACTTGCTATCCCAGGCAGACCATGAGGTCCGGTTCTCTCCTAAAGACCATGGGGCTCATTTACTAAGGGCCCACGGAGCGTATTTTTGGCGGTTTTCCCAACGATCTCAGTTTTGCGCCGAATTGCCCCCATGTGTTCCTTCCCACCAGGGGTTTATATACTCCCTTGGTCAGGTGGTAGCACTCCTCCAATCAGCTTCCAGCTTGCTTTACAAGAACATCATTGGACAGATCTCACAGTGTTAACTATTGCCTTACCAGGCAGTAGCTACAGCTGCAATTACTAAGTTCTCCAGTACTTAGAGACCACCTAGAGAGGTGATCAGTCTCCCTAACAGCTCCTGACATGGAGAGGGCGCTATTCATAGCTACCACCTTGCCTATGCATTGGCAGGGGTGTTGCACCGAAAGATTCCTGGAAGTCAAACATCCAGATCTCAGAGAGGACAGGAGCTGTGCCAGTTATGGCCTTGCCAATGTCCCAGCAGTGTGAACATGGGGCCTCAAAGATGGAATTTGATCCCTGCTAAAATTGGCAAAGGTTTTTCTGAATTACTCAAATCTCTGCTGGTAAAACTGCAGTTCTAAGAAACTCTCATGCGGATCTGCTGGGAGTGCCCTGTGCTACTCAAAATAGGTCAGCTACGATGGCGGTGCCGACGGGGTTAATGCGGCCTGCAGCTGAGCACGCAACCAATCCTGGCCGTGCTCAGCTGCTGCCGCACGCATGATGTCCTGGATGTGGGCCATCCTCTTCCTCTGGCGACGTCCGTTCGGTCCCTGATGTCGCAGCAAGAGGAAGAGGAGGAGGAGCCCACATCCTTTTAAACCCGGCGGGGGAGCGACGCTCGCGCGAGACTCACCCACCCCCCGCGAGCGCCCTCCCCCCGCCGCACTAACTTAACCCCGGAACTTCCGGGTCACCCCCATCACGGCGGGCCTGCGCTACAGGCTCCGCCGGACCCTGCGCTCCGGCCCTAACTTGATGTGGGGACTCCCCATTCAGTTGGCGTCATCTAATCCCATTATTACTTACATTCCTACCCCGCCCTAAGCGGGCCCCCCAATAATACAACCGGACACCAATTGACAGTGGAATGTGGCGGCCACAGCAGCCTAATTTTTAATAACAAATATTTTAGGTACAAGAATATAAATAACATAAATAACATGTCATAACAGTATAACAATCTATAACATTGCAAAAATTGCCAGTAGAAGAGGTCTATGAGGGCCGGTGAAATAAGAGTGTCCGCAGGGGTTTTATTACCCTCCCCACGCCGCACCGCTCCGGCTCGTGGGGGTGACAAATTGTCACGGACACCCGAAAACATATATTCCCTGGTCCACCCGTGGGGTGTGACCAACCTCACTTTCTTCCAACCACCACTGACCACTTGTTAATGCTGCACTTCCCACCGGCCCTCCTAGACCCCGCCACAGGCTGCGTGACAGTCAATACATTTACCCAGCTCACCAAAAGGGAGGGCGGGCGGGCGTTCGGTCCCTGATGTCGCAGCAAGAGGAAGAGGAGGAGGAGCCCAACATAGCCACACATGGTGCTACAGCCGAAGTACATAGCCACACATGGTGCTACAGCCGCAGTACATAGTCACACATGGTGCTACAGCCGCAGTACATAGCCATACATGGTGCTACAGCCGCAGTACACAGCCATACATGGAGCTACAGTCACAGTACACAGCCGTAAATGGTTCCACAGCCGCAGTACATAGCCATATATGGGGCTACAGCCGCAGTACACAGCCATACATGGTCATACAGCCGCAGTACACAGCCATACATGGAGCTACAGCCACAGTACACAACCATACATGGTGCTACAGCCACAGTACACACCATACATGGTGCTACAGTCGCAGTACACAGCACCACTCCTTACTAATAATAAATTCGCCAGAGCGTGTTTAACACTTCAATTACGAGAAGTCTGATAGACTTTCTTTTTACATGAAGGGTGGGCCCCCCAAAAAATTTTCTCTGGTGGGCCCAAGGCACTCCAGTCCGACACTGTCTCAGTATAACCAGCCTCCCCTCTCTAGAACATTCCCCCCAGCTCCTCTTCCCCTCAGTATAACCAGCCTCCCCTTCCCCTGCACATTCCCTCCAGCTCCTCATTCCCTCAGTATTACCAGCCTCCACATCTTCTGCACATTCCCTCCAGCTCCTCATCCCTTCAGTATAACCAGCCTCCACTTCCCCTGCACATGATGTGGGGACTCCCCATTCAGTTGGCGTCATCTAATCCCATTATTACTTACGTTCCTACCCCGCCCTAAGCGGGCCCCCCCCAATAATACAACCGGACACCAATTGACAGTGGAATGTGGCGGCCACAGCAGCCTAATTTTAATAACAAATATTTTAGGTACAAGAATATAAATAACATAAATAACATGTCATAACAGTATAACAATATACAACATTGCAAAAAATTGCCAGTAGAAAGAGGTCTATGAGGGCCAGTGAAATAAGAGTGTCCGCAGGGGTTTTATTACCCCCCCCCACGCCGCACCGCTCCGGCTCGTGGGGGTGACAAATAGTCACGGACACCCGAAAACATATATTCCCTGGTCCACCCGTGGGGTGTGACCAACCTCACTTTATTCCAACCACCACTGACCACTTGTTAATGCTGCACTTCCCACCGGCCCTCCTAGACCCCGCCAAAGGCTGCGTGACAGTAAATACATTTACCCAGCTCACCAGAAGGGGGAGGGCGGGCGGGCGTTCGTTCCCTGATGTCGCAGCAAGAGGAAGAGGAGGAGGAGCCCACATCCTTTTAAACCCGGCGGGGGAGCGACGCTCGCGCGAGACTCTCCCACCCCCCGCGAGCGCCCTCCCCCCGCCGCAGTAACTTAACCCCGGAACTTCCGGGTCACCCCCATCACGGCGGGCCTGCGCTACAGGCTCCGCCGGACCCTGCGCTCCGGCCCTAACTTTCCCTCCAGCTCCTCATCCCCTCAGTATTACCGGCCTCCCCGCCCCCTGCACATTCCCTCCAGGTCCTCATCCTCTCAGTATAACCAGCCTCCTATTCTCTTGAAGATTCCCTCTAGCTCCTCATGCAATCAGTAGAACCAAACCCCTTCTCCTGCACAGCTCCCTCCAGCTCCCCATCCCAAAGGATAACCAACCCCCCCTTCTCCTGCACATTCCCTGCAGCTCCTCATCCCCTCAGTATAACCAGCCTTTCCTTCTCCTGCACATTCCCACCAGCTCCTCATCTACTCAGTATAACCAGCCTCCCCCTTTCCTGCACAGCTCCCTGCAGCTCCTCATCCTCTTGGTTTAAACCAGCCTCCCTTTCTCCTGCACCTTCCCTCCAGGTCCTCTTCCCCTCAGTTTAACCAGCCTCCCCTTCTCCTGCACCTTCCCTCCAGGTCCTCTTCTCCTCAGTTTAACCAGCCTCCCCTTCTCCTGCTCCTTCCCGCCAGGTCCTCTTCTCCTCAGCATAACCAGCCACCCCTTCTCCTGCACCTTCCCTCCAGGTCCTCTTCTCATCAGCATAACTAGCCTCCCCTTCTCCTGCACAGCTCCTTCCAGCTTCTCATCCCCAAAATATAACCAACCCCCATTCTCCTGCAGCAGTAGTGGAGGAGCAGAGGAGCACAGCAGTAGTGGAGGAGCAGAACAGTACAGCAGTAGTGGAGGAGCAGAGGAGCACAGCAGTAGTGGAGGAGCAGAGGAGCACAGCAGTAGTGGAGGGGCAGAGGAGCACAGCAGTAGTGGAGGGGCAGAGGAGCACAGCAGTAGTGGAGGGGCAGAGGAGCACAGCAGTATTGGAGGGGCAGAGGAGCACAACAGTAGTGGAGGGGCAGAGGAGCATAGTAGTAGTGGAGAAGCAGAGGAGCAGTGATGACCCCATACCACAAGAAATATACTGACAAAAATCACAGAAGTGTCAATAGTTATGCGCCCTTAGGTGTCTATGCAACATCCCCCACCAGGGCCCAGAATATTGGAGTGGCTGGCGGTTGCAGCCAAGGGCACTCTAATGTAACGGTGCTTGGTATGGGGACCAGAGGGCTATCCTACAGCCGGGCAGGTCTCCAGCAGGTGGTGTGTGCAAGAAATATGGAGGGAAAGGCTGATGCACTGGATCTCCCTGGGGCAACCCCTGACGTGTCTGTAGGATGAATCCCTGGGTAATAGGTGGGGAACCCCGTGGTAGTAACAGCCATATCCAGGGATCGGAAGGCGGCAACATTGTGCAAATCAACTTACAGTTCTTTATTCAGCAGCAGACAATGGGCAAACGATTAACAGCAGGTTTCAGACGCAAAACTGGTCCACAGGAAGGCTACTTGCAGCCTGTTAGTAGATTCAGGCTGGGCTGGTACAGATGGTGCTGACTCCTTATTGCGCTGGATGCTAGACGATGGCCTGAGGCACCTTTGTGCCTGGTATTAGGACACTTGCTATCCCAGGCAGACCATGAGGTCCGGTTCTCTCCTAAAGGCCATGGGGCTCATTTACTAAGGGTCCACGGAGCGTATTTTCGTCGGTTTTCCCAACGATCTCCGTTTTGCTCCGAATTGCCCCCATGTGTTCCCTCCCACCAGGGGTTTATATACTCCCTTGGTCAGGTGGTAGCACTCCTCCAATCAGCTTCCAGCTTGCTTTACAAGAACATCATTGGACAGTAACATCTCACAGTGTTAACTATTGCCTTACCAGGCAGTAGCTGAAGCTGCAATTATTAAGTTCTCCAGTATTTAGAGACCTCCTAGAGAGGTGATCAGTCTCCCTAACAGCTCCTGACATGGAGAGGGTGCTATTCATAGCTACCACCTTGCCTATGCATTGGCAGGGGCACCTACAACACAGAAAGATTCCTGGAAGTCAAACATCCAGACCTCAGAGAGGACAGGAGCTGTGCCAGTTATGGCCTTGCCAATGTCCCAGCAGTGTGAACATGGGGCCTCAAAGATGGAATTTGATCCCAGCTAAAATTGGCAAAGGTTTTTCTGAATTACTCAGATATCTGCTTGTAAAACTGCAGTTCTAAGCAACTCTCAAGCGGATCTGCTGGGAGTGCCCTGTGCTACTCAAAATAGGTCAGCTACGTCCACATTGTGCCTGAACCTGTCCTACAAAATATTACAATCAACAAGATAAAGGACTCCAGCTCCAGTGACACAAATGTATCCAAGTTCTGTCCTATGTAGGTGATTACAGTAATGGGTGGGCAAGCAATGCCCATGAGACCCCCAATAAGAGAGTGTGTAGAGTCCAGCTCACTTTGAATCATCTCTGCCCCTTTCCTGTAGCACCCAATCAATAATGGCCCTATTACTGTAGACCCATTGTTCTGTAGAGGAAGAACTTAGACCATTTAATATCGGAACTAGTTTTGTTACAAAACAATGTAGAGATTTTTCTTATTTTTATTTTTACGTAGCTTGAATCTTGTTTTTTGCATGATAAGCTGTATTTATAAAAGGCGCTATTTTCTGCTACATATCATTTTTTTATAACTTTTTTCACTTTTTCCGGTTTCCTTTATTCTATAGACCAATACAACTACAGTGAAACCAAATTCATGTACTGAGTTTTTTTTTTATTTTTCGCAGCACAGGGCATTATACACGGACCATGCACTTTCGGGGATCGCGACAGGACAGGCCCACTGTCTTTCACTTGTTAAAATAAGAAACTCCACCTAAAAACACAAAGCTAATTGCGATGCAGTTTGAACTGCAACGTGTGACTGCACCCAGAGTGTCACAGCAAAGGGACTAAATACTTATGACCATGTGATATTTCATTTTTTTCTTTTTTAATAGATTAGCAAAAATATCTACATTTCTGTTTTTTTCCGTCAGGATGGGGGCAGAGGGCACATTGATGAGCACAAAAAAAACCTTTTTGATCTTACTGATTGACTACAATGAAACAAAGAGTGGAAAATTTAAAGGGGTCTAAATACGAATACGATTTATGATTAGCACCGTATTTAACAGGGGTTTTTGTCACGCGCGATCGGATTTTGGCGTATCCGCGTCGGCTTTCACCCGACACAAAATGAGGGACGGCCCATCGGACGATCCAATGGATTCGGACAACGCCCAGGATTTAACATTGTAAATTGTGTCGCTAGACAATGCACTCACATGCACCAGGAAGAAGAAGGTGAACTCGGACCTGAGCGGGGAAGCGACACATGCAGGATATCGGGCGCACGATGTTGGTGAATCGCTTCATCTTCGTAGGACAACGCACCTCGGGGATCGCGACAGGACCGGGTAAGTAGAGGTGCCCCACTGTATTTATTATATATTTTTAAGATGTTATATAATTAATTTTTTAATGAGAAAAAGGGTGCTTTTATTGTTTTGTTTTATTTATTTAATAAATTCTATCATTCTATCTCAATAATTTATAAGGAACCTGTGACCAGATTTTTCCCCATTAAACCAGTAGCCCCCTTAGGAAGAGAGGTGAAATCCACCCTTCTAATAACCCCTCCAGAAAGCAGTGCTACATCGCCTTTCCCTAACCTCTGATGTTTATGCAGATGTTTTCTATGGTCGGATATGAACCAATCCCCTCTAAGACTTCCATATGGTTTATGGGTCATATCATAAAGGGAGGACCCCTTTAAAGAAGCCAGTTTAGGAGATGCTTTGCACTTCTTATCTGTGGGAATTGTTACAAATTCTTACAAAGCCGCAATGTGGGAACATACATGTGCACAGGAGCTTACAATTCAGAGAGGAGATTAAGTCTGTGAACTCACCAACAAGACATACGGTCAGGATCTTGGCTCCTTGTAGACAGTGAAGGTGTAATATACAGAGGAGGACGAGGACACGAGGCGCCCTGTCGCCTGCCATTCTGCAGATCCTGACTTGTGCCAGGCTGTGCTCTGTGGGTTATAAGCTCTGGAGCAGCGCCCGCAGCCTGGCCCGACCCCTTCGAATACATGTAATGAGTACAAAGGATCAGGTCAGAGTTCACACTTATCTTTGACTTCTATCCAGCACAATATACACTCACCGGCCACTTTATTAGGTACACCTGTCCAACTGCTCGTTAACACTTAATTTCTAATCAGCCAATCACATGGCGGCAACTCAGTGCATTTCGGCATGTAGACATGGTCAAGACAATCTCCTGCAGTTCAAACCGAGCATCAGTATGGGGAAGAAAGGTGATCTGAGTGCCTTTGAACGTGGCATGGTTGTTGGTGCCAGAAGGGCTGGTCTGAGTATTTCAGAAACTGCTGATCTACTGAGATTTTCACGCACAAACATCTCTAGGGTTTACAGAGAATGGTCCAAAAAAGAAAAAACATCCAGTGAGTGGCAGTTCTGTGGGCGGAAATGGGGGCCTTGTTGATGGCCAGAGGAGAGGAGAATGGGCGGACTGGTTCGAGCTGATAGAAAGGCAACAGTGACTCAAATCGCCACCCGTTACAACCAAGGTAGTCAGAAGACCATCTCTGAACGCACAGTACGTCGAACTTGAGGCAGATGGCTACAGCAGCAGAAGACCACACCGGGTGCCACTCCTTTCAGCTAAGAACAGGAAACTGAGGCTACAATTGCACAAGCTCATCGAAATTGGACAGTAGAAGATTGGAAAAACGCTGCCTGGTCTGATGATTCCCGATTTCTGCTGCTACATGCGATGGTAGGGTCGGAATTTGGCGTCAACAAACATGAAAGCATGGATCCATCCTGCCTTGTATCAGGTTCAGGCTGGTGGTGGGTGGTTGTCATGGTGAGATGGAATATTTTCTTGGCACTCTTTAGGCCCCTTGTTACCAATTGAGCATCGTTGCAATGCCACAGACTACCTGAGTATGTGTTGCTGCCCATGTCCATCCCTTTATGAGCACAATTACCCTGTAACATCTGATGGCTACTTTCAGCTGATAATGACGCATGTCATAAAGCGCTGGAATCATCTCAGACTGGTTTTCGAACATGACAATGAGGTCACTGGATCAAATGGCTCCACAGTCACCAGATCTCAATCCAATAGAGCATCTTGGGATGTGGTGGACGGGAGATTCGCATCATGATGTGCAGCCGACAAATCTGCGGCAACTGTGTGATGGCATCATGTCAATATGGACCAAAATCTCTGAGGACTTCCAGCACTTGTTTGTATCTATGCCACGAGACTGAGGCAGTTTCTGAAGGCAAAAGGGGGTCCAACCCGTTACTCAGCATGGTGTACCTAATAAAGTGGCCAGTAGTTTATCTCACTGCTATAGACCCCGCATGACTCTGAAGGAGAGAATCCCTGTAGTGTATGGCTGCACCACCGGGGTCACCACAGTACAAGGAGGATACAGCCCCGCTTGTCCTTTATATTAAAGGGTTTCCAATTCAACTGGAAAGTTTAGTATGGAACCGTTCTAATGCCAAAAAAACTAAATGAGCAGCGCAACCCTTAGTAAATGGAAGCCCCATAGTATCTCACTTGTACTCTGGCAACACCCGGTGGTCATGGCCTCACACTAACTAAAAAAGCCAAAATACAGCATAACCACCTAATTAAGCAAATAACAGCATCGACCAGCTTTAAGTTTCAGTTCCAATCATCCGAGACAATGGGGCTTTTACTTTTCGGAGGAGGCGATATCTAATGTGTTTGTGATTTTACAGTTTATCTATATTTATCAATTCAGGGAAAGGGGGGTATTTAGAATTTCACACCCCTAGGGTACTTTAACCACCTAGGTTGTTCTGAGCGATCCCACCATATACTACCATACTACAGTATATGGGATTTTCCTCCCAATTCATTACAATTGGCAATAGCACCATTGTAATCAATGGATTGAACGAGACCTGAGGCTGTCATGGCACGAATCGTTTTCATCCATATTACAATGTGCGATTGCACATTGTAATGACTGAGGAGGAAAATCCCCATAACTGCCATACTGTATTATGGCAGTATATGATAGGATCGATCACATAACGTAGGGTTAAGTACCCTAGGGAGTCGAAAAAAACAGTAAAAGTAAAAAATTTTAAAAAATTTTTTTTTTTAAATTTAATAAAAAAACCTAAAAATTCTATCACCCCCTTTCCCTAGAACTGATATAAAATTAATAAACAGTAAAATCACAAACACATCATATAAATGTATAATATAACCCCTTAAGGACGCAGGGTTTTTCTCTCATTTCTCGCTCTCCCCTCAAAATCCATAACGTTTCATTTTACGTGTACAGACCTGTGGCGTATTTTGTTCGTAACAAATTTACTTTTCCGTTAATGTTATTTATTTTGACATGCCGTGTACTGCGAAGCTGAAAAAAAATTCCAATGTGGAAAAATTGAAAAAAACTGCATGTGCGTCATGTTCTTGTGGGCCTCTTTTACGACTTGACTGTGCACTCAAATAACACCTCAGCTTTATTCTTGGTTCGGTGCGATCCGCGGCGATACCAATTTATACCGTTTTTTTGTGTTTTAATACATTTTCAAAAATTAAACGAATGTGTAACAAACAAAGGAAAAAAACATTTTGCCATTCTGACGCTATACTTTTTCATACTTTGGTGCACGGAGATGTGTGGGGTCATTTTTATTCCATTTTTTTATGTGATGTAAAACGGTGTAAAGTCCATTTTCGGACATTTGGGGCGCCATTTCCTGTCTCGGAGGTCACCGCCGGCCGTAACCGTTTTTATATTTTGATAGATCGGCGCGCATTTGGGACGGCGATACCTAATGTGTCTGTGATTTTTACTGTTTATTAGTTTTTTATATCAGTTCTAGGGAAAGGGGGGTAGTTAGAATTTTTCACACCCCCTAGGGTACTTTAACCAAGGTTGTCTGATCGATCCCACCAATATACCATACTACAGATTGGGGATTTTCCTCCCATTCATTACAATGTGCAAATAGCACATGGTATCAATGGATTGAAACGAGACCTGAGGCTGTCATGGAACGAATCTTTTAATCCATTGATTACAATGTGCGATTTGCCATTGTAATGACTGAGGAGGAAAACTCCCCATATACTGCCATACTGTATTATGCAGTATATGATAGGATCGATCACATACGTAGGGTTAAAGTACCCTAGGGAGTCTGAAAAACAGTAAAAGTAAAAATTTTAAAAAGTTTTTTTTTTAAATTTATATAAAAAAACCTAAAAATTCTAATCACCCCCTTTCCGTAAACTGATATAAATATTAATAAACAGTAAAAATCACAACACATCAGGTACGCCGCCTCCAAAAATGCCGTGTTCTATTAACTATAATCAGCCAATCACATGGCGGCAACTCAGTGCATTTCGGCATGTAGACATGGTCAAGACAATCTCCTGCAGTTCAAACCGAGCATCAGTATGGGGAAGAAAGGTGATCTGAGGCCTTTGAACGTGGCATGGTTGTTGGTGCCAGAAGGGCTGGTCTGAGTATTTCAGAAACTGCTGATCTACTGAGATTTTCACGCACAAACATCTCTAGGGTTTACAGAGAATGGTCCAAAAAAGAAAAAACATCCAGTGAGTGGCAGTTCTGTGGGCGGAAATGCCTTGTTGATGCCAGAGGTCAGAGGAGAATGGGCAGACTGGTTCGAGCTGATAGAAAGGCAACAGTGACTCAAATCGCCACCCGTTACAACCAAGGTAGTCAGAAGAGCATCTCTGAACGCACAGTACGTCGAACTTTGAGGCAGATGGGCTACAGCAGCAGAAGACCACACCGGGTGCCACTCCTTTCAGCTAAGAACAGGAAACTGAGGCTACAATTTGCACAAGCTCATCGAAATTGGACAGTAGAAGATTGGAAAAACGCTGCCTGGTCTGATGAGTCTCGATTTCTGCTGCTACATTCGGATGGTAGGGTCGGAATTTGGCGTCAACAACATGAAAGCATGGATCCATCCTGCCTTGTATCAGCGGTTCAGGCTGGTGGTGGTGGTGTCATGGTGCGGGGAATATTTTCTTGGCACTCTTTAGGCCCCTTGTTACCAATTGAGCATCGTTGCAATGCCACAGCCTACCTGAGTATTGTTGCTGCCCATGTCCATCCCTTTATGAGCACAATGTACCCTGTAACATCTGATGGCTACTTTCAGCAGGATAATGCGCCATGTCATAAAGCTGGAATCATCTCAGACTGGTTTCTTGAACATGACAATGAGGTCACTGGACTCAAATGGCCTCCACAGTCACCAGATCTCAATCCAATAGAGCATCTTTGGGATGTGGTGGAACGGGAGATTCGCATCATGGATGTGCAGCCGACAAATCTGCGGCAACTGTGTGATGGCATCATGTCAATATGGACCAAAATCTCTGAGGAGCTTCCAGCACCTTGTTGTATCTATGCCACGAAGAACTGAGGCAGTTCTGAAGGCAAAAGGGGGTCCAACCCGTTACTAGCATGGTGTACCTAATAAAGTGGCCAGTGAGTTTATCTCACTGCTATAGACCCCGCATGACCTCTGAAGGAGAGAATCCCTGTAGTGTATGGCTGCAACCACCGGGGGTCACCACAGTACAAGTAGAGATACAGCTTGTGCCTTACTATTAAAGAGGGTTTCCAATATAAGGGAAAAGGTTTAGTATAGGAAGCCGTGTAATGCCAAAAAAACTAAAATGAGCAGCGCAACCCTTAGTAAATGAGCCCCAATATGTATCTCAACTTGTACTCTGGCAACACCCGGTGGTCATGGCCTCACACTAACTAAAAAAGCCAACAATACAGCATAACCCACCTAATTAAGCAATGAACAGCATCGACCAGCTTTAAGTTGTCAGTTCCAATCAATCCGAGACAATGGGGCTTATTTACTTTTCGGAGGAGGCGATATCTAATGTGTTTGTGATTTTTACAGTTTATCTATATTTATATCAATTCTAGGGAAAGGGGGGTATTTAGAATTTTTCACACCCCCTAGGGTACTTTAACCCTAGGTTGTCTGATCGATCCCACCATATACTACCATACTACAGTATATGGGGATTTTCCTCCCAATTCATTACAATGTGCAAATAGCACATTGTAATCAATGGATTGAAACGAGACCTGAGGCTGTCATGGCAACGAATCGTTTTAATCCATTGATTACAATGTGCGATTTGCACATTGTAATGACTGAGGAGGAAAATCCCCATATACTGCCATACTGTATTATGGCAGTATATGATAGGATCGATCACATAACGTAGGGTTAAAGTACCCTAGGGAGTCTGAAAAACAGTAAAAGTAAAAATTTTAAAAAGTTTTTTTTTTTAAATTTATAATAAAAAAACCTAAAAATTCTAATCACCCCCTTTCCCTAGAACTGATATAAATATTAATAAACAGTAAAAATCACAAACACATCATATATAATGTAATAATATTAACCCCTTAAGGACGCAGGGTTTTTCTCTCATTTCTCGCTCTCCACCTTCAAAAATCCATAACTTTTTCATTTTTACGTGTACAGACCTGTGGCTTATTTTGTGCGTAACAAATTTTACTTTTCCGTAATGTTATTTATTTTAACATGCCGTGTACTGCGAAGCTGAAAAAAAATTCCAAATGTGGAAAAATTGGAAAAAAAAACCGCATGTGCGTCACGTTCTTGTGGGCTCAGTTTTTCGACTTTGACTGTGCACTCAAAATAACACCTCAGCTTTATTCTTTGGTTCGGTGCGATCGCGGCGATACCAAATTTATACCGTTTTTTTTGTGTTTTAATACATTTTCAAAAATTAAACGAATGTGTACAAACAAGGAAAAAAAACATTTTGCCATCTTCTGACGCTAATAACTTTTTCATACTTTGGTGCACGGAGATGTGTGAGGGGTCATTTTTTATTCCATTTTTTATGTGATGTAAAAAGGTGTAAAAGTCGCATTTCGGACATTTGGGCGCCATTTCCTGTCTCGGAGGTCACCGCCGGCCGTAACCGTTTTTATATTTTGATAGATCGGGCATTTTGGGACGCGGCGATACCTAATGTGTCTGTGATTTTTTACTGTTTATTATGTTTTATATCAGTTCTAGGGAAAGGGGGGTATTTAGAATTTTTCACACCCCCTAGGGTAAGGGCATGTAGGGCAGTGTTACCTCCTGTATGCTGCCATATGTAAGGACATGTAGGGCAGTGTTACCCCCCTGTATGCTGCCATATGTAAGGGCATGTAGGGCAGTGTTACCCCTAAAAAAACGCCACGGAGGAGGTCATGTATCCACAACTACATGACCCTCCGACCCCCAGCCAACCAAAAACCACACCATCTCCATTCCAACCCGGCGTCTGAAAGATGGACACCAACAGGTAACAGCAAACCATCACTGGTGCCCACCAGCTGATGTAATACACCACTCTTCCTCTGGCGCAAACAAATTGCGACACCCAGGTATTGTCACATCCACTATTGCTGCATCTCTAGCCTCGTACCATACAGCCCTAATGATTATGTCCTACCACACCAACTTCGGGTAGCAGAAGAAAGACGGGAATCGCTCCAGATCGGACTGGATTAGTGTAATCTGTCACCTAAGGTGAATGTAGCAGATGACGACGCCCCTTAAATGACGACTACTGAATAATGGCCGATTATCGTAAGATCAAGCTGTTTTTTGCAAGCAGTGCAGGACCCTGAGACCTCACCCACAGATGTTGGTACCATAGAAGCCCAAGGTTCCACCACCCAGACGGATATTCACGCGCTGATCTGCCCAATAGTCACACAAGTGTCCTAGCAATCACATGCTGGAAAACCTGAAAAAACTGCAAAACAATTAGAATGCCAGCACCTTATCCATCCCACCCCTGAAACCAAAAAGACCTTACACACTAGCTGTAAGTGCAGCGCCAATTTTAAGAGAGTGAACTATATTCCTTAGAAGGAGCCCAACTGCACTAAAACCCTTCATAAAACAGCAGCAAATTGTAAACAACTCGCAGGAAACTGATTTACAGGAGCAAAACCAAGTCCCACACACACAAACTTTGAAATACAAGGAAACCTCAATTACATGACAAGTCTCACCCCAAAAAAGGCCATAAGGCCAGCCCAATACCCTTATCAAGTTATTTGACACAATGACATGAACAGGCATCAGCCCCTACAACACATCTGTCCGCTTAGATCAACAAAAAGAGCTCTAAAAACCTCAATGGCGCTAATGATCCAAACCCTTTGATACAGGGAGATTACACCCATTGTGGACATGGAGCCCCTACTAGCAAAAAACCCACCCATCGTCATAACCTGACATCCAGAAACCAGAAGGCCCAGGACTGACCACGCTGCAAAAACGACTCAGACACGCACAAACAGGATGACCAGACAGCGCAAGGCATTGTAACTGCTCCCCCCTCTCTTAGGCAGAATACTGTCCCCAAAATAAATTTCCAATACGACTAAAATAGGATTCAGCCGAAGAGGGGACAACCTAAAGACAGTGAAGGAAAGGAAAGAAAATAAGCAGGTAACTTCAATGAGGAGAGTCACAAGGACCAACAGAAAATTATGAGAGTAACCAGTAACCAGAGGAGAGGACCCCTATCCCACCAGATCCACACCAAAGATATACTAAAACCACTTAACAATGAAATGAAGCCGCCCACCGGTAAACACGATCTAATAAGACATCATCCAGCTGGCAGCCAATCATTGGACACTTCAGGAACAGGTAATAAGTATAAGGCCTCTTCCACACTAGCGTTGCGTTTCACGTCAGGGTGCAATGCGTGAAAAACTGACGTTTTTGGCTGCGTGTTTGTTCCATTTTTCCTTGGAGTCATTAGCGTTTTTGCGTTTTTCACGCGCGTGTTGTTTGCGTTTTTTTGCGTTTTTCACGCGCGTTTTTTAAGTCAATGGGAGACTCGAGCATTTTTCAAAGGGACCATGGTTCGGGAATAAAATGTTTTATTTAATTGAAAAAGAATGTCTTCTGATAAGTTATTAGATGTATGCAAATATCTGCAATCTATTCTTCACTGTTCCGCGCGTATATTATCTCCCGACAAGTTATCAGATGTGAAGAACAGTGAGGAATAGAATAAAAACAGTGAACATAGGATCATTTAAGTGAAAAACACAGTGCAGAACAGTGAAGAATAGAATAAAAACAGTGAACACAGTGACCACAGGATCATTTAAGTGAAAAACGCAGTGAAAAACACAGTGAAGAATAGATTACAGATGTTCGGCACATCTGCTTACTTGTCGGGAGATACGCGCGGAACGGTGTGAACAAAATAGCATGTGAAGAACACTATGGGGGTCATTTACTAACGGCCCGATTCGCGTTTTCCCGACGTGTTACCCGAATATTTCCGATTTGCGCCGCTTGTACATGAATTGCCCCGGGTTTTTGGCGCACGCGATCGGATTGTGGCGCATCGGGGCCGGCATGCGCACGACAGAAATCGGGGGGGGGCGTGGCCGAACGAAAACCCGACGTATTCGGAAAAACCGCCGCATTTAAAAACCGAAATGTGTCGCTTGGGGAGCGCTCACCTTCACCTTCTATGGGATGGTGCATTCCGGGGCGTTAAGATTATTTTCGGCGCTGCAGCGCCACCTGGTGGACGGCGGAGGAACTACCATCTTAAATCCCAGCCGGACCCGAATCCTGTGCAGAGAACGCGCCGCTGGATCTCGAATGGGCCGGGTAAGTAAATGTGCCCCTATATATGTGTGAAGAAGACATTGCAGATGTATGGAAACATCTGCAATGTGTTCTTCACACACACATATATATTGTTCTTCACATACTATTTTGTTCGCACCGTTCCGCGCGTACCATAGACTTGAAAGGGCCGGAAAAACGCTCGTGAAACGCAAAAGTAGAGCATGCTGCGATTTTGACGCGCGTCAAAACAAACGCAAGCACGCGCGTGAAAAACAACGCAAATGAGGAAAGACCCATTGGAAACAATGGGACAGAGTGCAATGCAAGTTCTGCGCGTCAAAAGCATGCGCAGAACTCGCGCGTGAAAAACGCTAGTGTGGAACAGGCCTAAGACAGATTCAGCGTCCGATTTGCCATAAGGGCCCAGGACTCGCCTTGTGAACCCACTCAACACTCTAAAAAGGGAGACATAAGATACAAATACCAGATCCTTCATAATGCTTTTAGGACCCGCACAGGTGAGGGATGGTGGATCAACCTGAACTGCTCTACAAATCCCGAGAGCAACCTTCAAAAATTCTGAAGAAACTGAGAGATACACGAGGAACAAATGAGTCTAAGAGAAACCTGCCCTATGTATGAAATACTCTGCTTTTTTGGGTACCCAACTATGAGGGCAGGAAGGGGCAGCCACAGGACAAGGACACTGGATGGTGCAATGATTGCCCCAACAGTTGGACTATACCCGACAGACTTACATGCACCGTAAATAGACCATGGCCGCTGTACAGCATGAAGCAGACCTCCGCACTGCCCCCTAAGAAACCCAAAAGCAGAAGGAAGATGCCCCAACTAAGGGCCTAGTGGTAATCGTGGCCCAAAGCCACACATCAGTAACCTCATAATCCAGAATTATTTACTTCAATTATGTGATCTCATTAATGAATGGCTGGTCCGTTGTACAAGCACTGTCACCTCCTGTGTCCTCCTCCCTCCTCATAGATTGTAAGCTCTTGTGATCATTGTACCAGCCCCATCACGAACTTCATCACCCCTTCTCCTCATTGACTAAGTTCTTGGGGGTCATGCCCTCACTCATTGGGCGTCATTTTCTAAGGGCCCCATTCGTGTTTTCCCGACGTGTTACCCGAATATTTCCGATTTGCAGCGATTTCCCCTGTATTGCCCCGGGATTTTGGCGCACGCGATCGGATTGTGACGCATCGGCGCTGGCATGCACACGACGGAAATCGGGGGGGCGTGGCCAAACGAAAACCCGACGGATTCGGAAAAACCGCCGCATTTAAAACAAAAAATCTGTTGCGGAGCTTACACTTACCTTCACTCAGACTGTTTTTATTCTATTCTTCACTGTTCTTCACTGTGTTTTTTTAATTAAATGATCGATCTCGAGCAGGGGAAATATTCATGTCACCTAGCAACCCATCCAATTAAAACGCATTGCACTCGCATTGCACTTGCAATGCTTGCAAGTGCAATGCATTTTTGATGCGTCTCCATAGACTTGAATGGGGCGGGAAAAACGCGCGCGTGAAACGAAAAAGTAGAGCGTGCTGCGATTTTGACGCGCGTTCAAAACACAGCAAGCACGCGCGTGAAAAACAACGCAAATGAGGAAAGACCATTGGCAAACCAATGGGACAGAGTGCAATGCAAGTTCTTGCGCGTCAAAGCACGCGCAGAAACTCGCGCGTGAAAAAACGCTAGTGTGGGAAGGGGCCTTAGTGAATCGCGCCGGACCCGAATCCTAGTCAGAAAACGCACCACAGGATCCGATGGGAGCCGGGGGGGTAAGTAAATGTTCCCCAATGGAAACACAAAACAAATATATAGCGGTGCAATATATTCACATACCCATAACAATCATATGCGTCACTTAAGCCCAGGGCAGTTCTTATTATTATTAAACCCTTAACGCTCTGCGCCGTAGCTCTACGGCGCAGAGAGAGTATAGGGAATGTATGAAGAGGGCTCACGGGCTGAGTCCTCTTCATACAAGGGGTGGGTTGTTGCATATTGCAAACCCCACCGCTATAACCGCGGTTGGTTGCTTGAATCGCGCGGCTATTAACCCTTTCAATTAAAAGACTTCTTTATTACGATCGCCGCGCTACCGAATGTCATGCGGGGCGGCGACCCCGCGTTACCATGGTAGCCTCGGGCTTTCGTTGAACCAAGGCTACATGGCTTCTGCAGATTCGTTTACAATGAGCCAGTGGCTCATTGTAATGAATGAGCTGCAAAAATGCCATATAGCAATACAGAAGTATTGCAGTATATGGTAGGAGCGATCTGACCATCTAGGGTTAATGTTACCCTAGATGGTCTAAAAAAATAGTTGAAAAAAAAAAGAAAAAAAAAGTTTAAAAACATAAAAAAATTAATAAAATATAAAAAAACAGCAATCACCCCTTCCCTAGAACGAATAAAACATAATAAACAGTAAAAAATCACAGACACATTAGGTATCGCCGCTATCCCAAAATGCCCGATCTACAAATATAAAAACGGTTACGGCCAGGCCGGTGACCTCCGAGACAGGAAATGGCGCCCAAATGTCCGAAAATGCGACTTTTACACCTTTTTACATCACATAAAAAATGGAATAAAAATGACCCCTCACCATCTCCGTGACCAAAAGTATGAAAAAGGATTAGCGTCAGAAGATGGCAAAATGTTTTTTTTCCATTGTTGTACACATTCGTTAATTTGAAAATGTATTAAAACACAAAAAAAACGGAATAAATTTGTATCGCCGCGATCGCACCGAACCAAAGAATAAAGCTGAGGTTTATTGAGTGCACAGTCAAAGTCGAAAAAACTGAGCCACAAGAACGTGACGCAACTGCGGTTTTTTTTTCCAATTTTCACATTTGGAATTTTTTTCAGCTTCGGCAGTACACGGACATGTTAAAATAAATAACATTACGGAAAAAGTAAAATTTGTTACGCCAAAAATAAGCCACAGGTCTGTAACGTTAAAAATGAAAAAGTTATGGATTTTTGAAGGCGGAGAGCGAGGCAGAGGAAATGAGCCGAAACAAAAAAAAACCCTGCGTCCTTAAGGGGTTAATATTATTACCATTATTACTGATGTTCCTTAATTTACTTTACAAGAGAAATGACTTCATTTTCCAGGTTTTTAGTTGCAGAAAAGGAACTGCTATGGGGTCCACTGCAGCCCCTCCCATGCAAATTGTATAATTCATTAAATATATACACATTGATGATAGTTCTGTATATGAGTCTGGGTGGTGTCCAGTTGTGATGTAGTGACACCCAGTGGTGCGTCCTCACATACAAGAAGGCGCTCTCATGTTTAGAACAGACGTTTCCTAGTTCCTCTAGAAACGTTAAGATTTTTATGGATGCTTTTTTTTACATAGTTTTACATTGTTTGTATAATATATGATATAATTTATACTTTAACTCGTTAAGTGTTTTATCTTTCTATAACCTTGTCAGATGAAGATGATATTTTGGACCAAATCCATATAGGATTTAGCGGTTTGCATGCACAGCTAACATTATAGTGGGCTCTGCGGTTCTCCACTTTCCACCATGCACAGTGCTGTACATGGTATAGTGGTGTGCTTGGTATTGTAGTTCAGCATTATTTACTCAATGGGACAGACTCACAACAGGCATGGACCTTCAGAAGATCACATGTCTATCACCTTTACCGCAGGGATTGATTTTTGTGAACCCAGGAAACCTCGTTAGAGCATCTACGTTTCCATGGATTGAAGACACTTTGGGCTTTAAGAAATGCGCCATTGTAGTTGTAGTCTGCTCTGCAGATTTTTTTTTTTACGACCTTTGTTTTAAAGGGAACTTGTCAGCAGAATTTTTACTACCAAACACTTCCGGACAACCCCTTTAAATTGGTTTATGGTCCTACATCTACTCCTCCCTAAATAATTGGCTGGAGGGACTGTAGGAAATTTAAATGACAGAACACAGAAGTGAAAGATAACCCCCTACACCCTACCCCCACACTGCATTTTGGAAGCTACAATCCTGTATAATAAATCCATATATCACAGTTCTGCTGATACTTACAACATAAACAAGATCTGATTACACATCTCTCCTGGGACAATAATAACAATGGCTGCAGAGAGCACCATACAACACACCCACCCAACACCCCCCCAGTTCACTTCTGGAGCTGCAATCCTAGCAACCGTCGCTGCTACCTATCAACATACAGAAAGATATGATTACACATCTCTCCAGGGACATTACCTAACAATGGCAGCAGTGGACATCCAATTTCAGAACTTTTACGGATGATCTTTCTACAGGTTTAGCTTATGTCTGTGACTTCCTGCATCCTACATGCCAGTCTTATGATCATGAGACCAACGCGACGTCGACGGCTGTGTATACCACATGGAGGTCGGGATTTCCTGTGTTTGTCTTACAATTTCCCCTTGCAGGCGGCCAAGACTCGACCTGTGTTTTAGGGACAGTATGGCGGCGCTTAACCTTTATTGTACAGTTACATAATAGTGACTTGATTAACCCATTATAATGCAAGGCTTTCCTGCTGCCATCCATAGCCTGTTGTTGTATGCATGTAGCGAGCTGAGGTGGTGATATAGAGACAAGGGGGTCATTAGGATAAGCCCGATGCGGTATTTCCCACGTGTTCCCCGATAATTCGATTTGCGCACGATTTCCCCTGAATTGCCACGGATTTTGGCGCTGGCTGCACGCACGGAATCGGTGGGGGCGTGGCCACAACGAAAAACCCGACGGTTTGGAAAAAAAACCGCCGCATTTAAAACAAAAAATCTGTCGCGGGCTTGGCTTACCTTCACTCAGGGGGGGGCCGAGCCGGTGAAACTCCAGCGCGCCCGATTGCTGTTTTCAGCGCCGCAGCGCCAACTCTGGGGAGGCCAGACAGACAGGGAACTACTTTAATAAATACCGGCGGACAGAGAGAACGCGCCGCCTGCCGCTGGATCGCGAATGGATGGGTAAGTAAATCAGCCCCATGCGGCGGTTTTTTCAGGAATCGTCGGGTTTGGCGTTCGGCCACTGCCCCCGATTTTCCGTCGCGTGCATGCAGGACCGATGCGCCACAATCCAATCGTTTAGGGACAATCGGCGGCAATCGGAAAGAATCGGGTAAACGTCGGGAAACACGCAAGCCCGGCCTTAGTAAAGAGCCCCATATGACTTGGCAAAAGTTAAGCTCCGGAGCCTAATAATTGCGGTCTCACGCCAACACAAAAGCTGGGAATGGAAGCGTGTAGGTAACCAATTAATGTAACAACTGGTGTTCAGGAGACTATAGAAGTTTTTAACTCAATCTTTTCCAGGTCTGATAAGCATCTGTGGGCCACAACCATGGAGCAATCTGTGGGTTGGGAAACACAGCTCACTGCTTGCTAACGCAGAAGCTGAAATACGACCTATCGCAGCTCACCCCAACTTTCCAAAACAGATTTATTTGAGCTCATACAATTCATAAAGGATTCTTTGTTGTGCATTGATTACAAACCCAACCCCTATATGAATGACAGTTATTATTTTTTCTAGTTTCCACTTGTGTCAGTGGGAATGAGATCTATCGTCTCATTCCGAGGCAGTTAACATGTACATTATAGCCTGCCTGCCTGGGGAGAGATAGACAGGAATGACGAGTAGAATAGAAGGGTTATCAATCTAGACAATGCTTGTGAGACTAAATAAGTTGGACTCCAGACGATACTACTAACAAACCAAGCGAGAGATCTGTGCAGCTGCTGCTGGATGTGTGTTAGCTCACAGAGCATGGTTCTAGTCTGGATACCAGTGTCTCCACTTCCATAGCTGAGAGCAGGACAGACTATGTACAGGGTACTGACTCTTAGCCGGTTCATCATTCATTGAACCAAAAGTCTCATTGGACAAAAGTTGCAGGAACTTCTCATTACTATTCATAGATGAAGCTTATTACTTTGGGCAGGGAGGAACGTCACATCAGTCTGACTAGGGTGAGTATATCACATGTTGCAAGTATGCGGCAATTTAAATATTTAATATTAATTTCGTGTGTTATGGTTCATGTATACCTGGTGGTAAGAGGTTAGTAGTCTAATTGGCCGGAATCGTACTAGAATAGAACATTGCAAGCCACAACCTGTAGTTAACAACAAGGGGGGCCTTTGTGTATGTTGTAAAAACCGCAGGGATGTTGTGAAATTAGGATTAATATTGAAGATTATCAGAGTGCAAGGGGCATGGACCTCTGTGGTCCCTGCTGCATGTATTGGTGGAGGGGTGTAAGTAAGCCACTTTGTGTATGCTGTTAGTAGCAGCAGGACTGTGAAATAGAGGATTTATATTCCAGAATGTAGCACTCAAGTGCACTGGGGGGGTCCTACACTGCTGGGCTACTTGTCTCTTGTATATGTGCCTTATCAGCCACTTTGTTCTTTAGGCGGATAATAAATCCTGAAATATTTCTAACAATTTTGCAAAAAGTATAAAAAAGTTGCAGAGTGTTGGGTTACAGCTTGGCTTCAGGGACCACAGGTCTTGTTATAAACTTGCTGCGTCCTCTGTTTTATAGTGTCCTATTTATCGTCAAGACAGGGGTACAGCGTACCTAAGACAGTGCAGTGGTGTACTATGTGCAGTTCCTGTGTAGGTGCAGGGGGGCCGCAGATTCATGAATTGGCACCCCCCCCTGCACTGCTTCGACAATCTCTTGATAATATGTGGCGCAGGTTCCGTATAGAACGGACGGGGCGACCATCATGAAAGTGAGAAATTTGGTTCGCGCATGAAGAATCAGGCAGCAGCAGACACAAAGGGTTCACGTGCAGAAACAGAAATGTGGCGCTGGACACAAGGCAGTGAAAGCAGTCTGCACTGAAAAGAGTGTGCAAAGTCCCACAGAAAACATGGCGCTCGGCCTAAATAATTGGCCACTTGACTTTCCTATAGTATTCTGAGTATATTTATCCTGTAGCCAGCAGGGGCGTGGCTTTAAGCCAGTGACCCCTCCCACAACAGCCTGACCCCCGCTCTCCCCACGACTCTGAACTGCTCAAGATAAGTGCAGGAGCTGCTGGGAGAAGATGCACAGATATTCTGTTGGTTTTTTTACAATTATCCAACTTCTGCAGGCGGCCAAGACATGAACCACTATGCTTCATTAGGAAGCTGAAGCGGACGCCTCTGCACGCAGTCTGCTACCATGTCTAGGCATTTTAGGACTTAGCTGTTTATAGAAATTTACATTCCAGAACACTCAGCATAGTCATACAAAGACGACGTGCCACATATCACGGGCTAAGACCGTGAGACTAACAGCGACTGTAGCGCTGCCGAGTGTGCATGTAACTTTACCTAGCTCCATTGAAAACTCATCAGCATAGTGTGGTGGCGTGGTTGTGCTGAGAACCTAAGGGGGATCCCGCAGTGGTCACCACCCCCCACCCCAACCTGCCCCCTTTGCACAAACCAATAGCTTGAACAAATTTGATACTATAAGGCACTTAAAATGTTTATCATTCTAACAGAAGACCCCGAGATATGTGCAGCTGCCCCTTCATGTGGTTAGCGTCAAAGAGCATTGTCTACACTGGATACAATTGTTTCTTTCAGGGCCAGAGTGACCCTGTACACAGCTAGTCCCTGCTTCAAGCTGAGAAGTGGAGACAGTTGTATCACGGCTGGACAGCTTGTGAGCTAAACACGACCTGCACACAGGACCTGATAATGCTAACAAACCCAGCAGGAGAGATCTGTGCAGCTGTGATGTGTTTAGGCTCACGAGCATTGTTACGTGGACTCAATGTCTCCATTCAGAGGCAGTGACCACTGTACTAGCAGTCCGGCTTCGCTGAGAAATAGAGCCCTATGTATCCAGTCTAGACAAGATCGTGAGCTAAATATCCTGGACTCCAGATGGATACATTGTAAACCAACAGCAGAAGAATTGAGCGTGTCAGCCTGCATGCTAGAAGACTTGAATGGGGCGGGAAAAACGCGCGTGAAACGCAAAAGTAGAGCGTGCTGCGATTTTGACGCGCGTCAAAACAAATGCAAGCACGCGCGTGAAAAACAACGCAAATGAGGAAAGACCCATTGGAAACCCAATGGGACAGAGTGCAATGCAAGTTCTGCGCGTCAAAAGCACGCGCAGAACTCGCGCGTGAAAAACGCTAGTGTGGAAGGGGCCTTAGTGAATCGCGCCGGACCCGAATCCTCGTCAGAAAACGCACCACAGGATCGCGATGGGACCGGGTAAGTAAATGTTCCCCAATGAAACACAAACAAATATATAGCGGTGCAATATTATCACAATACCCATAACAACCTATATGCAGTCTGACTTAAGCCCAGGCAGTATTATTATTATTATTAACCCCTTAACGCTCTGCGCCGTAGCTCTACGGCGCAGAGGTATAGGGAATGTATGAAGAGGGCTCACGGGCTGAGTCCTCTTCATACAAGGGTGGGGTTGTTGCATATTGCAAACCCCCACCGCTAATAACCGCGGTTGGTGCTTGCACTGATCGCGGCTATTAACCCTTTCAATTTAAAAGACTTCTTTATTACGATCGCCGCGCTCCCGAATGTCATCGGGGGCCGGCGATCGGTTACCATGGTAGCCTCGGGTCTTCGTTTGACCCAAGGCTACATGGCTTCTGCAGATTCGTTACAATGAGCCAGTGGCTCATTGTAATGAATGAGCTGCAAAAATGCCATATATTGCAATACAGAAGTATTGCAGTATATGGTAGGAGCGATCTGACCATCTAGGGTTAATGTACCCTAGATGGTCTAAAAAATAGTGAAAAAAAAAACGGTAACAAAGAACAAAAAATGAACTAAAAGATAAAAAAAGCAATCACCCCCCCTTCCCTAGAACGATATAAAACATAATAAACAGTAAAAAATCACAGACACATTAGGTATCGCCGCGTCCCAAAATGCCCGATCTATCAAAATATAAAAACGGTTACGGCCGGCGGTGACCTCCGAGACGGGAAATGGCGCCCAAATGTCCGAAATGCGACTTTACACCTTTTTACATCACATAAAAAATGGAATTAAAATGACCCCTCACCACATCTCCGTGCACCAAAGTATGAAAAAGTTATTAGCGTCAGAAGATGGCCAAAATGTTTTTTTTCCTTGTTGTACACATTCGTTATTTTTGAAAATGTATTAAAACACAAAAAAAAAGGTATAAATTTGGTATCGCCGCGATCGCACCGAACCCAAAGAAAAAGTGAGGGTGTATTTTGAGTGCACAGGCAAAGTCGAAAAAACTGAGCCCACAAGACAGTGACGCAATGCGGTTTTTTTTTCCATTTTTCCACATTGGAATTTTTTTCAGCTTCGCAGTACACGGCATGTAAAAAAATAACATTACGGAAAAGTAAAAATTGTTACGCACAAAATAAGCCACAGGTCTGTTACACGTAAAAAATGAAAAAGTTATGGATTTTTGAAGGTGGAGAGCGAGAAATGAGCGAAAAAACCCTGCGTCCTTAAGGGGTTAATATTATTACATTATTACTGATGTTCCCTTACATTTACTTTACAAAGAAAATGACTTCATTTTCCAGGATATTTTTTAGTTGCAGAAAAAGGAACTGCTATGGGGTCCACTGCAGCCCCATCCCCATGCAAATTGTATAATTCATTAAATATATACACATTGATGATATGTTCTGTATATGAGTCTGGGGGTGTCTCAAGTTGTGATGTAGTGACACCCAGTGGTCGCGTCCTCACACTACAAGAAGGAGCTCTCATGTTTAGAACAGACGTTTCCTAGATTCCTCTAGAACGTAATGAATTTTTATGGATGCTTTTTTTTACATAGTTTTTACATTGTTTGTATAATATATGATATAATTTATACTTTTAACTCTTAAGTGTTTATATCTTTCTATAACCTTTCCAGATGAAGATGATATTTTGGACCAAACTCCATATAGGATTTAGCTGTATTGCATTGCACAGCTAAACTTATAGTAGGCTCTGCGGTCTCTCCACTTTCCACCATGCACAGTGCTGTACATTGTATAGTGGTTGTGCTTGGTATTGTAGCTCAGCATTATTTACTTCAATGGGACAGAATCACAACCAGGCATTGGACCTTCAGAGATCACATGTCTATCACCTTTACCGCAGGGGATTGATTTTTTTGAACCCAGGAAACCTCTTTAGAGCATCTACGTTTTCCATGGATTGAAGACACTTTGGGCTTTAAGAATATGCGCCATTGTAGTCTGTAGTCTGCTCTGCAGATTTTTTTTTCTACGACCTTTGTTTTAAAGGGAACTTGTCAGCAGAATTTTTACTACCAAACACTTCCGGACAACCCCTTTAAATATGGTTATTGTTCCTACATCTACTCCTCCCTAAACTAATTGGCTGGAGGGACTGTAGGAAATTTAAATGGACAGAACACAGAAGTGAAGATAACCCCCTACACCCTACCCCCACACTGCATTTTGGAAGCTACAATCCTGTAATATAAATCCATATATCACAGTCCTGCTGCTACTTACAACATAAACAAAGATCTGATTACACATCTCTCCTGGGACAATAACTAACAATGGCTGCAGAGAGCACAGAATACAGCACCCACCCAACACCCCCCCAGTTCACTTCTGGAGCTGCAATCCTAGCAACAGTCCTGCTGCTACTATCAACATACAGAAAGATATGATTACACATCTCTCCAGGGACATTACCTAACAATGGCAGCAGTGGACATCCAATTTTCAGAACTTTTACGGATTGATCCTTTCTACAGGTTTAGCTTATGTCTGTGACTTCCTGCATCCTACATGCCAGTCTATGATCATGAGACCACCATGTGGGACGGCTGTAATACACAATGGAGGTCGGGATTTCCTGTTGTTTGTCTTACAATTTCCCCTTCTGCAGGCGGCCAAGACTCTGACCCTGTGTTTCGTAGGGAAGTCATGGCGGCGCCTTTAACATCTGTATTGTAAGTTTACATAAATAGTGATTGATTAACCCCCATTATAAATGCAAGGCTTTCCTGCTGCCATCACTAGGCATGTTGTACTGCCATGTAGCAGAGCTGAGGTGGTTATAAGAGACAATGGGGGTCATTTACTAAGGGCCCGATTCGCGTTTTCCCAACGTGTTACCCGAATATTTCCGATTTGCGCCGATTTCCCCTGAATTGCCCCGGGATTTTGGCGCTGGCATGCACGCAACGGAAATCGGGGGGCGTGGCCAAACGAAAACCCGACGGATTTGGAAAAACCGCCGCATTTAAAACAAAAAATCTGTCGCGGAGCTTGCGCTTACCTTCACTCAGCCCGAGCCGGTGAACTCCAGCGCGCTCCGATGCTTTTCAGCGCCGCAGCGCCACCTGGTGGACGGCAGAGGAACTACTTTAATAAATCCCGGCCGGACCAGAGAACGCGCCGCTGGATCGCGAATGGACTGGGTAAGTAAATCTGCCCCATGCGGCGGTTTTTCCGAATCCGTCGGGTTTGCGTTCGGCCATGCCCCCCGATTTCCGTCGCGTGCATGCCAGCGCCGATGCGCCACAATCCAATCACGTTTCAGGGGAAATCGGCGCAAATCGGAAATAATCGGGTAACACGTCGGGAAAACGCAAATCCGGCCCTTAGTAAATGACCCCCAATTACTGATTTGGCAAAAGTTAGCTGGAGCCTAATAACTTGCGGTCACGCAACAAAAGCCATGGAATGGGAAAGCTGGGTAACAATTAATGTTAACAACTGGTGTTCAGGAGACTATAGAAGCTTTTACTCATCTTTCCCAGGTCCTGATAAGCCTCTGTGCCAACCTATGGAGCAATCTGTGGGTTGGGAAACACATCACTGCTTGCTTAAGCAGAAGCTGAAATACTGACCCTATCAGCAGTCACCCAACTTTCCCAAAACAGATTAATTTAGCATCATACAATTTCCTAAAGGATTCTTTTGTTGTGCATTGATACAACCCAACCCCTATATGAATGAAAAGTTATATTTTTTTCTAGTTCTCCACTTGCTGTCAGTGAATGAGATCTATCCCGTCTCCATTCCGAGGCAGTTAACCTGTACATATATAGTCCTGCCCCTGCCTGGGAAGAATAGACAGGAATTGACGAGTAGAATAGAAGGGTATCCACTCTAGACAATGCTCTGTGAGCTAAAAATAAGTCTGGACTCCAGACAGATACATTATAACAAACCAGCAGAGAGATCTGTGCAGCTGCTGCTGATGTGTTTAGCTCACAGAGCATTGTCTAGTCTGGATACAAGTGTCTCCACTTCATAGCTGAGAGCAGGACTAGCTATGTACAGGGTCACTGCCTCTGAACGGTTCTCATTCATTGAACCAAAAAGTCTATTACAAAAGTTGCAGAACTTCTCATTACTATTCTCATAGATGAAGCTTATTATCTTTGGGACAGGAGGACACTGTCACATCAGTCTGACTAGGGTGAGTATATCCATGTGCAATGTATGCCAATTTAAATATTTTAATATTAATTTTCTGTGTTTATGGTTCATGTTACCTGGTGGTAAGTAGGTTAGTAGTCTAATTGGCCGACTCGGTAGAACATTGCAGAGCCAGACTCCTGTAGTTAACAAAAGGGGGGCCTTTGTGTATGTTGTAAAAACAGCAGGATTGTGAAATATGGATTAATATTTGAAGATTCTCAGAGTGCACAGGGGCATGACCTCTGTGGTCCCTGCTGCCATGTATTGTGGAGGGATTTGTAATAAGACCTTTGTGTATGCTGTTAGTAGCAGCAGGACTGTGAAATGAGGATTTATATTCCAGCAATGTAGCCACTCCAAGTGCCCTGGGGAGGGTCCTCACACTGCTGTGCTCTCTGCTCTTTGTATTAATGTGCCTTACAGCCCTTTGTTCTAGCGGATAATAAATCCTGAAAATATTTCTACACATTTTGCAAAAAGTTATAAAGTTGCCAGTAGTGTTGGTGTTCAGCTTGGGCTTTCACGGGACCACAGGGTCTTGTTATACAACCTGCTGCTCCTCTTGTTCTATAGTGTCCTATTATTCTTCAAGACAGGGGTCCACAGTACCTAAGAACAGTGCAGTGTGTACTATGTGCAGTTCCCTGTGTAGTGTGCAGGGGGCGCCAGATTCATGAATTGGCACCCCCTGCACTGCTCAGACAATTCTCTCTGATAAATGTGGCGCACGGTCCGTATGAGCACGGGGGCGCCCATTTCAGTGCAGAAATTTGTGTCGCATGAAGAATAGTGCAGCCGCAGCACAAAAGGGTCACGTGCGACAGAAATGTGGCGCGGACACAAGCAGTGCAAGCAGTCTGCACTGAAAAGAGTGTGCAAAGTCCCACAGAAAACTGGCGCTCGGTCCTTAAATATTGGCCATAGACTTTCCCTATAGGTTATTCTGAGTATATTTATCCTGTAGCCAGAAGGGGCGTGGCTAAGCAGTGACCCCTCCCACACACAGCCTGACCCCGCTCTCCCCATGACTCTGCTGCTCAGAGATAAGTGCAGGAGCTGCTGGGAGAAGATGCACAGGATATTCCTGTTGTTTTTCTTACAATTTCCCCTTCTGCAGGCGGCCAAGATCCTGACACTATGCTTCATAGGTAAGTCATGGCGGCGCCTTTAAGATCTGCTACATGTCTAGGAATTCTTAGGACTTAGTTTTTATAGAAACTTTACATTCCAGAACACTCAGCATAGTAATACAAAGACGACTGCACATATCACAGGGCTAAGAATGTGCAGACTACACTGATGTAGCCAATACAAAATACACAATATACAATACAAAATACACAATATACAATATCCAATGCACAATATCTAATACAAAATACACAATATACAATACAAAATACACAATATACAATATCCAATCAATATCCAATACACAATATACAATACAAATACATAATATACAATACACAATATACAATACACAAAGCTATCATATCGTGCTGCAATAAAAACCATCTAGGATAAACAATGTATAATATGACCAAAAGTTCCAGCAACCTGTAATTATGGGGAATGTGGGAAGAGCCCCACGCGTATCGCCACAACCGCGGTTTCTTCCGGGGCTGAGCTTTAAGTTTGCAATTTTCGAGTATCATGGGGCGAATACTCTCACTCAGTCACTGCGTGGCCTCCTGTCATAGTGGCCGAACTGTTTGTAGTGGTGAAGGGGTTAAAGGAACACACTAAATGTATAAGGGGAGCCCAATGTGTGTCCGCACTGTATCCGAATATGTTAGTGGACTGAAATGTCAGGAAAATTTACTGACAGACATCAATGAACAATGTCCAACAATACAGACCATAGATAAATGTTTGAAATTTTTTTTTTGCTTTTATCGTATTTTTCGGACTATAAGGGGCACTAAAAATCCTTTAAGGTGCGCCTTATAGTCCAGTGCGCCTTATATATGAACCGTACTTACAGACAACAGCTGCCTTGAACTGTGCACAGGTCTGCCACCTGCTGGTCATTCATCCTTATAATCAGGTGCGCCTTATACTCCGGGGCGCCTTATATATGAACCTAGACGTTTTAGCAGGCATTTATTGATGGTGCGCCTTATACTCCGGTGCGCCTTATAGTCCAAAAAATACTTCAATATTCATAAATATACTAACATCTTCTCAGTGTTCGTAGTAATTTCATCATCACATATAATATAGCTTGCAGAATATTGTTTCATAGTGAGTGTAACCATAAAGAATATATATTTCTCGCTAGATTCAGCGCAGTCCACAGTATAAATGGTATACAGGCGGTCCCCTACTTAAGGACACCCGACTTACAGACAACCCATAGTTACAGACGGACCCCTCTGCCCACTGTGACCTCTGGTGAAGCTATCTGGATGCTTTAAAATAGTCCCAGATTGCAATAATCAGCTTAAAATTGTATGTAATGAAGCTTTATTGATAATTCTTGGTCCTATTACAGCAAAAAAATTTGAAACTCCAATTGTCACTGGGGCAAAAAAAAAAATTGTCGGGAACTACAATGATAAAATATACAGTTTCGACTTACATACAAATTCAACTTAAGAACAAACCTACAGTCCCTATCTTGTATGTAACCCGGGGACTGCCTGTATACATTCACATATCTTCAGACCTCGGGCAGAGACTCCTCAGGCTGTTGGATCAAGCTCCATGTGGCTCACCCAACCTGATCCAACAGCCTGGAGTGTGAGTCTCTGCCCGAGGTCTGAATTTGCAATGCAGACACTTCTTAAATACCTGTGCAAGCCGTGTAATCCTCGAAAAAGGTGCACAGTCCGACGATAGTGAGCTGCGCAACCCTTAGTAAATGAGCCCCATTGTGTCCCATATTTATCTCTTTCACTGATAACTTGTGGTTCCAGACCTTCACTTATGTCCTTCCAAACCACATATTATAGAGAATTGTGGACATCTCTGCAGCACTGCACCTCCTTATAATTTTGGGGGTGCTATAGACCCCACAGAAGCAGCTTGTGATTACTTTTCTGTAGCCCTAATAGGTATATTTCTGTTCTGCTGTGGGTGACCATACATTACACCTAAAGGAGATGGTTTATGACATGGCATCAGTGCTAACAACCTGGATACAGGACAGTTTTAGGGGGTTGAAATACAGGGATGTGGAGGGGGATTGTCTTAGTACACCTATATGTATTTCAGGAGGGTTAGTTGTACTTAGTTGTACCCCTAAAGTTCCCCCTTCCCTCTCCATGCCTCTGTGTATCATCCTAAGTCACTTTTGCTCCCCCTGGAAAAGCTGTTTAACCCCATCACCCCTAACCCAGTCCATCTCCAGCACAGCAGGTCCTGTGGGGAAAGGGACATTGACTTTGGTTACTTCCACCATTGATAAATATTTGTCTCTTTTCTCCCGAAAACAGCTCCACACCTGTCTATAGGTTGTGTCTGTAGCTCTGCTCCATGGGAATGGATGGGCTGCTATACCCCACACCACCTCTGGACAGGTGTGGACGGAGCTGTTTTAGGGAATTCTGCAATATCCCTTTAAAAGAATTTATATCATTCCTCCTTCCTGTTATTCCGGAAAAAAGATCTGACATTTCATCAATTCCTTGTGATAATGTTTAACCAGGCCTATCAATCAATAACAGATCCCCGGGAAGGTGAAATCTCGAAAATGTCAGAACAAAACCTCTTCTGTGGGGCCAGAGAAAGCAAAAAAGGAGCGATACAGCGATAACTGCGCACAACTGCTCCATCTCCTAACATGAAGCCATTGCCACCCACCGTGCCAGATTTACCCATGAGTTAGTGTGCCCCCCCTTGATGGAGTAATGGGGGAAATAGGTGCAATTTCTGGGTGTGTGCCAGGAATTGCGCCTATTTCAGGGTTTGTACACCCGATTTCAGGCTTACAAGCCGAGATAAATGTCACCCAATGTTCTACGGCTTTTGTGACTGATTGGCAAACGTGATCAGAAAATAGTATTTTTATACAATGCTTCCAATGAAACCAATTTTTTCCCATTTGTTAATTTTATGTGGTTATAAGAATTTGTCCATAGCTTTTCCTCACTATGTCACAAAATTTTGCAAGAATCAGTTACTCTGCCTAGGACTCGCCCACAAGGCTGGTTTGATGTAATTTTTAATTTTTTTTACATTTTTGGTGCAAATGCTTCAAAATCGACTTCTCAAAATGTCACATCTCGCTCCATAATTCTAGTTCTGTGTTACATTGATAGAGCTACGGCCAAAAGAGTATCACATGGCCCATTCAGTAACCGCAGCAATCACGCAGCTTTCTCCTTTCCACTTGTCATTGATGTGACTACCCCTCTACATCTATACATCTAAGTCCAGGTCAGGTATATATAATACCCCATTATGTGGCCAACCATCATGTCATTTCCTTGCACAGTGATGATCTGGGACCCCTGGATATACAGGAACTGATGCCTGGCCATTAAAGGGGATCTTAACCCCTTTATTTTGATACTTCTAAAGGGGATAAGATCCTGATCTGTGGAGAGCCGACCCCTGGTCCCAGAATCTTTTAATGTTCTGCCGGGTCATACAACGACAGCAGATCCTAGAAGTAGATGTCTCTGTCCGCTGTGTAGTGGCTGTTCCATGGTGCTTCAAACTCACCTCTCATATATCTTCATGGGTGTCGAACCCCCTCCCCACAACTAGTTATTCACCTGGAGGGTAAAATGCATAGGAGTGGAAAACCCCTTTAAAGGAAATCTACCATCAAAATCCATCATGATAAACCATTTCTCATAGATACAGACCCCATGACTGCGGTAATCTTCTTATATGTGTTATCCATGGCCTCCTTCCTTCTATAATCAACTTTTATATTAATACTAATGAGCCTGAAGGGCTCTGTGGGGTGTTACCAGACCCTCTCCATACTGTAGTTTCAAAGGCTGTTACAATGGCTCACCCTTCCCTTTTGCTCTCCCGGCACTTCGCCCCTGCCTCTGCCTGAGGATGTTTCAGCCCACATTGGGAGGGGGGAATACTCCTGCACACTGTAACAGCCTGTGAAGCTACAGCATGGAGGGGCTCTGGTAACAACCCTCATTGGCATAATTTAAAAAGCTGATGTTAGAAGGTAGGAGGCCATGGATAACAAATATAAGATGATTACGACAGTCACAGTGCCTGGATCTATGAGTGTTTATCCAATAGTTGGCCGATATCACCTCTGCACAAGGAGATATAGGTACACCCTTTCAATTATTTCCATTCCTGTTGTGTTCTATGAGGTTGATGATTTTTCTCTGTGCCCTCCAGATGGCTGGCACGGCTCGACATGACCGCGAGATGGCAATGCAGGCGAAGAAGAACCTATCCGGCTGCACAGATCCGCTAGAGAAGCTTCGTCTCCAGTGTCTGGCGCGAGGCTCTGCTGGAATCAAAGGGCTGGGGAGGTGAGAACCCGGTGTACCCAGGACTACTAAATGGGGCAGATTTACTTACCCGGTCCATTCACGATCCAGCGGTGCGTTCTCTGCGCTGGAATCGGGTCCGGCCGGGATTCATTAAGGTAGTTCCTCCGCCGTCCACCAGGTGGCGCTGCTGCGCTGAAAAGCATCGGAACGCTCTGGAGTTCCCCGGCTCGGGCTGAGTGAAGGTAAGTGCAAGCTCCGCGACAGATTTTTTGTTTTAAATGCGGCGGTTTTTCCGAATCCGTCGGGTTTTCGTTCGGCCACGCCCCCCCATTTCCGTTGCGTGCATGCCAGCGCCGATGCGCCACAATCCGATCGTGTGCGCCAAAATCCCAGGGCAATTCAGGGAAATCGGCGCAAATTGGAAATATTCGGGTAACACGTCGGGAAAAAGCGAATCGGGCCCTTAGTAAATGACCCCCAATATGTACTTATTACCCCCACAAAATTTTCTCTGAATTCCTATGCTCCAGATATTTGTAGAGTCTTTAAAGGGTTAATATAGGATCTTTTGTGGTGCCTTATTCCTGGTGGCACCATAAGTGGTGAGGAGCTCCATCACCGGCCTCATCAGTCATGGGCAAGGATGGTGACGGAGCAGCAGTGACATCTCTAGCTCATTTGACTGTATTCTCTGTATACACAGTGCATTGGAATATGTGCGCTTTATGGCTGCTGCAATTAAAGGGTGGGCACTGAAAGAGAAATAATAGAGAAATGAGACATTAGCCCCTCCCCTACAGAGCAGTAGATGTCAGGGGAGCTGCATACACTTCCTTATCTGTGTATATACTGTATGTTGTTACTATCATATCATCTCCTGCATCCTCTTATTATACTGAGAAGGCTCTGCTCATTCTGTCCCAGTCTACACAGAGTCATAAATGTTCTCATCTTTTTACAGAGTATTTAAGATCATGGACGACGATAACAGCAGGTCGCTGGATTTTAAGGAATTTTTAAAAGGACTAAGTGACTATGGTGTGATGATAGATAAAAATGAAGCTCAGCAGCTTTTTTCCATATTCGACAAAGATGGAAGCGGAACAATAGACTTTGATGAATTCTTGGTCACATTGAGGGTGAGTGACCGTGATAAAAATTAGTGTTGTGTGTGTCTGTCTTTGCCAAATTTTTTTGTAGCTCATTTGAGCATTGTCTAGATTGGATACAATTGTCTCCACTTCTCAGCTGAGAGCAGGACTAGCTATGTACAAGGTCACTGCCTCTGAATGGAGAAAATTGTTTTCTGTGTAGACAATGCTCTGTGAGCTAAAACGCCTGAACTATAGACTGATACATAGTAGCAAACCAGCAGAGAGATCTGTGCAGCTGCTTCTGATATGTTTAGCTCACAGAGCATTGTCTAGACTGGATACAATTGTCTCCACTTCTTAGCTGAGAGCAGGACTAGCTATGTACAGGGTCACTGCATCTGAATGGAGACAATTGTATCCAGCCTAGACAATGCTGTGTGAGCTAAACACATCAGCAGCTGCAGAGATCTCTCTGCTGGTTTGTTACAATGTATCAGCCTGGAGTACAGGCTGTTTAGCTCACAGAGCATTGTCTAGACTGGATACAATTATTAGGGTCACTGCCTCTGAATGAGAACCTTCTTTCTTCCATATTCTTCCAGCCGACTATGTCAAATGCAAGGAAGGAGATAATCATGCAGGCGTTTCGGAAGTTGGATAAAACTGGGGATGGAGTAGTCACCATTGAGGATTTACGAGGTGTGTACAACGCAAAATACCATCCGAAGTATCAGAACGGGGAGTGGACAGAAGACCAAGTTTTTAGGAGTTTTCTAGACAACTTTGATTCTCCGTATGATAAAGACGGTCAGGTAAGTAACGACATGATCACGTGTTCTAGGAAACTAGTAAATTTAGAACAAACATAAAATAGTGGAATGAGGACAGTGTGGCCACTGGAGGGGAGGAGGAACGAGGACACTGTGGCTTATGGGGGGCTTATGAGGGTAGTGTGGCTACCTGGGGGGGGGGGTTGTGAGGACACTGTGGCTACCGGGAGGGGGATGAGGAGACTGTGACCACCAAGGAGAGGGGGGTTGAAGACAGTGTGGCTACTGGAGGAGGATAGTGTGACTACTGGAGTAGGGGGGCAATGTGGCTACTGGGGGAGGGGGGAGTGTGGATACCTTGACAGTGTAGCTTCCAGGTGGGGAGGCAGTGTGGATCAGTACATGAGTTTACTGAAAAGGGGCCCACTAAGGCTCTGTCACCCAGGGCCTACTTAAACCTGAAACCGGTCCTGTGTGCAGGTTACACCCAAAAGAGAATATCCCCAATGACAACAGTGTTTGCTGTTTGTTACCAGCATCAGCACTGTATGCTTCCCCTACCCTCATATCTCACTGTATCTTCAGTGAGTTTGTGGAGAAATTTAACAACCACATCTTATACATTTTCCATATACACATTTCTGCTTAGATGTCAATCATTTTGATATATGGTGGTAACTTTGCTATATTTCCTGTTTCTGATCAAATTTATACTGTAAAAAAAAAATCTGATTACTAATACAGCAGACATTGATACATGCACTGTGAGTACAGCCAAGCCCCCCTTCCTCCTCAATTCCCTTATCTCTGGGAAGGGATCCATTTCCATGACCACTTGTTCAGCTGCCCCCTGGTACTGTGCACTAGAGCCAGGAGGAAGCAGTTTGGCAGCAATCACTGTGTTGCCGCCTGCACTAGTAATCAGATTTTTTGAATCATAAAAGTAGGTCTAAAACCTCGATGAGTGACCACATAAACCTGTTATTACAGAAAGTATTACTTAACCCATGTTCATCTCCTCCAGGCCCCTGAAAAGTTCTGTGGACAGATAAGTTTGGAGAGACAAAAAGTTGCATAACTCTTATGTTCTAACCATAACAGGTGACTCCGGATGAATTCACAAACTACTATGCTGGTGTCAGCGCCTCCATCGATACGGACGTTTACTTCATCACCATGATGAAGAACGCCTGGCGACTATAAGTGTAATTACACCCCCCATTGTCAGCTTCCTCACTAACCCTGCTGCACGTGTCGCGCTGGTCGCAGCGCTGGCTCATGCAGTGGACTAACCAATTTTACTAACCGTCACTAAATACATAGCTTAATGACCATATTTCACAAAAATTCTAATATTAACATTTTATTCTTTTGTTTATATTTAATTCCATCCGGTATTTTACCTGTATCACAGCATTCACAGATGCATTCAAATTTGGGGGTGGAGCTTCCTTGCCAGAAGGTGCAACTTACTGCAGAATAATTAATTAGTGGGTTCAAAGGGAGCTGTAGGAATTCCTTCATTGTGAGCTCCCCCTAGTGGTGGTGTCAAGAAGATAGAATTTTATGTTTCACTTGCATGTTTTCAAAGAAGCTTTAAATCATGATAAACCAGGGACACTTACTCATAGATCCAGGCACCGTGACTTCTTATATTTGCTATCCATGACCTCCTTCTATCTACAATCAGCATTGAAAATTTTGCTAATGAGCCAGAAAGGCTCTTGGGGTATTACCAGAGACCCTCCATGCTATAGCGTCACTACCCCCTGCTCTCTCAGCAGTTCCCCCCTCCTTCTGCCAAATGTAATCTCACACAGTGGTAGAGGAGAATTGCCCCTGCACTGCGTAACAGCCTAAGAAGCTACACCTCATAAAAGTTGATTTTTGAAGGAACGAAGCTATAGATAACAAATATAAGAAGATTACCACAGTCCTGGTGCCTGGATTTATGAGGAAGTGTCCCTGGTTTATCAGGATGGATTTTGATCGTAGATTTCCCTTAACTCCATCACTTGATAATGACCACAAAGATGCGATTTGTAATATGTTATAATTTGCACCAAAAAGCTGCACTAAGATTCCTTTACATCTCTTGTAAAAAGAAATGGGTGTGGCTCCACAAGAAGGGGGTGTGTCTTAAAATGCCAGTCTTCAGAATATAGTATGTTTATCTAGTATAGCTAACAAATAGTCTTATACTTCAGCAGATTTATCATCATATGACTGTTGTATAATTTACAAAATTTTAGACAATATTACCTCCCAAAAATCTGCTCCAAAATATCTTCCCCTGCTGTGATCTGTCAGTTCAGTTTCCCTGCAGCGCCACCACTGGTGAAGTAGAGTATTACAATATGTTCATTCACTTAAATGAGACGTCTGTTAAATACAGGTCACAATGGGTCCTCCAGAGATGAGGGTCCCAAACATAGAGCTTAGAAATCCCTAAAAATTGGGTATGAAAATGTTTTTTTATGCTGGAAACCCCTTGTATAACCTATTAACATATATGCAATCATTATATATTACCCACAACCACCTTGGACTACCGTAGATAATGGATATCTGTATTAACCCCTTTATCATTCATGACCACCACAGATTAATATCATTATTAACCCATTCATCATCCTGGACCACCATATGTAGTTATCAATTGATAAACCTCTGCAAACCGCCAGGAGCATGGAGCGACTATGTCCTCTAACCTCTAGCCCAACTGGTATGCTGTAGGATACGATATAGATAGAAGTGGGCACACGAAGGACAACGGTCGGCCACCGCTATGCTCTTTCACATCAGTCAGGTGTATAAAAAGTAGAAGCATCAGAAAATCTATTTTGAATTTGGATATGAATTCTATACATTTTATATAAATTGGGATGATTGTTATCAAAAAATGGAACAACTTACTTACCGTATTTTTCGGACTATAAGGCGCACAGAAAATCCTTTAATTTTCTCAGAAATCAAAGTTGCGCCTTATAGTCCAGTGTGCCATATATATGAACCGTACTTACTGCCACCTGCTGGTCATCCATCCTTATATATGAACCGCACTAACAGACAACAGCTGCCTTGAACTGTGCACAGGTCTGCCACCTGCTGGTCATTCATCCTTATATCAGGTGCGCCTAAATAATCTAGTGCGCCTTATATATGAACCTAGACGTTTTAGCAGGCATTTATTGATGGTGCGTCTTATAATCCTTCCTGTGCGCCTTATAGTCCGAAAAATAAGTTACAAAATTCTTGTTGTTTTGTGTTTAGGGCTCCAATGCATCTTAAAGGGGTTGTCTTAAGTTTGTTTGTTATCTGTAATACAAAGAATAGGGGATAACAATCTGGTCCGTGGGGACTGCCTGAGAAAGCCGAGCTCGTAGATTAGTGGACCACTAATCTATGAGCTCGGCTTTCTCAGGCAGTCCCATAGACATGGAACGGAGAGATAGGACTTGACCTGCCGCTCCATCAATTAGTGGGAACCCTGGCCCTCATTTTCGTGATCGGTGGTCCCAATTCCCACATTTTTATCCTCCATTCTGTAGAGAGGGATCAATCTTATTAATGGAGAATTTTGAAGACCTTCAGTAATGATGTCAATTTAATTAACACAATTTTTGCATCTATTAATGATAATTATATAAATAACGTATGACTATTAATCCTCAATTTAACCCAATCTGTTCAATATCCTTCAATTTTCTGGAATGTGGTGATGGGTGATATAGAACTTTCTATCTGTTTTACATTGTGGTTCCCGTCCTGCATGAAGGACCTTGTATTTTAAAGTGTCAATCCTTACTACCAGGTAACTGGAGGATCTGCGGGAAAATTCATCAAAACTGATTTAACTGAGGAAAGTGAAAATGGAGCATATGCTTTATGCCTTTTGCCTTTCTATAAGTGCCCGAAAAATTCTAAACTATTCTCCTATTTAGTTGAAACAGTTGACAAATGGGGAGGGGTCATCCCAATAAGACTAGGGATCACAAAAGAAAGCACAGAAAGCCTCCTAGAGACCTAGATAAATAATAGACAACCCAAAAGTTTGGGAATCCTCTGGGGTGCTGCAAAAGCTTCTGCAAAACAGCTCTAAGTAAAAGCAAATTTAACCATGTAGACTGCAGCCAGGTGTTGTCCCTAGAGAGATGTGTAATCAGACCTTTGTGTACGGCATGATGTTAGTAGCAGCAGGACTGATTTATAGTCCAGGATTGCAGCTTCTCCAAATGCACTCGGGATGCCCCGTTGTGCACTGTCCATGGAGAGATGTTGTGATGTTTCCAGACCCTAGAAGGGGACACAAGGTCAACTAATTATCGTTTTTATAGAAACTCCCTGACGCACAGGTCTGGCAGACACAGGAAGGGAGTTACAGTTGTCCACGCAACCTCTAGTATAGCACAACACTTGACCACAACCCTGAACAGCTGAAAAAACCCTTTTACTAGCCTCAGTGAAACAGAGCCTTATCAGCACAGTAGGCCGCCACCAGCTTCTCGCTTGCTATAAGCCCGTCCCTAACGGGATGAGGTAGCATGTATATAACCGAAAAACGGTCCTACCTTGGATCAGATCAAGGACCTTGGAGGAGTTTTAGTTTCTCAATGGGAAGTCATAGGGTCAGGGTCATAGGATCTAGTCTTATTGAATCCACATGAATCACTGGACTACATTGAGACCAGACAAGACCAACTTACTAAGCTCCCATTGAGAGTTAATTATGTGGCAGATTTATCAAGCTGTCTGAAAGTCAGAATATTTCTAGTTGCCCATGGCAACCAATCACAGCTCCCCTTTAAAATATTCATGAGCACCGGTAAAATGAAAGCTGAGCTGTGATTGGTTGCCATGGGCAACTAGAAATATTCTGACTTTCAGACTGCTTGATAAATCTGCCACTATATCTCTGTGTCCAAGGATTCTAGACCAAATCGAGTGGTATGATTTACCCTGGCGACCCAGATTCCAAATGTGCATTTGCCCTTGGGCCGGGATGGATCATAACTCCATAACTGTCCATAACTCACATATTGCTCATACAAGCACAAGGGTTTTTATTATCCTTTGTCTATAAGTGTAGGGAACTCTAAGGTCAGCCTGGTGTCACCAAGGCTGCGGAGGTTTTAGATCATAGCTACCCGCTACAGAGGGAGAGTCTCTTCTGTCTTTGAAGTGGGGCTTTCCAGAGATTTCATTAGGTATTCAAAATATGGCTAGTGGGGAGGGAGGAATATTGATGCACCTATGAACAAGTCAAGATCTAGCATGTGACTTTGTGTATGTTGTTAGTAGCAGCAGGACTGTGAAATATGGATTTCCCAGGACTGTAGCTTCTCCCAGTGCACTTGGGGGGTCCTCACACTGCTGTGCCCTTATTTCTTATACAGCCCTTTCCTTATGTTCCAAGAAAAATCAGTATCACCCGGTTCCTGGTACCCAATACCCACCACAGGGCTTTCTGCCACAGAAGAATGCACCAGTATTGTAGATGGTATATAGAAAGAGGGAACCCTGGTATAGCTGTACCATTGGGGCCACGGAATACAATCCCTTGCACACATATCTGTGATCCATTACTTGAGTCTGACTCCATTTTCCTTCCAATTTCTTCCAGGTGACAAAAGACGAATTCTTGAACTATTACGCGGGAGTCAGCGCCTCCATCGATAACGATGTTTACTTTGTACTGATGATGAAGAACGCCTGGAAATTGTGATATTCAGAAATATACATATCTATTTTTTTTACTATTGTGTTTTTGAGTGTTGTCAGAGACATTTGTGTAGGATTTGGGGGGACAAACCGCAGGGACCTTTTACACCTCAGTTCAATGTTTTAGAAACTGGGTGAAAACTGGATGTTTAAACAATTCCCCATTTTAGGGTCCTTATTCCTGAAAACTGTCTGAACTGGTTCAGATTTGGAGTATTTCAGGCCTACAAAATCAACCACAGGGCCTCAGGTATCAGACCAGTCACTGTTGCCCATAGAGACCAATCAGACAGCTGCTTTTATTTTACCAGAGCAGTTTATAAAATGAAAGCTGAGCACTGATTGGGGCCTGTGTTTCTAGTGCATTAATGGGGCCTGTGCTTTTAGTGCATTTGAGTTTTAAGGGCTTATCCACAACATAGATATTGCTGACCTAACCCTAGCATAGGGATCAGATTAGTGGGGACCTGAGGACTGACACCGATCTGACCGAAACATCAATGATGAAACAGACAAATGAAAAATTGGCCTATGTTTTTATAACAAGATTCACATATTCCGCCTGTAAGTGATGGTTTGGTTTTTAGAGGGTCTTTTTATCCTCATATTCCCTAGACCTAGGAAGCTTGTGCAAATTCTAAAAAAAATGCATTAAAAACTTATTATAGATTGATTATCAAATTTCTTGTACTTTGGAAAAATCTCATTTACATTGTTGCACTGCTAAGCGAAGAAACCCCTCAGGTAGGATATTCACTGTTTTTTTTTTTATAATCTCCTCCAAAGTCATGTGTCAGGGAACAGAGAAGAGTCATATTTTACCTGAGATGAGTCAAGTTTAGAGATTGGGAGGGAGCTTTGTTTTAAACACCGCTATCTTGGCCACTGTTGCACCTAGACTCATGCTGCTGGTGTAAAGATTCTCAGCTTTAAATGATGGGAATAAATGATGATATAGATTTAAAGTTACGTCCGGTATCCTCAAAGTAGCAAGAAGTCCCTAAAGCAATTGAAGCAACAGAAGGTCAACTACCTCATCCTTCACTGCAAATTATTCACACAACATTACAGACAGAGATATTTGCCTTAATTTGCCTAAATTATTGACATCTGATTCATCATGGTTTAGGATAATCCCTTAAACTATTACTGCACCAGAATCGGAGGGAGCACAATATCAGACATATACAAGATTTTTCCTTTTTTTACCTTTGTCTCACTAGTGTCAGTTGAAAATATTATAAAATTTACATTTTTTGTGCTTATTTCAAAAGTAATCTTCCCTTTAAATGTTAATAAGAAGGAGGTTTGTAGTTTAACCCTCTACTAGCCAGGTTGGTGTGTGACATATCTCCGCTCCTCTGTCTACAGTAATTGTCTATTCTAATTCTGAATGATTGTCTGTATAATTTATGTCCTCAGAATTTAATAGTTGTAAATGTTATATTAGATGTATTTTATATATATACTGTATATTATATCCAGTATCTGCCAACATTACTGGTGTCAGTCGCTGTGTGATATAATAATAGATGATAGAGTCTATGATTGCAGTCACCAGTTTGCTTTTCCTAGAAGTCTAGAAACATTTGTTGTTTCTATATCCATGGAGAACCTAAAGACTCCGGTTGCTGGAAACTTAGAGGACATCTACCACCAGGATGAAGGACTGTAAACCAAGCACACTGACATACTGGTGTGTGCACCGCTCTTCTTTTTGTCTTGTATCCTTGTTTTTATGAAAAAAAAGTTTTGTAATTATGCAAATGAGCTCTTTTATATACCTTTTTAAGACATTTTTTTGTAAAAATAAGAGCATAGCTAAAAGAAGAGCGAGTACATGACACCAGTATGTAAATGTGCTTTGTCTACAATCCTTGATTTCCTTTAAATCCACTTCAGACCACATACACTCACATACAAGGCTCGTGCCACATACACTCACATACAAAGCACATGCCACATACACTTATATACAAGGCTGGTGCCGCATACACTTACATACAAGGCACGTGCCGCATACACTAACATACAAGGCCTGTACTGCATACATTCATATGCTAGCCATACACACTCATATACAAGGCATGTGCTGCATACACTCATATAAAAGACATGCACTGCATACACTCAAATACAACGCATGCGCCACATACACTCACATACAAGGCATTTGCCGAATACACTGACATAATAGGTACACACTGCATACATAGCTCCCAACCGTCCCGATTTTGCCAGGAAAGTCCCATTTTTCTTACCTCTGCCCCGCGTCACGGGCAGCTATGAGATTGTCACGGATTTTCCCCCCAGGTCCCGCATAGTAAATACTTTGAAAGCCTGAACTCACAGTACAGAATGGCTTCTACAAACATCGGGCAGGGAATCCTTTTCAGAGAAGTGTCGGCTTAGCAGAGAGCAGGGACCACGTCATCAGGTTCAGATCTCTATCCATATATGGTCACTGCATCTCCTAGGCTTCCCCAGATCTCTATCCATATATGGTCACTGCATCTCCTAGGCTTCCCCAGAGCAGACATCGGGCAGGGAATCCTTGTCGGGTTAGCGGAGAGCAGGGACCACGTCATCAGCTTCAGATCAGCATCTGTCCATGTATGGTCTCCAGGGCTTCCCCAGACTCGATATTTAATTAAACAAAGTTTTGCCCAGGCTGAGATTCGAACCTGGGACCCTCTGCACTGTAGACAGGAGCCTTAACTAACTGAGCTATAAGCCCAGTGATACAGAGCAGGATTTCTGGTAACTAAGAAGTGTTATCTGCCACTGTTACACTGTGACACAGACTTACTGCACTGATATATAGAGAGGGATCTTCTCAGAGGTTATTATTGTAATTATTGAGACAATTATTATTATTATAAATTTTATTATTTTTATTATTATGGAGACGATTATTAATAATAGTAAAAATAATAACAATCATCTCAATAATAATAATAATAATAATAATAATAATCTCCATAATAATAATAACAGTCGCAATAATTACAATAATCTCTGAGAAGATCCCTCTCTATATACCAAGACATTAAATCTGTGTCACACTGTAACAGTAGTCATAGTTCTTAGTTACCAAAATTCTACAACTTGATAATCACAGAGGTCATAGCTCAGTTGGTTGGGGCACTGTGACATTATTGTACATGGACACTGCAGGTTCTAGGTTCAAATCCCAAAGAGGATAATTTTTTTTTTTTTATTGAGATGATTTTTATTATTATAATATGGCTAAAATGGGGCGTGGCCAGGGAGTGATTGGGGGTGTGGCTTAGGGGGATCGTCACTCTTTCCCTTTCACAAATGTTGGGAGGTATGCTGCATACACTCATTAAGTCTGGGGCCTCTAAAGCACTCACCTGCCTTCATGCAGCAGGGGTTTAGGTTCTCAAACTTGTTCACCTTACAGGTGTTGGTTGTGGAGTTCCCGAGTTTCCAGAGGGAAAAGGCCAGAGTAACCTAGGACCCGAGTCCACTTTGGACCAAATACACTCACATTCTAGGCATGTACCTCATATATCGGTAGGCACCGGCCATATACACACACATACTAGACACACAGAATATAATCCAGATATCAGGATTTACTGTAATAATTGTACATTTCTAGATACATAAAATCATAATACATTCATAATATACAGCAAGACATTCTAAATAATACCAGTATATAATACCGCCCATCACAACATAATACATTCATAATACACAGCAAGATAATCTATATAATACCAATATATAATACCGCCATCGCAGCAGAATACATTCATAATACACAGCAAGATAATCTATATAATACTAATATATAATACCGCCACCGCAGCAGAATACATTCATGATACCAGCAGGATAATCTATATAATACTAATATATAATACCGCCAGTGCAGCAGAATACATTCATGATACCAGCAGGATAATCTATATAATACCAATATATAATACCGCCAGTGCAGCAGAATACATCCAGCAGAGGTATACCGTTATAGCAGTCAATAATGCCATGCATAGTGAGAGGAGAAGGGCATATATACATAGGATGCTAGATCCCAGAGCAGCATAAAGCAGTGGTTTCCAGTTGATGACAACTCCCACTGAGCATGCTGGGAGTTGTAGTTTTGCAACTGCCTTAACATGATTCATTTTTAAATATATCTTTATTAGGTCTGATACAGAGCTCCAAATCCTCTGCACAGACATATTATCATATGATAAAATTCTTTCATCCTGCAGGTGCCACTAGGGGGAGCTCAGTAGATTGCTGCATACAGTTTATACATACAACTCTATCTATTGTAAGCTCCAGAGCTCCCCTTAGTGGTGGCTGCAGGAAACAAGAACTATTCAAAGAATTTTACAGAGATATATTAATAAATGAATCAGCACAGAATATTGGACTGATAAAAGTTGAAGATTAACTTCAAGGGGTTTACCTGCGTGGGAAAACACCTTCTCTTATGACCTTATTGCCAAAAACCAGAGAAGTCAACGTGATCAGCAATGGGAGCAGCAATATAGAAGTCGTAGTAGGGTGCCACTAATATAATTAGGCAGTGACCCCACTATTATTGTTGGATTGTGACAATTTAGCAGCTGGATCCATAGCAGCCTATACAAGCCAGTACTATCCTATGTACACAACCCTATAAAATACTTTGCCTAGAAGGTTTCACATCTGCATGTGACAGGTGTACCAGGGGACAAGAAAAGAGAGGGTCTTCCATCATTGTTCGCCAGTAACAGAATTTGTTATTGACTAATGAACTCCATCTTGTAGTTACTAAGCTGCTACAAAATTATAGATCCCGAAACAGCACTCCCTGTGGTTGGGAGTGGTATTGCAAGTGTATATGCTCAATGATTTAAAAAAAAAAAAAGGTATACGACTGACTGAAAGTGACTTGAACATTATAGAATAGTGGAAGGAGGAAGCAGGAGGAGGAAGCAGGACTCACAGGCTTTCTCTATGAGTGGGTGGAGGAAGCATGACTCACAGGCTTTCTCTATGAGTGGGAGGGATAGCAGGACTCATAGGCTTTCTCTATGAGTGGGTGTAAGAAGAAGGACTCACAGGCTTTCTGTATGAGTAGATGAGGAGGCAGGGCTTTCTCTATAGATGTGTAAAGGGAGCAAGACTCAGAGGCTCTCTAAAATTTGGTGGAAGGAGAATGACTAACAGACAGGATTCACTTTCTCTATGAGTGGGCGAAATAAGAAGGACTCACAGGTTTTCTATATGACTGGGAGGAGGGAGCAGGACTCACAGGCTTTCTCTATGAGTGGGTAGAAGATGCAGGACTCACAGGCTTCTGAGGGAGTGGAGTAAACAAGACTCACAATCTCTCTCAATAAGTGGACGACAGAGCAGGACTCACAGGCTTACTCAGGACTCATTTACGCACCCAAACATGTAATATAGTTCAATTACTTCTACAATCCCCATAGCAGCTAATATGAATCATTAAGTAAACAGAAAGTAGTGGTGTGGTGACCCATTGACACAAACTTTTTGGATCACACTTTTTGAGTACGATGAGTATACTGCCTAGTAATATTGAGTCCACATTGTGGCCACGTGAGGTACAACACTTCCAATAGTGAGTAGCACTGCGTATACGTTTTTCTGTGATCCCTTAGCGAGGCGTCACAGATTATTTTTGGGAACTTGCTTCACAGCATTTCCGGGGGTCTTAAAGGCAGACATAGCAATGTAAATATCCTCCCAGCACAGCCCCTTTAATCCATGTCCTGGATGTTTGATTGCCACAGACATGATGCCGCTTGATGCGTTGCATTTCTCCCCGTCACCAGGTAGAAGCGCCATAGTGGCAGATATTATCTGCTCCTCCAGTGCGTTCTGTCCATTATCTGCAAGATCCGGTCCCATGTTATTTGCATCGGTGGTAGGTCCTCTGCTGCCTTCTGCAGGACAAGGAGGGGTACTGCAAGTATTGAAGACTGATTTCTCCATGCAGCTTTCTGGGGGACCCATCTCATGGTGGTCTTCTGGGATTACCTGAGCTTTTATATAATCTATTTTATGTATCGGAGTTATCTCATAGTAAGCGGGATTGAAGCTTATATGGAGGTTCTGTAGGAAAAATGATCAAAAACAATTAAATATCAGTATTATCATCAATATTCAACTACTTATCTACTACTACACAGTGCGGAAAGTCCACTCTCATCACTCCTCAGGCTATGAGAGGTTAATTTGAAGTCTCACAATGTCCATCATTGCAAAAACACGTTTTATATGAACTTTATGAGAAATCTACTATGTTGTGTGTCCACAGCCTCTTTGTAAACCCTGGTGTTTCCATGGCAACAGACTACATATTGATCGTATGTAGTCTGACATTGCAAATATGCTCCTTTGTTTGTCAGTATCATAATGCAGAAGTTACATAAAAAGTGGTGAAAGATTTGTAGTCAAGACGATATGCAAAGATACTCAGGACTCACAGGCTTTCTCTATGAGTGGGTGGAGGAAGTGGGACTCACAGGCTCTCTCTATGAGTGGGTGGAGGAAGCAGGACTCACAGGCTTTCTCTATAAGTGGTGGAGGAAGCAGGACTCACAGGCTTTCTCTATGAGAGGGTCGAGGAAGCAGGACTCACAGGCTTTCTCTATGAGTGGTGGAGGGAGCAGGACTCACAGGCTTTCTCTATGAGTAGTGGGGGGAGCAGGACTCACAGGTTTTTTAAATTCTACCATGTTCCATATTTTACTTGTGTGATTATATCTAGTGATACATCACAAGGATATTACATGTCTATGACCATTTTGATGGCATACGTGTTGGTACTTACCTGTTTTGGTTTGTTACACAATTTCTCCAGTGTCTTTTTATGATCTGGAATTTCTGGCCATAGAATAGGCTTAATTCTGCAAAAATACGAGTAAAGATGGTGAATACTGTACTCAAAAAACTGTGAGCTTATAAATGGCATACATTGTATTAATGTTGTGACATTTTTATATCTGATTCTTTAGAAAGATCTCCACTTGCTTTGATTCAATAAAACCTGTCACCACATTATTCACAAATACAGTCAGTGACAGGCTCCTTCAGAGCCCTATTACCTAAATGACACCCTTCTCTTAGTTAAAAATTGTTTCCCTCACAAGCCCATAAAGTCAACTTTTTCAGAGGGTTGTATCTTGCTCGGCTGAGTCCAGTGCCTCCTCCCCATGCCAAATTCTTCCTTTTTACCATTCAGCACTTCATGTCATGTGATCAGGGTGATGTCATCTAAGATCATTTACATACTGACATTTGTAAAATCTACCCCATGTATATATCTGATCAAATTAAATCACATAATTTCTCCTTGGACTTCTACTACTCCTCTTGCCTTCATGTTGGCTGATGTGATTTCATGCCATCAGATACATACATGGGGTACAGTTTACAAATGTTAGTGGGTAAAAAACCTTAGATGACGTCACCCTTGTCACATGACATGCAGTGCTGAATGTTGAGAAGCTGCTGGGCTCGGCTGAGCAGGACATGCCTCCTATAAATCCTGATAAATCTGACTGTATGCTAGGTAAGATAACAAAGTTGATTTGAAGGGAATGCAAGAGAAAAAAATTTCAGTTAAAATAACAGCGGAATTTAGTCAATTGGGCTCTATGGGAACCTGTCACTAGCTCCATTGGTGAAAAATGTGGTGACAGGTTCCCTTAAAGTGCCATGGATACAAATCTGGTCAAGGTATGAAGTAAATCCACAAGAGCGAGCAAGAGATTAAATATGTGGTGCAAAAAAGAGTTCAGAGTCCAGCACAACCCCAAGACAGCGAGCCTGCTGCCTCAGTGCTACAGTGATCCCACAGACCGAGATGGAGAGGTCAGGGTTGGGTCGTTTAGTAGATGGTAGAAAGACAAGAAGTTCAGTCTTAGAAATATTACATTTGAAGAAGAGAGAGGACATGATGTTAGAGACAGTAGAGAGACAGTCACTAGTGTTCTGGAGTAAGGCAGGGGTGATGTTACGTGCAGAAGTATATAAAGTATATAGCTGGGTGTCATCAGCATAGAGACGATACTGGAAACCAAATCTGCTGATGGTTTGTCCAATGGGGGCAGTATAGAGGGAGAAGAGAAGAAGACCTAGAACCGAGCCCTGAGGAACCCCGACACAGAGGAGAGGACCTAGGACTGAGCCCTGAGGACCCGACACTGAGAGGAGAGGACCTAGGACTGAGCCCTGAGGACCCCGACACTGAGAGGAGAGGACCTAGGACTGACCCCTGAGGACCCCGACACAGAGGAGAGGACCTAGGACTGAGCCCTGAGGAACCCGACACTGAGAGGAAGATGAGAAGAGAAAGATCCAGAAAAGGAGACACTGAAAGTGCGGTCAGAGAGATAGGAAGAAAACCAAGAGAGTGCAGTGTCCTTTAGGCCAATGGAGCAAAGCCTCGTGAGGAGGAGCTGGTGGTCCACAGTACAGAACGCTGCCGATAGATCCAGGAGAATGAGGAGAGAATAGTCACCTCTGGATTTAGCTGTGAGGAGATCATTGGAGACTTTAGAAAGGGCAGTTTCAGTGGAGAACATAGAGCGGAAACCAGATTGTAGGGGGTCAAGGAGGGAGTTAGCTGAGAGATAGCGGGTTATAGGGAATAGACCAGGCGTTCCAGGAGTTTGGACATAAAAGGGAGATTAGAGACTTGTTGGTAGTTAGCAGCACTGGATGGGTCCAGGGAAGGTTTCGTTAGTAATGGGGTAACAACAGCTTGAAAGAAGAGGGAACGAGAAAGAGGTTGAAGATTTTAGTGAGGTGAGAAGTGACTGCTGGGGAGAGACTGTACCAGATGTGAGGGGATGGGGTCACTGATGCAGGTAGTGGGGCGAGCAGAGGAAAGGAGCCTGGACACTTCTTCCTCTGTGACTGGCTCAAAGGAAGAGACCGAACAAGATAAGGCACTGGAAGGAAGGGGATTAGTGGGGGGAGCGGGTTGAGAAGTTATTTCATGGTGAATACAATCAATTTTATCTTTAAAGTAGGAGGCCAGATCTTCAGCTCCAAGGTCTGTGACAGGTGGCTGCACCTCTGGTGTTAGTAAGGAGTGAAGAGTGTCAAAGAGCCTTTTGGGATTCTTAGAAAGAGAGGATATGAGATTAAAGAAATAGACCCGTTTAGCAAGGTGAAGGGCAGAGTTAAAGGTTCTCAGAAAAAATTTGAAGTGGAGAAAGTCTTGTGTTCGTAGGAACGTTAAAGTCTCCCATGATGAGTGTCGGGATATCACAGGATAGAATATAAAGAAGCCACAAAGCAAAGTGGTCAAGGAACTGGAGGGGTGAGCCGGGAGGTTGAGGGAGATCTCTCTGCATGTGGATTTATTACTGTGTAAGAGCTCCCACCTCCTGGAGTCATGTGACTTTGGTGACCTGTAGATAAAAATATTCTGTACATTTTTTTTAAAATTAAAATGCTTTTATTTACTTACCTGCTTTTCCAAAATACGGCAATTATTATCACAAAAACAAGAAGGAATAAAGTGAGGGATATGCTTAATGCGACCGGCAGAGTATACGCTACATACCCTAAGGACAAACAGAGATATCAAGAAAGTAAATAGCACATGTTATATTTATGTGTAATATTTAAAGGGTAGGTCCATCACTACAGTTTTAAGATTCAGATACACTTCCTTGTCTAGGTGTAGAGGATGCCCCCTGTCTATGGTGATGGTAAAACTACCTCTCCTCTAGGTGTAGAGGATGCTCCCTGTCTATGGTGATGGTAGAACCTCCTCTCCTCTAGGTGTAGAGGATGCCCCCTGTCTATGGTGATGGTAGAACCTCCTCTCCTCTAGGTGTACAGGATGCTCCCTGTCTATGGTGATGGTAGAACCGCCTCTCCTCTAGGTGTAGGGGATGCCCCCTGTCTATGGTGATGGTAAAACTACCTCTCCTCTAGGTGTAGAGGATGCTCCCTGTCTATGGTGATGGTAGAACCTCCTCTCCTCTAGGTGTAGAGGATGTCCCCTGTCTATGGTGATGGTAGAACCTCCTCTCCTCTAGGTGTAGAGGATGCCCCCTGTCTATGGTGATGGTAGAACCTCCTCTCCTCTAGGTGTAGTGGATGCCCCCTGTCTATGGTGATGGTAGAACCTCCTCTCCTCTAGGTGTAGAGGATGCCCCCTGTCTATGGTGATGGTAGAACTACCTCTCCTCTAGGTGTAGAGGATGCCCCCTGTCTATGGTGATGGTAGAACCTCCTCTCCTCTAGGCGTAGAGGATGTCCCCTGTCTATGGTGATGGTAGAGCCGCCTCTCCTCTAGGTGTAGAGGATGCCCCCTGTCTATGGTGATGGTAGAGCCGCCTCTCCTCTAGGTGTAGAGGATGCCCCCTGTCTATGGTGATGGTAGAACCACCTCTCCTCTAGGTGTAGAGGATGCCCCCTGTCTATGGTGATGGTAGAACCTCCTCTCCTCTAGGCGTAGAGGATGTCCCCTGTCTATGGTGATGGTAGAGCCGCCTCTCCTCTAGGTGTAGAGGATGCCCCCTGTCTATGGTGATGGTAGAACCACCTCTCCTCTAGGTGTAGAGGATGCCCCCTATCTATGGTGATGGTAGAACCTCCTCTCCTCTAGGTGTAGAGGATGCCCCCTGTCTATGGTGATGGTAGAATTGCCTCTCCTCTAGGCGTAGAGGATGCCTCCTGTCTATGGTGATGGTAGAACCACCTCTCCTCTTGGTATAGAGGATGCCCCCTGTCTATGGTGATGGTAGAACCTTCTCTCCTCTAGGTGTAGAGGATGTCCCCTGTCTATGGTGATGGTAGAATCTCCTCTCCTCTAGGTATAGAGGATGCCCCCTGTCTATGGTGATGGTAGAACCTCCTCTCCTCTAGGTGCAGAGGATGCCCCCTGTTTATGGTAATGGTAGAACCTCCTCTCTTCTAGGTGTAGAGCATGTCCCCTGTCTATGTTGATGGTAGAACCACCTCTCCTCTAGGTGTAGAGGATACCCCCTGTCTATGGTGATGGTAGAGCTGCCTCTCCTCTAGGTGTAGAGGATGCCCCCTGTCTATGGTGATGGTAGAATCTCCTCTCCTCTAGGTGTAGAGGATGCCCCTGTCTATGGTGATGGTAGGACCTCCTCTCCTCTACGTGTAGAGGATGCCCCCTGTCTATGGTGATGGTAGAACCGCCTCTCCTCTAGGTGTAGAGGATGCCCCCTGTCTATGGTGATAGTAGAACCCCCTCTCCTCTAGGTGTAGAGGATGCCCCTGTCTATGGTGATGGTAGTACCTCCTCTCCTCTAGGTGTAGAGGATGCCCCCTGTCTATGTTGAGGGTAGAACCTCCTCTCCTCTAGGTGCAGAGGATGCCCCTGTCTATGTTGATGGCAGATTAGCCTCTCCTCTAGGTGTAGAGGCTGCCCCCTGTCTATGGTGATGGTAGAACCTCCTCTCTTCTAGGTGTAGAGGAGGCCCCCTGTCTATGGTGATGGTAGAACCCTCTCTCCTCTAGGTGTAGAGGATGTCCCCTGTCTATGGTGATGGTAGAACCTCCTCTTTTTTAGATGTAGAGGATGCCCCCTGTTTATGGTGATGGTAGAACCTTCTCTCCTCTAGGTGTAGAGGATGTCCCCTGTCTATGGTGATGGTAGAATTGCCTCTCCTCTAGGTGTAGAGGATGTCCCCTGTCTATGTTGATGGTAGAACAGCCTCTCCTCTAGGTATACTATAGAGGATGCCTCCTGTCTATGAGGATGGTAGAACCTCCTCTCCTCTAGGGGTAGAGGATGCCCCCTGTCTATGGTGATGGTAGAGCCTCCTCTCCTCTAGGTGTAGAGGATGCCCCCTATCTATGGTGATGGTAGAACCTCCTCTCCTCTAGGTGTAGAGGATGCCCCCTGTCTATGGTGATGGTAGAACCTCTGCTCCTCTAGGTGTAGAGGATGCCCCCTGTCTATGGTGATGGTAGAACCTCCACTATGCCTCCTCTAGGTGTAGAGATGCACCCTGTCAATGAGTGATGTTTAAGAACCTCCTCTCTCCTACCGCGGTGTAGAGGATACCTTGTGTCGTCGATGGTGATGTAGCACCCTACTCTCCTCTAGGTGTAGAGGATTCCCCCTGTCTATGGTGATGGTTAGAACCAATCTATTCCTTTGTTGTAGATGGTTTAAGGAGCCCCTGTCTATGGTGCTGGTAGAATCCTCCTCTCTCTAGGGTTAGAGGATGCTTCCCCCCTGTCTACTTGGTGATGGTAGAATCCTCCTCTCCTCTAGGTGTAGAGTGCCCCCTGTCTATGGTGATGGTAGAAGTCCTCTCGTCTAGGTGTAGGGGATGCCTCCCTGTCTATGGTGATGGTAGATAGAATCGCTTCCTCTAGGTGTAGAGGATGCCCCTGTCTATTGGTGATGGTAGAACCTTCTCACTCTAGGTGTATTAGAGGATGCCCTGTCTATGGTGATGGTTAGAACCTCTTCTCTCTTAGGTGTAGAGGATGCCCTGTCTATGTGTGTGGTGAAATCGTCTTCTAGGTGTAGAGGTGCCCTGTCTATGGTGATGGTAGAACCCTCTCTCTCCTTAGTGTAGAGGATTCCCTGTCTATGTGATGGTAGAAACGCTTCCTCTAGGGTGTAGAGGATTCCCATGTCTATGGTGATGGTTAGAAGCCTCTCCTCTAGGTGTAGAGGATGCCCCTGTCTATGGTGATGGTAGAACCTCCTTCCTCTAGGGTAGAGGATGCCCCCCTGTCTATGGTGATGGTAGAACCTCCTCCCTCTCAGGTGTAGAGGATGCCCCTGTTCTATGGTGATGGTAGAACCTCCTCCTCTAGGTGTAAGGATAGCCCCTGTCTATGGTGATGGTTAGAACCTCCTCCTTAGGTGTAGAGGATGCCCCCTGGTCTATGGTGATGGAGAACCTCTCTTCTTAGGTGTAGAGGTGCACTCCCTGTCATATGGTGATGGTGTAGAACCTTCCTCCTCTAGGTTGTAGAGGATGCCCCTGTCTATGGTGATGGTAGACTCCTCTACTCTAGTGTAGAGGATGCCCCTGTCTATGGTGATGGTAGAATCCCTCTCTTAGGTTAGAGGATGCCCTGTCATGGATGTAGAACTCCTCTCCTCGAGGTTAGAGGATGCCACTGTCTATGGTGATGGGTAAGAACCTCCTCTCCTCTAGGTTAGAGGATATGTCCCCTGTCTATGGTGGATGTTAGAACGACCTCTACCTCTAGGTGTGAGGATGCTCCGTCTAGATGGTGATGGTGAACCTCTCTCTCTAGGTGTAGAGGATGTCCCATGTCTATGGTGATGGTAGAACCTCCTCTTTAGGTGTAGGAGGATGCCCCTGTCTATGTGATGGTAGAACCTCTCCCTCTAGGTTGTGAGGATGCCCCCTTCTGGTTGAGGAACGAACCCCTCTCCTCTAGGGGTAGAGGATGCCCCCTGTCTATGGTGATGGTAGAACCTCCTATCCTATAGGTGTAGAAAGAAGATTTGCCCCCCTTGTGCTAGAGACTGATGGTAGGATTTAGAACCTCTCTCCTTAGTTAGTGGATGCCCCCTGTCTATGGTGATGGTAGAAGCCCTCTCCTCTAGGTTGTAGAGGATGCCCCTTGTCTATGGTGATGGTAGAACCTCAACTTCCTGTAGGTTAGTAGGATGTCCCCTCTCTATGGATTATGGTAGAGACCTATTCTCCTCTGGTGTGTAGAGGATGCCCCCCTGTCTATGGTGATGGTAGAAACCCTCCCCTCTCGTGTTGAGGATGCCCCCTGTCTATGGTGGTAGATAAGGTAGAACCTCCTCTCCTCTAGGTGTAGAGGATGTCCCCTGTGCTATGGTATGGGTAGAACTACTCTCCTCTAGTGTAGAGGATTGACCCTCTGTCTATGGTGATGGTCTAGAGAACCTACTCCATAGTTGTAGAGGATTTGCCCCCTGTCTTATGCGCGATCGTTTAGAGAATGGTTAGAATGATCTGCCTAGGTGTAGAGGATGCCCATGTCTATGGTGATGGTAGAGCGTTCTCCTATCAGCTTGTAGTAGGCTCTTGGTGTGAGGAATCGGTAACCCCAGCCCTCTCACGGTTTAGAGGATGCCCTCCTCCTGTTCTATGTGACTGGTAGAAGCCGTCACATCCATTCTGCTAGGTGTAGAGAGATGTCCCCTGTCCCTCATTGGTTGCGGTTTACTGTAGACCGGAGGCTCCCCTCTAGTGTGCTTATTGAGGCATTGCCCATTGTTCTATGGTGATTGTAGAACCTTTTCATCTATCCATTAGTGTGGTAGAGTGCGGTAAGTGCCCCGTGGATATTATGGTCGGATGAGGTCTGAAGGGAACTTGCCTCCTCCTCATAGGCGTAGATGGATGCCCCACTCTGTACTATGGTGATGGAGAACCACGCTCTCATATAGTGTTTATGGATGTCCGTCATGGTCTATCATCGGTAAATAGTAGAACCTCCTCCCTTAGTTGTAGGGAGGATCTGTCCCCACGTTGTCTATGATGAGGTTAGATGAGACTTCCAACTTCTCGTTCTCGCGTTGATGCAGGATGCCAACTTCTGCCACTAGTAGCAGTGCGTTTTGCTGATGGTAGATACACTAGTTTCTTTCTTCGTCTCTAGTGTAGAGGATGCCCGCACTGTTCTCTGGTGATGGTAGCAAACTGCTCTTATTCGGTGTATTGAGTATGCTCCTCCTCTGATATCGGTGATGGTTTTGAACCTCCTCTCCTAATTATACCTGGGTAGAGGATGCATCATATTTTGTCTATTTGGTAATTGTAGTTTTAAGAACCTCATCTTACTGCTAGGCTGTAGAGGATTGCCCTCGTGTCTATTGGTTTTGATTGGTCAGATACGATAACCTCCTTCTCTCCTCTACGGTGTAGTTATGCTAGGCTTTATGACCCCCTGTCTATGGTGATGGTAGATTAGTATCACTCTCTCCTAAGGTTTGTATGGATTTGCACCTGTATATGGTGATTGGCTGTAGTACACCACCCACGTTGTTTTTCTTTGCCTTCCTCTATGTGTAGAGGATGCTCCTTGTCTATGGTGATGATTAGTAAGACGTCCTCTCCCTATGTGTAGAGGCATGCCCCCTGCTATTGGTTGATGTGGTGAACCGCCTGTATCCTCTAGGTGTATGAGGAGCCCCATCTGTGTCTATCTTTTATTGTTGTGATTTGTGTAGAACACCTCTCCTATAGGTTGCTAGGGGATGCTATCCCTGTATTTCATGGTTGCATGGTATGAAGCTCATCCTCTTCATCTAGGTGTTGTACCGGGATGCGCCCTCTGTCTATGGTGATAGGTAAACTGCTTGGTGCTTCTTAGTGTTGCCGTGTATAAAGGATTTTATTGCCCCTGTTCTATGATTGCATTGGTCTGTTAGAACATCCTCTCCCTCTAGGTGTGCATGAGGATGCACTGTGTGTGTTTTGATGATTGGTCACGCAACCTCCTCTCCTGTAGGTGTTAGAGGATCTGATACCTGTATATCGGTGATCGCGTCAGAAATACCTCTCCCTCCTCTCGGTGTAGAGGATGCCCCCGTCTAGGTTGAGGTTTAGACCTCTTCTCTCTAGGTGTATAGGATGTCCATGCTATGGTTTATGGTCGACCTACTATCCTGTTAGTGGTAGAGGGGGACGCCCCTGCCACTAGGGTCGATGGCAGGAACCTCCTTATTCTCGTAGGTGCAGACCGGATTTTTCTCTTGCACCCGCTACTATGGTCCCGCCCCATCGGAGGAATCTTCCGACTACCTCTCGGTGCCGAGGATTGCCCCCCTGGTCTATACTGGGGCCCTAACGGTAGACCCTCCTCTCTCTAGGGTATACGGGATTCGCCCCATGTCTATGGTGTCTCCCTCTGACTTGGTTAGTAACGCCGCAGCCTCTGGTACGGTGTGTTTAGAGGATTGCCCGTGATATCCTTTGGTGCATGGTCGTTTTTACGAACTCTCACTTTGATCCTCTAGGTGTAGAGGACTACCCCTGTCTTATCGGTGATTTTAGAACCTCCTCTCCCTATAGGTGTTAGAGCGAGGATACCCCTGTCTATGGTGAGGTAGATAGTATAAAATAGAACCTCCTCTTCCTAAGGGTAGTCGGATGCAGCCTGTATATGGTTCTGATGGTTAGAACCTCCTTATTCTCTAGGTGTTATAAGGTTATATTGTTTGTCATGGTACAGGCGAGTCTGATAAAAAAATTAGTGGGCATATTAAAAACATGTGGAACTTTCAGCCATTTTCTACACTAACCTTTCGTGATTGGAGAGAGTTTTGATCTTCCATCCAGAGTATCTTCAGTATACCCTCATCGGCCCTCCTTTCACCCGGTTTGGGAATGTGGTCACTGCATTTTGCTTTCCCATGGACTCAGGTTCCCTCATACTATCCTCCTACAGGCAGTGAGCGATGCTTCGAGCCTCAACCCGTGTAAGAATATTCTAGGATTTCCTTCGATACATACAGGTGTGTGTCTGTTTTATCATTCTTCACACCTAGAAGATAAGCGTCGACGAACATGATGGAGATACTTTCCTTGTAGTAAGGAGGTTTTGTTGAAAACAACAAAACCTTCCTTTGCATTGTTTCTTTCAAATTTAAAATTTCAGAGTTGTCTCAGTAATGGATCATTGAGCCATCAACGGGGAACATTGAAGAAATGGGCTACAGACGCTGGCGGTCAACTTCACTGATACACTTGGTAACAAACCTTTGCCACTTTCTGCCGCAACTCTAGTCTTTAACGTGTGTAATACAGGCTTTGGATTGTGCAGCCTGGGAATGTTGGATAGCTACACAGGTCCTACAGTGATGTACCCTGTCCGATGTGTGCATCTTCTTGCAGGGTTCTCCACTTTATACAATCTTCGTGGTCTCTCAGACTGTCAGCGTGTTCATGTCGTACAATCCTGCAATACCTAAGAAATAGAGAAGTCACAGAAAGAAATGATGAAGTATTAGCATGCCCTCCATTTGACTGGGATTATCCCTTTGTACTGTGACATCACTGTGTGTATTTCCTGTCATGTGAAGCTGTTGTAGACGCTGAGTTACTACTGTGTGTCTTATCCTGTACTGTGGACCTCACTGTGGTATTTTCCGTTACTGTGACATCACTGTGTGGAGTCTCTATTATATGGTATACCCTGTTGTTGACATTCACGTTGTCTTCTCTATTTGCATCCCTGGTTACCGTACCGGTCGTGACATCACTTGTGTAGCTTATGCTCTTACGACTCCCTGTCGTTATAATCTCTACTGTACACCTGTGTTGTGATTAATCCTGTATCTGTGACCCAATCGCTGTGTATTATCCCTGTACTGTGGATCAATCCTGTGTGCCTTATCCCTGTACTGTTGACTCACTGTGTTTGCTATAGCTTCTGCTACTGTTGTGCAATCACTGCGCGTGCCTTAATCTCTATACTGCGACTCCACTTGTGTTGTTTATCCTATGACTGTGACATCCACGGGTTGCATGTCTCTATCCTGGTGGACTATACCTCATCTTGTGTATTCTCCTGTCTGTGACATCACTGTGTTGAATTCGTATCCTGATTTTGCTGTGACATCTGCCTTCTGTGTGATTATCGACCTGTATGTTGACATGCTGTGTGTATCCCCTTCATCCCTGTACTGTTTGTTTGAGTCCTCACTGTGTTGTATGTATCCCTTGTACCTTGTGACATCGCTTGTGTGCTATATCCCTGTACTGTGACCATCACTGGTGTATTATCCGTACTGTGACAGTGACCAACCCTCTGTTGTGTATATATGACCCCCTGTTTACTGTGACCTTCCTTGTGTGCATATCTCTATATCGTGCCATCGCACTCTTTGTTGTGCTATATATCCCTGTACTGTGGATCATTCGCTTTGTGTATTTGTATTATTTCCTTGTACTGTGATCATCTATGGCTGTGGATTATCCGGTTGTTTTTGTACTGTGACATAATGTGTGTATAGCCCCTTGTATCTGTGATACCCTAATCTCTGTGTGGTATTACACATGTATTTGTGACATCACTGTGTGCTATTATATTCCCTGGCACTGTAATCCTGTGTGTATTCCACTGTACTTGTGAAAGCATTGGTGTATATCCCTGTGCTTGTGACATCACGTGTGTATTATATCTGTATGTGATCAGCGGATGTTTGTGTATTTATTCCTGTAATTTGTGACATACTGTGGTTATTGATCCCTGTTTAATGTGAATCATCGCTTTGGTGTGTGTATCCCTTGTATCTGTGAATCCACTGTGTGTATTATCCCTGTACTGTGACACCAATTGGTGTTTAGCCCTTGTACTGTGACAGTACTGTGTGTTCATTATCCGTTTTTTTGTTACTGGTTGACCACGCAAGTGTGAGATTATTACTCTTGTACTCTGATATCTATCTGTGTGTTATTCTCCTTAATGTTTTTGCTCGGGCATTCCCCATCCGTGTGTTTATGATCTGTACTGTGACATTCAATGTGTGTATTCATTTCTGTATTTATGGAACCAGCGTGTGGTTGTATTTTGATGCCTTGTTGAACTGTGAAATTGCCTGGGTGTATTAGTCCATGTACTGGACATGTCACTGTAGTGTATCTATCCGTGTACTGTGACCATGTCATGCTTCGCGCCTGGCATTATCCTCTGTTTACTGTGAAAATCGCTCAGTCGTGTTCCTACTCGATCCACTCTGTCCACTGCCCGCACATGTTCACCTGTGTGTATGATCCATTTGCATTTTGGGACATCCCTGTGTGTATCTACCTCCTGTACTGTGACCATTATACTGTGTGTATTATTACCATTTGGTGCGGTGTGTACTCACTGTGTGTATTATATCGTACTGTTATGGACATAGCTATTTGTGTGTATTATTCCTGTCCTTTACTTCAGAACCTCACTGTGTTTTCGCGCACGTATCCCTCTGTTATCTGTGACATTCAAACGTGTGTTATTATCACGTCCTGTTCACCTCTAACTGTGCGCGTATCTTTCCCCTGTAATGTGACATCACGGTGTGCTTATCTCTGTAGGGACATTCACTGGTTTATTATCCCTGATACTGTGACATTCTACTGTGTTGTGGTATTCATACCTTGTTACTGTTACTCCTGGTGTTATGCTCCCTGGTGTACTGTGAAGCACTGTGTGTCTTATCTCCTTTGTACGGACATCACTGTGTGTATTTATCCTTGTACGTGTGACCCACGGCAATGTGTCTATTATCTCTTGTACTGTGACATCACTGTTGTGGATTATCATATACGGTGACATCACTGGGTGTAGTATCCCCTTTACTGTGACCATACTGTGTTGCATTATTCTATACTGTGACATCCGTTGTCGTATTATCCTTGTACGGTGTATCAATGTCCAAGTTTTCCGTGTGCATTATACTCTCTTCACTGTGGAAATCATCTGTGGCTATGATCTCTGTCACTGCGAACATCACTGTCGGTGTCATTATCCCTGTACTTTGAACATCGCCTGTGCTTTCTTCTGTGTGTCTTATCCCCTTGAGCCCTAGGGTGAGTGTCATTCACTGTGTAGTTAGTATCCCGTCTGTCCCGTACGTGACACGTACACTGTGTTTATTTTATCTCTGTGCTGTGACACATGGCGATATTCTTATAATGTGTTGCGCTTCGGGTTATGTAGTGCTATTAGGCTTCCGATTGTTTTACTGTGACCACTCCTGAGGGTGTGTTTATGTTATACCGGTACTTGTGACATCATTGCACTGTACTGGGTATATTATCAGTGTTTGACTGCTGGACAGTAACTGTTGTGCTATTATCTCTTAACTGGCTTTGGAAGATCATCTGGTCTGTGGGTCCTTACCCTGTACGTGACCATTCACTTGTGGACTCCTTTATATCTCTAGTACTGTGTACATCACTGTGTGATATCCCCGTGTACTGTTGATTATACTGCTGTTCTGCAGTCGTATCTTTTATGAGTGATTTCACGTTACAATCGTAGCTTGATAAATCACCGAGTACTTTGACCATTCACTGGCTCCACCCGAGGGCAAAATTTTTGGTCCCCTCATTTAAGAAAGTAAAAATCCCAATGGTCACAGAAACAACTGGAATCTGACAAGAGTAAAAATAAATTACATTTCTTTAAACATAAACAAATGAAAGACAGACGTTGTTTTTCCTCCATGACTAATGACTAGAGATGAGCGAGTATACTGCTCGGACGAGTATTAGCATACTCGGACCGGCTCGTTACTCGGACGAGTATCTCGCCGGCTCGAGATCGAGCATTAAATTAATAAAAGACAGTGAAGAACAATGTTCACAGTGAAGAATAACACATTACACATGTTTCCAGATGTTTTCCTTGTAAGAACACATTGAAATAACACTATTCTTCACTTTGCAGATGTACGTGCACATCTCCGAGCTTATCGGAAGACACGAGCGCACACCTGCAATGTGAAGAATAGAGTAAAAACAGTGAAAACAGTGAACTAGGACCAGTAAGTGCAGAACACATTGAAAGAACACTATTCTTCACATTCAGATGTTCGTGCACATCTCCTAACTTAGCGGAAGACACGCGCGCAACACCTGCAAGTGAAGAATAGTGTTATTTCAATGTGTTCTTGCAAGGGAAAAGTTGGGTCAACCATGTTTAATGGTTCTTCACTGTTCTTTTAATGTTTTCTTTCAGTGAAAAAATGTCTGCGTCTCCCATTGACTTTAATGGGGTTCGTTATTCGAGACGAGCACTCGAGCATCTGGAAAAGTTTGTATCGAATAACGAGCACCCAAGCATTTTAGTGCTCACTCATGACCCAGGCCTGGAGAGAAATGTTGGTTCCCCTAAAAAATATATGTGGGCAAAAGAACGTGTTAAATCGTGGTGCGTCCACTAATTATCATGGCAGTGGCATAATAACAGCCGTAGCGGCTGCTACGGAGCCCGTGTGGAACTGGGGCTCAGGATGGATGGTGGAGACATAATTTATAAATGCTATTTTCTCAGTCCCATCCCTCCCTGCGGACTGGGGCGATGGTAGCGCCCTTGTGAAGTAGTATGAGCCCCTGTGCCAGTTCTCTGTCCCTGTCCGTTCACCTCAACTGTGGCTGCCTGACTCGCCTTCTTCATTTGCGGGCACCCAGCCCACCCTCTTCATTCGCCGCCGAAGGTTCCAACAGTGGCCATCTGCCCCGTGCATCTCCTCGACGGCCGTACTCCGTGGTTCCTTCCACATCTGCTTGGCCTGTCTGTTCTATCCGTGGCTGCCCGGCCACCCTGCCCCATCAGCAGCTACCCGGACCGCCTGTTATATCCACATCTGAACAGCCCTCCTACTTCTATTCATCTAGACCTTTGGCCTAGGACCCCAACTCTTCTCCATCTACACCACTAGCCTATGACCCCTACTTCTCTCCATCTACAACTCTGGCCTAGGACACCTACTCTTCTCCATCCAAACCTCAGGCCTAGGACACCTACTCTTCTCCAGCTACACCTCTGGCCTAGGACACCTACTCTTCTCCCATCTACACCTCTAGCCTATGACCCCTACTTCTCTCACGTACACCTCGGGCCTAGGACCCTACTCTTCTCCATCAAACCTCAGGCCTAGGACACCCTACTCTCTCTCCAGACTTACCATCATGGCTAGGACACCTACTCTTCTCCAGCTACACCTTTGGTTTAGGACCCCTATTTCTCTCCATCTACACCTCTGGCCTAGGACCCCTACTCTTCTCCATCTACACCTCTGGCCTAGGACCCCTTCTCTTTTCCATCTATACCTCTGGCCTAGGACCCCTATTTCTCTCCATCTACACCTCTGGCCTAGAACCCCTACTCTTCTCCATCTACACCTCTGGCCTAGGACCCCTACTCTCCTCCATCTACACCTCTGGGGGGGACCCTACTCTTCTCCGCATCACACCTCTGGCCTAGGACCCCTCCTCTTTCTCCATCTAATCGCGGTCCTAGGACCCCTTCTTCTTATCCATATACACATCGGCTACTAGGACCCAGTACTCTCTCTGCTCCATCACACCTCTGGCCTAGGAACCCTACTCTTTCCATCTACCACCTCTGGCCTAGGACCCCTACTCTCCTCCATCTACACCTCTGGGGTAGGACCCTCTATCTCCTCATTACACCTCTGGCCTAGGACACTCTATCTCCATCTACACCTCGGCCATGACACCCTTCTCTTCTCATCTAAACCTAGGCTAGGACCACTACTCTTCTCCATCTACACGCTGGAATGGACCCCTTCTCTTCTCCATCTACAACCTCTGGCCTAGGACCCCCTTATTCTCTCTATACACCTCTGGCTAGAACCCCCTATTCTCTCCACTATCTACACCTCTGGCCTAGGACCCCTACTGTTCTCCATCTAACATCTCTGGCTAGGACCCCTGCTCTCTCCATCTACAGCTCTGGGGTAGGACCCCTACTCTCCTCCTATCTACACCTCCTGGCCAGGGACCCCTACTCTTCCTCCATCTACCCCTCTGGCCTAGGACTCCCTTCTCTTCTCATCATATACACCTCTGGCCTTAGGACATCCTACTCTTCTCCATCCTCACCTCTGGCCTAGGACCCCTACTCTTCTCCATCTACACCTCTGGCCTAGGACCCCTTCTCTTCTTCATCTATACCTCTGGCCTAGGACCCCTACTCTTCTCCATCTACACCTCTGGTCTAGGACCCTACTCTTCTCCATCTACACCTCTGGCCTAGGACCCCTACTCTTCTCCATCTACACCTCTGGCCTAGGACCCCTACTCTCCTCCATCTACACCTCTGGCCTAGGACCCCTACTATTCTTCATCTAAACCTCTGGCCTAGGACCCCTGCTCTTTTCCATCTACACCTCTGGCCTAGGACCCCTACTCTCCTCCATCTACACCTCTGGCCTAGGACCCCTACTATTCTTCATCTAAACCTCTGGCCTAGGACCCCTGCTCTTTTCCATCTAAACCTCTGGCCTAGGACCCCTGCTCTTCTCCATCTACACCCCTGGCCTAGGAGCCATATCCTACTTCTCCCACTTTATGAAAACGTATGTCTTTCAGAATTGCCTCCAACACATTGCCCCACTACAATGACCGTCACCAATTGTTTCCATCTACCTGTCTTCCCAATCTAGAGTTTTCATTCTGTTGATGGAGGTTTGTGAGGGCTCATTTTTTTGCAGGATGAGCTGTAGGGTTTTTAAATAAATTTTTGTTTCGATGTCCTAAATTAATTTTTTTAATCATATTTTTGCCCTATATATTTTTACCAAAAGAGGCTTTAACTTGTGATCTCTTAATACCTGCAAAGTATTCTGCACAGTACAGTATGTACAGTGCCTACAAGTAGTATTCAACCCCCTGCAGATTTAGCAGGTTTAATAAGAAGCAAATAAGTTAGAGCCTTCAAACTTCAAACAAGAGCAGGATTTATTAACAGATGGATAAATCTTACAAACCAGAAAGTTATGTTGCTTAGTTATATTTTATAAATTTTAAACATAAAAGTGAGGGGTCAATTATTATTCAACCCCTAGGTTTAATATTTTGTGGAATAACCCTTGTTTGCAATTACAGCTAATAATCGTCTTTTATAAGACCTGATCAGGCCGGCACAGGTCTCTGGAATTATCTTGGCCCACTCCTCCATGCAGATTTTCTCCAAGTTATCTAGGTTCTTTGGGTGTCTCATGTGGACTTTAATCTTGAGCTCCTTCCACAAGTTTTCAATTGGGTTAAGGTCAGGAGACTGACTAGGCCACTGCAACACCTTGATTTTTTCCCTCTTGAACCAGGCCTTGGTTTTCTTGGCTGTGTGCTTTGGGTCGTTGTCTTGTTGGAAGATGAAATGACGACGCATCTTAAGATCCTTGATGGAGGAGCGGAGGTTCTTGGCCAAAATCTCCAAGTAGGCCGTGCTATCCATCTTCCCATGGATGCGGACCAGATGGCCAGGCCCCTTGGATGAGAAGCAGCCCCACAGCATGATGCTGCCACCACCATGCTTGACTGTAGGGATGGTATTCTTGGGGTCGTATGCAGTGCCATCCAGTCTCCAAACGTCACGTGTGTGGTTGGCACCAAAGATCTCGATCTTGGTCTCATCAGACCAAAGAACCTTGAACCAGTCTGTCTCAGAGTCCTCCAAGTGATCATGAGCAAACTGTAAACAAGCCTTGACATGACGCTTTGAAAGTAAAGGTACCTTACGTGCTCGTCTGGAACGGAGACCATTGTGGTGGAGTACGTTATTTATAGTATTGACTGAAACCAATGTCCCCACTGCCATGAGATCTTCCCGGAGCTCCTTCCTTGTTGTCCTTGGGTTAGCCTTGACTCTTCGGACAAGCCTGGCCTCGGCACGGGAGGAAACTTTCAAAGGCTGTCCAGGCCCAACTCCTTGGAAAGGGTTTTGTACCCCTTGCCAGCCTTGTGACCCTCCACGATCTTGTCTCTAATGGCCTTGGAATGTTCCTTTGTCTTTCCCATGTTGACCATGTATGAGTGCTGTTCACAAGTTTGGGGAGGGTCTTAAATAGTCAGAAAAGGCTGGAAAAACAGATAATTAATCCAAACATGTGAAGCTCATTGTTCATTGTGCCTGAACTACTTCTTAATACTTTAGGGGAACCAAACAGAATTCTGGTGGTTTGAGGGGTTGAATAATAATTGACCCATACCTTTATGTTTAAAATGTATTAAAATTTAACTGAGCAACATAACTTTTTGGTTTGTAAGATTTATGCATCTGTTAATAAATCCTGCTCTTGTTTGAAGTTTGAAGGCTCTAACTTATTTGCTTCTTATCAAACCTGCTAAATCTGCAGGAGGTTGAATACTACTTGTAGGCACTGTATGTTATTAAGCCTCTCGCTGACCTATTAGACACTGCCTAATGCAGTCATGTATGGTAAAATCGGAAGTGGGGATGATATTTATTAAAAAATCTGTGCCTGAGGACTGTATTTGGCCTGAAGAATGTAATAGTGTATGTTTATGGGGTTCGGGGGTCTCTTCTTGAATTTGTTTTTTGCGGAGTGATATAGAGGCTGAAGGCTAATATTATTTAGTGGTTTGTTAAGAATTAAGACTATAAGGTCGGAATTGATCAGTATCTGTATAAAGTATATGGCTGAAAGAGATGGAAGTCAAACATATAGGGGCTTATTTACTAAGGGTCACGGAAAGCACTTTCGTCGGACTGTTTACGTTTGCACAGCTTTGTCAGGTATTTAACAGGTGTCTGCGCTGGGATTGTGGCGCACGCGATCGGATTTTGCTGCAGCTGTGCTGCAACCATCCAACAGGAATCGGGGCGGGCCGTACGATCCGACTGATTTGGACTGAGCGTCGGATTTAAGATTCAAATTGTGTCGAAAGACAATGCACTTACATGCACCAGGAAGAAGAAGGTGAACTCCGGGGACCTGAGCGGGGAAGCGACACATGCAGGATATCGGGCGCAGGATCTTAGAGAATCACGGCACAGAGCATTATCATCGGACAATGCACTTTCGGGAACTGCGCAGGACCTGGTAAGTAGATGAGCCCCACTATGTACCTGGGAGGGAGCTCACAGAGATGATGCCACTAGATTGATAGAGGAGCCGTCTCCTCCTATATTAAAAGACTTGATGTAACTCAATGTAGGCCACAATCCTAAATTTGGGGAAAAGCCTTGGGCCCACAACTTACTTTATCCGGTGCTCATTGCTAAGTGAGGTGGACATGGCTGCTGTGACTGGTCCATGACTGTTTCTACCAGATGTAACCAGTGTCTCATGGTGCAATTGGGAGAAGATGAGTGATTATACATTAAGGACTTACTGAACTTGAAAACGTATATTCTTCACCTTCCTGAGAGGTAACTGTGGAACATTGCAGAATAGGAAGCTTTGTTCAATACGAATCTTGGAAAAACAGTCATAGTCCAGTTGCTCTTGATTTTCAGACTCCTCATCATCTTCAACATGAAAAATAAAATTAGATAAAGATGTAGCAAATAATACAGACGGTCCCCTACTTAAGGACACCGGACTTACAGACGACCCCTAGTTACAGACGGACCCCCTCTGCCCACTGTGACCTCTGGTGAAGCTCTCTGGATGTTACTATAGTCTCAGACTGCAATGATCAGCTGTAAGATGTCTGTAATGAAGCTTTATTGATAATCCATGGTCCCATTGCAGCCAAAAATTTTGAAACTTCAATTTTCACTGGGACAAAAAAAAAAAATTGTCTGGAACTACAATTATAAAATATACAGTTTCGACTTACATACAAATTCAACTTAAGAACAAACCTATGGAACCTATCTTGCACGTAACCCGGGAACTGCCTGTATATGAAAAGACACTGAATGATATCAAGCAAGTAAATCTGCCCCAGTGTGTACATACATGACATTACTTATCCTGTACTGATCGTGAGTTACAGCCGCTAAAGGAATTTGCACCGTCACATTAACAATGACCAAATTTTGCACAGTTGTTGCCTGTGCAACATCCCCCACCAGGGCCTAGCCTCTTCTTGGGGCCTGGAGGCAGCTGTGGCCCAGAACACCAGAGTGGCTGGCAGTTGCAGCCTACGGCACGCTGTGGTCACGGTGCTTGGTATGGGGACCGGAGGGCTGTCCTACAGCCTGGCAGGTCTCCAGCAGGTGGTGTGTGCAAAAATATGGAGGGAGAGGCTGATGTACTGGTGATGGATGGGGAGCCCGTGGTGGTAGACAGCTGTATCCAGGGATCAGACGGAGGCAACGTTGTGCAAATTAACTCACGGCTCTTTATTGAACTGGTAGCAGGCAATGGGTCTAACCGGTCTCAGCAGATACTGGTACAGGAGTGGTCATGTCCTCAGGAATAGTGCACCAGCCTGGTAGTAGATGTAGGCTGGGATGGAGCTGTGTCCGAACTGTGGAAGCTGCAGTTCTGGATCTGAGTCTCCTGACTCTGGTCTTGGGATTAGGTAAAGTATCAGCACTGAAGGTGTACTGACACTGTCTCTCTCTTCACTCAGTCCATGTGCTGAGAGTTCTAGTGGTAAGGACTCTCCAAGAGCTGCTGGTAAAGAGGCCTGTGCTCCCACTGCACAGGGGTTTTATCCTCCTGGTCAGGTGGTAGCATCTCTCCAATCACACTCCAGTTTACAATACAGTCAACTGATTGGATAACATCATAAACCCACTTAACTATTGCCTATCCAGGCAGAGGCTACAGCTGCAGATTTCGTGAGACTCCCCTGTATTATCCCTTGGGTGAGTTGATCAGACTCACTAGATGGATCCTGACAGGTTGAGGGCCTTTTTCGCAACTCCCTTGCCTATACTTTGGCAGGGGTGTTGCACCTTTGACTCAGGGAACATCATAGACCACGTTATGAGCCGAAATGTTCACCCCATGCTTGCCAAAATCCACTTATTACCCGCCATATACAGGAGCCGTTGTCTGCTGCTGCTGTGGCAGTTGAAAGCTGAGCCGTGATTGAAAGAGACTGACCGCGACAGACAGTCACTGAAAGAGACAGTCTACAGATACATATTTTTTGTTAACCCATTCTAGTTTGTTGAAGCTAAGAGCAGTTATTTACTATCCTGGGCAACGCCGGAAGCTACAGCTAGTAAATTTATATATCACAGTCCTGGTGCTAATATGAACAAAAGTATGATTGCACATCTCTCCAGGAGATAAATCTAACAATGGCTACAGAGAGCGGAGCAGTATAAGAATACACCCACACCCAGTGCACTTGGAGAAGCTACAAATCCGGAATATAATTCCATATTTCACAGTCCTGCTGCTACTAACAACATACACAGAGGTCTGATTACACATCTCTCCAGGGACAATGTATAACACTGGCTGCAGTCTATATGGTCCCACTTGGTGACAGATTCATTTTAAAGGCATTTGAATTAGATGAGGCAACAAAAATGCAAATCAGCAAAACCTCTTCGCTGCCTCGCGCCTCTTTGCACAGGGTTATTTTCCATCCCGGCTGTCACTTACATGTTTATGTTCTTTTGCTCTCGTTGTGGTTTGATGATGTCACCCACATATAATGTAGATGAGACGTGGAAGTGACCTTATACATTGTATTCATATCATGTTCAGTGGTCGCACATGTTGGAGGTTGTAGTGCTCTATGTATAGACTATAATAGATTGCATTATTGTCTTGTCCAGTGGTCAATCGTGATGGGGGTTGTAATGCTCTAGCACAAAGGTTATTAGGATTGTATTATGGACCTGTTGGGTGTTGTAGTGCTCTGTATATAAAGTATAATAGATTGCATTATAGTCATGTTCAGAAGTCTGATATGTTGGGGGTTATAGTTCTCTATGTATAGAGTAAGAGAGAATTGTATTCTGTCATGATCAGTGCTCGGACACTTTGGGGGTTGTAGTGCTCTATGTATAGAGGATAATGGAATTGATTTATGGTTATGTCCAGTGTTCAGGTAATGTTAGGGGTTGTAGTGCTTTATATATAGGTTATAAAAGATTGTATTCATATCATATTCAATGGTCGTTCATGTTGGGGATTGTAGTCCTCTATGTATAGGGTGAGAATTGTATATCATGTTCATTGTTTGGGTCACATTGGGGGTTGTAGTGATCTATGTATAGAGGATAATGGGATTGTATTATGGTCATGCCCAGTGTTCAGGGCATGTTGGAGGTTGTAGTGCTCTATGTATAGAGTATAGTAGACTTGTATTATGCTCATATCCAATGGTGGGGTAATCAGCTCAGTCCAGGACAATCTCTATTACATCAGCTCAATCCAGGGCAATCTCTATAACATCAGCTCAGTCCAGGACAATCTCTATTACATCAGCTCAGTCCAGGACAACCTCTATTACATCAGCTCAGTCCAGGACAATCTTTATTACATCAGCTAAGTCCAGGACAACCTCTATTACATCAGCTCAGTCCAGGACAACCTCTATTTCATCAGCTCAGTCCAGGACAATCTCTATTACATCAGCTCAGTCCAGGACAACCTCTATTACATCAGCTCAGTCCAGG